>JAJJMC010009994.1:1361420-1431655 GCA_023531435.1 Papaver californicum | reverse complement strand
AAAGATCCAATAGTCATATATTCATAAACATTTACATGGACTTTCTAGAGAGATTACATTTGCTGCTTTACCTAGTATGAAGCCAAATTATTGTATAATTGCGTTGCTAGTCATGGGTAATATGGTTTGAGATATTGCGCATTCCAAGGATGCCGTAAGATTTCTCCATTCATATTCCGCAAATGGTATGATCCTTGTCCCGCAATATCTTGTATAATGTAAGGTCCTCCCCATGTAGGTGCAAACTTTTCTGTTTTTTTATCCCTTTGGTATTCCGGAATTTGCAGTAGAACGTATTGTCCTTCTACAAAGTTCTGCAACTTCACCTTTTTATTGTATTCTCTTGCCAATCTTCTTTCGTAATTTTCCATTTTTTGAAGTGTAAATTCTCTTCTTTCTTATATGTCATCCAACTTTTCAAGCATTAGGTCTGAGTTCAAGTATTTCTCCTATGCTTCTGTTCTCGTTGTGGGTAAAATGACTTCCATTGGAATAACTGCTTCTGCTCCATAAGTAAGAAGAAATGGTGACTCTCCAGTGGACTCTCTCCTTGTTGTGTGATATGCCCATAATGTATTATGAAGCTGTTCACACCATCATTTATGATGGCCATCGAGATTTTTCTTCAGATTCATGGCAATTGTCTTATTTGTTGCTTCGGCTTGTCCATTGCTTTGTGGATAAAGCGGAGTTGACTTGTTCTTTTGGATATTAAATGCTTCGAAAAGCATATCGATATTTTCCCTATTGTTGTCTATTATCCGAAACTACGGCTACCGGAATTCCAAATCTACAAATTATATTCTCAAATAAAAATTTGAAAACATCCATATCTCTAATATGTGCAACAACTTTGTCCTCAACCCATTTAGTGAAATAGTCTGTGGCTACAATCAAATATTTTATTTTTGAGTACCTTCCACTAATGGCCCAACAATGTTTATTCCCCATTTTGCAAATGGCCAGGGGCTCAATACGGAATTAAGTTCGGTTGCGGGAGCTTTGATTCTTTTCCCATATCACTGACATTCTTCACATCTTTTTACCACATTTTCTGCATCTTTATGCATAAATGGCCAGTAATATCCTTGCGTTTTTGCTTTTAATGAAAGTGATCGTCTTCCACTATGATTTCCCGCATCTCCATAATGTATATCTTTGAAAATTCGTTGTCTTTGTTCTTGTGATAAACATCGAAGTAACGTTCCCAAAAAGGATCTGCGGTATAGAATTTTATCCCGCAACTGATAATTCACAGATTTTGATTGCACCTTCCTTGCCTCTTTAGCGTTTGCGGGCAAAATGATCCATTCCGATTCTTTATTTTTCTATTGATTCTTTTACGATCGAGATGTATGGATACATGGATCTATGTGTCTATATAGACATCTTGCAGGTATTGATGTATTGAAATCCTCCAATCTTCTCTGGATAATTTATTTTCTGATTTTTGTGGAAAATTTGTATCATCTTTAATAGCTGCATCTTCAATATCTTTCCCAACTCCTTCCATGTTTTCGATTGCCCAAAACTTAATTGACGGTTCATAAATGCGTCCAATTTTGACTGCTGATGTATTCTGATCTTTTATCATTGAAGAAATAAATGCTAATGCATCAGCATGGTGATTCTTATCTCTGGATAAATGTGGAAAGATTATATTTGGAATTTGAGATGCCAACTTCTGCACAAAATTCTTGTATTCTATCAAATCTTCATCAAGCGCTTGATATTTTAATTCAACCTGCCGAATTATTAATTGTGAGTCACTTGTGAGTCGCACATCGCTTATTCCAGTTCAATGATGAGACGAAGAGCATGAACCACATCCTCATACTCCACTATGTTATTTTTATGTTCGCCGAACTCAAGTCGAAATGCATGTACCATTCGATCTCCCGTAGGTGTTGTATTCACAATTCCAATTCCCGCACCTTCTTTTTCGTGCTCCATCAACAAATACTTCATATCTGCGGGAATTTAAAGAACTTAAAATATCTTGGGAATCATGATCTCCTATTACGGGCAAACCTTGAATTTCAAAATAATCATCTAATGGTAAATCCGTAAGGAAATCTGCCAGGACTTGCGACTTTTGTGCAGTTTATATTTCAAATAAGATGTGGAACTATTCCAGTTGTGTATTCCATTCTGTTATTCTTCCTACTTTTCCCACATTCTTCAGTACAGACTCTAGTGGAGCTTTGCTTGGTACCCGCACATAATGTGTCAGAAAATACGTGCGTAATTTCTGGGTAGCAAAAACCAGTGCTAACATTAATTATTCAATTTTGGTATAGTTTATTTCTGCAAGGTTAAGAGTTTTGTTGATGTAATACACTATTTTTTCTACTTTGTCATTTGTTCGTACCAATACTGCACTTATATCATCCTCTGTTGCGGCTATGTACAAGGCGAGCACTTCTTCAGGTTTTGGATTTTGTAGTGCAGGTAATATGGCGAGATCAGCTTTAATATTTTGGAAGGCTTTCTCACAATTCTCGTTCCATACAAATTTATTTTTCTTTTTCAAGGTGTCAAAAAAGGGCTTACATTTGTCCGATGATCTTGCAATGAATCTGCTGAGTGCGGCCAAACAACCATTTAATTTCTGTACTTATTTAACATTCCTTGGAGATGGCATATCAACAATTGCCTGAATTTTTGCTGGATCAACTTCAATCACTTTTTTGGTAACCAAATACCCCAAAAATTTTCCTAACGTAACCCCAAAAATGTATTTCTCTAGATTGAATTTCATTCTGAATTTCCATAAAGCCTCAAATATTACTCTCAAGTCTTGTAAATGATCCTTTGAGAGTTTACTCTTTATCAACATGTCATCTACATAGACTTCCAGGGTGCGGCCTATCCATGGTTTAAAAATTGCGTCTACCAACCGCTGATATGTTGCTCCTGCATTTCTTAGCCCAAATGGCATTCTGGTGTAGCAGTATAAACCGTGTGGAATGAAAAATACAGTGTTTTCTTGGTCTTCTTAGCTAGAGAAATCTAATTATACCCTGAATGCCCGTCCATGAAGGATAAAGCTTCATGTCCTTCAACAGCGTCCACCAACTGATCAATGCTGGGAAGCGGATAACTATCCTTTGGGCATGCCTTGTTTAAGTTGGTGAAGTCTATGCAAATTCTTACTCCGTCATTCTTTTTTGGTACAATCACCATATTTGAAATCCAAGTTGGGTATCACACCTCTCGAATAAACCTTGCATCCATGAGATTTTTTAACTCCTTTTCAACTGACAAATGATATTCGGGTGCTACTTTGCGTATGCGTTGCCAAAAAGGTATAATACCCGGATGTATATGCAACTCATATCGAACAATGGTTGGATCGATGCCTGGCATGTCCCCCATCTTCCATGCAAAAATGTCCACATAATCTCTAAGTAGAGTGACCAAATCAAATTCCCTTTCTGTTTCCATCAGTGTTCCCATCTTAATCATTCTTGGGAAATCTTCTGTTCCTATTTGATATTCTAAGTTTCTTTAATTGCTGTAAAAGTAAATTTGGATCTCCTAATAATGTGGGAGTCCCCTTTAATTTCTATGTTGGAAGACTACCGTCATCAACTTTCGGAATGCTTTCCTCCATCGAAATACTTTTATTTGTCTTTTTTTTCTACTTCACTTCCCGCAGTCTTAATCAAATATTGGCTTAGGGCTTCTTCTTTAGCCTTCATATTTCGTTCTTTTTCCTATTTTGTTGATGCTGTAACCGTTTTTTATTCATGCGGGTTTCTGCAAGAATACAAGATTTTGTTACATTCTGATCTCCTTTTATCTCCATCTCCCCTTGCGGCGTCGGGAATCGCCGATGAACCCATTGTCTACCAATGATGGCGTTATATGGAGATGGAGCCTCCACTACACTGAATTTAGTTAGAATACTGATCGGTCCAGCCGTAACATCAAGTAAAATGGTGTAAGCAAGATGGTGTAAGCTGATCATCTTTTAATCCCATTTTCTGGAAGGTGTCATAAAATAATACATTAAGAGAACTGCCCCCATCCATAAGAATTTTATTGACATTCCATCATAATACTGGAAGAGTAAGCACCAGCGGATCATTGTGCGTTTCAATCTCCTGATCAACCTCGTCCGCTGAAAAAGTTAGCGGGGAAGCCATCCATTCTTCCCATGTTTCAGTTACTCTTCCCGCAACTTTAAAGACTTCATGAATGTAAACCCTTTTATGCATCTTCTTATCAATAGCTACACTCATAGATGATTGAATCGATTCAGAATAGGAAATCATATTGATAGTTTGATCATTATGCGGAATATTTACAGTTTTTCCCATATTGTGCCTTGGTGGAGGATCGGGCAAATAAATAAATTCTTTGAGCTCCCCCGCATCAATCAATTTTTGAACTAGCATCTTTAAATTTCTGCATCGGCTTGTGGAGTGGCCCTGATAGCAATGAAATTCACAATGTTCCTCCAAATTCAGTGTGTGGGAAGGTTTCTTTCCTTTTGTACATGGACAATGAAAATCTTTCCTGTTCTTTATTGCATTTAAAATTTATGGGTAAGGGGTGTTAAGTTTAGTGAAAACTTGTTCCTCAAATTAGCGGATAAATTTTCTTCTATCATCTGTCATACCTCGTTTTGAATCAATGTCGGGATTTTCTCCCGCAACCCTCTTTCCGGGACTTGTTGATGGTTCTACAACATTTGCGCTGTTGGTATCCCTCTGATGCTGGGATATTATTATCGGATGTTGCTTTTGAATATCCTGTAATCTGGCACATTTTTCAATAATATCCCTGAGGTCCCCTTTGGTTTTCGGATTTTTATCATGAATACCAATAAAGAGTGGGATTTCTCGGTTGGCTATCCCCCATTTGTAGCAAATAATAGCAATTTCTGGAGTTACATCGCCTACGGCTTGACAGATCGTCTACCATCGATCCGTGTAGTCTCGGATGGTCTCCTCTGTCCAAGATGCCAGGGAATATAACTTGTCCATCCCTGCGTCTGCAGGTTTATTATACATATATGTCTCTAGGAACTTGCAGGTCAATTGTGCGTAAGAATGCACTGATTCTTCGGGAAGGTTGTCATACCATGTTAAGGCTGTCCCTTTCAAGCTTGACGGAAAATACCGACACATAAAAACATCATCTCGTTCCCATCGGGCCATGATGCGGTTGTTGTATTTCAGGTGAGTCGCTGGATCCTTTGTCCCAACATAGCATTCGAAGATAGGAAGATTGCACTTTTGCGGTATTGACGCATACGCAAGGTGTGGTGCAAACGGTGTTCTTCTGGCTTCTTTTATCACTTCTTCAAGTCGTCATCCTTCTTTATTTTTCAAAATTTTGATTTCTTCTCGCATTTGTTCCATGTCCTCACAATATTTTTTCCATCTGCTGTTTTGCAACTCTGAATCATCAAAACCTAATCTATCAGGTTCATGCCGTTGACGTGCGGGTTCCACTACCACCACTCTTTGATCCTTTTTGACTTTTTCTTTTCTTCTTGCTGGTCTATTGGAGATTTCTTCTTGCCCTTGTATTCTAGTTATAGATGGGTCCGCATCATGCTGGGCTTTTTCTTTGAGCATTTGGTTTCTTGGGTCAAAAGTGTAATTTTTTCCGCACAAGTCTATTGTACCTTGCGCATATCATTCAATTCTTCCATTAATTGATGAATGGGGTCAACACTCTTTTGAGATATTTCTTCAGATGATTGACTAGTTGTCTGATTTTCAAGATTGTTTACTTGATCATTCATGGGTTGTTGCCCTTGTGATTCTTCCACCATTTCCCTTTCTATTGCCTGACTCCCCAAATTTCCTATATTAACATCTTGATCTTGCATGGTTCTATGTGTCACTGTTTCCATTTATGTAATCCCTTTTGAGATATTGTGATTTCTTCTTGGCTCAGTCTTATGTTGCTGTAGGAGTTTCTTTATCAATATATTCTAAAAGAGTTCAGATAATAAGTTATGTGTTTCAAAAGGTTTTGACATTCGTAATAAGTATATAAAGCAATTTGATTGATAAAAAATATCTAACCAAAATTTGACATATAACACATAAACTAGATAATTTTTCAATTTTCCTTAGGTTTTATAAGTTCAAGTGCAAATAAATCAATAGGAAATTTGGAAATTCAGTTCAAAACTTATTTCACTGTTTTAATAAGAATCAAAAATTAATTAAACGTAAAAATAAAAAACTAGATAAAGTAACACAATTTTTGGTGAGAATTAATGAGCCAAATTTTCAAATCCATGGTTAAAAGAATAACTTGGGAAATTCAACATATATATGAGAAGTATGAAATAAAGAAATATTGTATATGAACATAATAACCAATTCTATATAAACACCAACTGAATAATTCGGAGTAAAACTATATATAAAGTTTTTGCAATATCACTTTAAATCATTGTATTTTTAAGTAAAAGAGTTTTCTAATATAACAAGATTCAAGATTTTAAAGATAAAAGTTTGGACTGGTAGAATAAATTCATTACTCTCCCTGTTTCTAACGCCAAATTGTGATTACCAAAAATCTTGCATCTTTGTGTCACAACCAATAAAATTTAAAACATAGTAAAGTTTGATATCTTAACATAAAATCAACTCATATTACACTTAGAAGATGATAATTAATCAGAACAAGAAATAAATTGACTCAAGTATTTAACGTGGTTCGACAATCAAATTGTCTACATCCACGGGTGATAAGATTTTTATCATTTTTATTATTCTTCATCACAAGTTACAGAAGTATTATGTACTATCAAATTATAATCATGTTAATCGAAGAACAATAGAATTAATAATCTACACAAGTCTCATACCTAAACTCTTGCTATGCTTCTATGCCTTATGTCCAATTTTTCTCCAGATTTTCCAGTCCCTTTTCTTGTTTATGAGCTTGATATTTATAGCCAATTTGATGGGTCCCCCCAATTTACCTTTCCACCTATTTGTTCTTATCCATTCTTTGGAATGAAGTTAATTCCGCAAGACTTATTTGTATTTTCCGCAAGGCTTGATCGTGTTTCCCGCAAGACTTAGCATGCGCTTTGCTTATTTCTCTTGGTTTCTCACTAGATATCCCGTAACTCTTTTGCGAACTTGCGTTCAAGTTGTTGTTTTTGGATTTGGATGAACGTTGCGGTCTTATTAGAGTCATAGCATGTCTGACACGTGGCCTTTGAAAGTGATTTGTCACGCTTCAGTTTCCGCAACCTATAAAGCTGATAGTGTCTCTCATGCATCGATGCTCATCATTTCCTTTTACTGTGTCAGGCTTTTTCGCAACTTGGGTGTCAGTCAGTCAGCAAGGCTATTTGTCTCGAGCATTGTGTCTTGTTTCCCGCAATCCACGTGTCGATCATGCAACAATGTTATCAGGTTTAAATCTTATCGAATTTTGAGATGTCTGTTTAGTATTTCTCAAAGGGTTTTGTTTCATTGTTTCTCGTCCCATGGTAACTTGTTACTTCTTCAATAGTTTTTAAACACGTGTAATTTAGAATTTATTCCCTCACATAGGATGTGTTTGTTTAGTTTATAGTGATCATTAGCCGTCTTAATCTGAATTGATCGAGTTCGAGGCTTGGATGTTAAGTTGCTTGTATTTATTAAATTATTATAGCAGCTTTGGTTTATGTAGTTGGTAATTGGTATCCGCATAAAAAGGTCACTTTTGGTAGTGAGGATGATATATCCATGGTGTAAAACATTTTCATTAAAACCAGTGAAATTCCGGGAATGTAGTTGTTTGGTCAATGAGTTTGACCAATTAATTGAAGAATTATCAGATGGATTGATCATGTATCTAATGTACAACGTACAAGTGATGTAAAATCTCTCTATATCCCAATGAACCTCAAAGAGTGACACGTCTGTGCGTGCCAAGCTCCACTTGAAAAGATGGTTTAGACATGCACTTATTTTAATAAGAATAGTTTCTATTCTTAGGTGATAGAAAGGCAAGCAACCGAATTTTTCTAAGTGCATGTTTGGTGTAAATGATGTTGCCATGTTGGTCGCTGCTTGATGCGTAACTGCATTTACATAAAAATATTCAAGTTCTGCTCCATTTTCATGGAACGAACGTGAAGATGATATGAGGAGGGCAAGTGCTTAGAAAACTGCTATATGCATGTGAATAACTAGAATATGTCTGTATACTAGATTTAACGGATAAATAGCGCCTTGGTTCTTAGGTTTAGTTGATTGCTAGTATAAATGTTGTTCTTTTTAGGATTT
Organism: Papaver californicum; assembly: GCA_023531435.1. Classification (NCBI taxonomy): domain Eukaryota; kingdom Viridiplantae; phylum Streptophyta; class Magnoliopsida; order Ranunculales; family Papaveraceae; genus Papaver; species Papaver californicum. Next base: position 1,423,394 of record JAJJMC010009994.1, on the reverse strand, counting down.
GTTTTATGTGAGGCTCATCCGTGATAGGATTTATATTGCTACTTATATGTGGAAGTGTCATTGGTGCAATCAGAGACGGAGTCAGCCCGGAGGGTGTTTGTGGGGTTCGTAGATTCTATAAGATTTTAGATTCGAGTATAAATAGATTTGGGTTTAGAGTCATTATTATATCTTGTGAGTGCTAATATGTAGGAAAAAATTAAATATTTATATCGTTAAAGGTGATAATTTTAACTCCAAGACCAAATTGCCTGGCTCCGTCCCTGGGTGCAATCTTAGTAAAACAAAGTTTGAAGATGAATTAGAGATCACCACCAACTTATGTGTTTTTTCAACTCGGCTTACGGTTTTTAACTTTTCTTTTTAGGCTAGTGTAGTTTTTTCTTTACTTTCTTTTTTATCTGTGTAGTTTTTTCTTTTCTAATAAAAACTATGTGCATAAAATACTCTTTTCTTACAATAAAAAAAGAAAAAGATACTTAAGGGTGTAAAATGTGCTTAAATGGCACGACATGATACACATCAAAACGTATTAAGTGTCTCATGCATCATGTTATTTTGTGCCTAACAATTAAGCATATCGTATTATGTTGTTTCCAACAAATAAATACGTTGTGTTGTATTTTAATATTGATTATGATGTGCTGTGTTGTCACACTTATTTTATATATAACAAGTGAAATATAATTATAATAAAATTAGTAAAACTAATCAAAATTTTGTGTAAAATATTATATATTATATAATATTATAAAATTTTGTTTTTAAAATTAAGAAAATCCTTAATTTTCTATAAATATCAAATTAGCAGCCACCCAATATCTATTTTACTATCACCAACATCAGAAAAGACACACTTACATAGTTACACCATTAAATTTATGTTTCTAAAAATTAATTAATTAATTAATATATTTATATACTGTTATAAATAAAAATATAAAAAAGAGGTATTTTTGGTTGGTAGAACCCTAATAATTATAAAAATATCTCCAACATCATTAATACCATTATATTAAATAATCTCTAACATAATTAATATCATTATATGTGTATTCAAGAGTAAAATTGTATATTAAATATATCTTTACGTATCTATAAAAATATCATTATTTTAAAAATAATTTTAAATTTTTTAAATTTTATTTATTTTAATATACTTTATAAAAATCTATAGATTTTTAAAACTTTTTGTATCTAGACAATAAGTACAAATAAAAATATTAATTTTTTTTAAACAAAAATTTCAGTATTTTTAAATTGTGTGTTTTTAAAGAAGCTCAATACAGGCATGTGCATCGCACGCATGGTCCGTAATGTGGTCCTCACTAAATATTACTCACTATGTTCCTCATAAATTGACCTATTTTAAATTTGCACAATTTTTAAGGCAAGGAAAGAGATGTAAATTTTTAGTGTTTTTTCACTTTGTTTATTTTGAATAGCTAAATGTATAGGAAACTAAATTTCAAATGAAAGTTCAGTTTATGAGGAACGGAGGGAGTATAAAACTTAGTTAGAATAACAAATACTCCCTCGATCCTAACTTAGTTGATATATTATGGTTTTATTTTTGTTCTAATTTAATAGCTATAGTTTATACTTTTTTCTTATCCATCCCTAATTTAGACAATGTGTAGGTTTAACTTTTGTAAACATCATTCTTAAATACTCTCTCTATATTCCCTAACATTTTTACTCTTGAGTTTTCTTTTTATTACAACTAAAACAAACTCCACTGTACAACTTTAATGCAGGATGTTTGTGGATAATTTTCTTTTCCATAAATAGTTTCTTAACATTTGTGTTATACCCTTATATAAAACTGAATTAAGACGAAAAAGTATTAAACGATCAGTTTGACTTAAATATACATAGTTTTATAAAAATATGCATAAAATATGGTATACTAATTAGAACGGTGCACATGTCGACACAACATACTTTACCCCCTAGCAGTGGTCGTACTCTTCTTAGAGTAACTTGCCCTAATTTTACTGAAAGAACATCAAAGAAGAATGAAAGAAGAATGCACAATCTTATAATGCAGCCGTAAAACAAAGACAGACCTCATATCATCATCATGATCAGATGGAGCTTAGTGAAAACAGCGATGGCTGAATTTCGGATCCAATTTTTTCCTTGTTTTAGTAAACATGAAATGTTTATAACTGCAAACCAGATTGATGCTTACTATCCAACCTCCTCTCTCTTTCGTTATTCTCTTTCTCGTCCGCTTGTGTGATGTCACGTTACCTCAGTCTCGCTATCATACACCCGGAAAGGAGAGAGTGAGAGAAAACAAGAAAAGAGGACCACAATCAATTTATAACCCCACATCACACCCTATCATCTTAATCATCTTTGCCCAACATCTATCACTTTCCAGTTTCCTCACTCTTGTATAACTGTTTTCTCTGCACGTGCCATTAGTTTCCGATTCTACACTCAACAGTATATTGTACTTACTAATTTTTCGACTGAGTTTTTGAGGTTTTAAAAAGGAAAGAATAAGTCGTGAAATCATTTGCAGTTGATGTTAGTCGTGTTGAATAATTTTATAGTAAAAGATCCGTTGATATGGATAGAATAATATTATTTTAATATTTTAACGTTATTTTTTTTTATAAAAGTCAAACGGAAATGAATATTTAAAACTAATATTATAGTTATATGTTCTTCTTATAAAGCTATACATTCCTATTAAAAATGAGAGCATTCGGAGATACAAAACCTCACCATCCATAAAATTTAATTTCAACCGTTAATCTTCAACGACTGATTTTTAAAATAGTAGACGGTGGTCTTATATATCTCGGATTACACTCATTTTTTATAGGAATGTAGAGTCTTATAAGAAGAACATATCACCAAAAAAATTAACTTCAAATTCATTTTCGTTTGGCTTTTATAAGAAAAATAACACTAAATTATCAAGATAATATCATTCACTAGAAAAAAAACGGGTTTAAGCGACTGGTCGTTTTAAGTCGCTTAAAGCCCCTTTTAAGTCGCTATAACCGTTATAGCGACTAAAAGTGGCGCTCGCTACGTTGGTTGCCCAAAGCCATTATCTCAAAGCCTTGAGCGACCATGCAATCGCTCTAGTAATAAACCAACTAACCTTAAGCGAGTACGTTTCTCATTGCTTAACATTTAGAGCAACTAACATGGAGCAAGTAAAATGTTGATCGCTTAACATCTAGACCAACCAATATAGCAAGTAAAATATCAATGGCTTCAGATATACCAATCATTCTAAAGCAAGTAAAATACTTAGTTGATAGATACATGGAGCAACTCGACCTAAATTTGATTGGTTAAGGTTTTAAGCGATCAAATTGTTTTGCTCGCTAAAAGCGATTTCTGATTTTAATTGGTCTGAAGTTAGTTGCTCAAGCTTTTGAGGTACCAAAGTTTTTAAACTACCTAGTTGGAAGAACTATTAAACTACCTAGTCGGAAGATATATAGAGTTTGAAGTTACTTAGTTAAGATTTTAAGCGATCAAATAATTTTGCTCGCTAAAAACAGATTGGCCTAAAATTGATTGCTTAAAGTATTAAGCATTCAAATTATTTTGTAATTCTGATTGCTTAAAGTTTTAAACAAGCAGATCTTTTTTCTCACTAAAAACAAAATTTAATTTAGATAATCCTAAATTATAATTATAATTAACAATTAATATTAAACATTATCACTAATTAAGATTATATAATTAAAAATAAATAACAAAATCAAATTAAAATTAATACTAAAAATAATTATAAATCAAATTAAAATCATAATTGATTAACTTTATTATTAATGAATTTAATTTAAAGTATTATTTAGTCAAAAAAAATTACAATCATTCAGTTGAAAAAATTACAATCATTTAATGTTCAAGGGAGTTGATTAAGTATTACAAGCTATGAATTGAATGTATATTTACGCACAATGTCATATCCATCTTTGTAGTACTTCAGTACCGTACCCAAAGGAACTTCAGGAGAATGTGCTTCATTCAAAAGCTTAATCCCCAATAAAGATGGATCGCTTCCATACCTGCAAATGAAAGATGACATACTAATTAGGAGGTGCAGATAGAAATTCTATATGCTCATTCACAATAAGCAATTGTCAATACATAAAGACTGTTGTAAGAGCAGTTAGCAATTAGGAGGTGCAGATAGAAATTTTACTTGGAAGCTAGGAATTCTATACCATTAAGATTATCATACAACAAGAATTCCAAGTCCAGAACCTTAATAGCAACTATTTCATTAAGTGGAACACAGACAGCTCTGTACACAGTAGCACTAACACCATCACCGACTTCCTCGTACAGCTTGTAATCTTTTGCATCAAGAGGAAATTTCTTCTCAGATATTTGGTCCACATAGTCTACAATTCAAACCACAAATATGAGAGATTGAAAAGTGAAAACTAAACAAACTCACATGAAGAATCACATAAAACAGAACATGAAAATTTAAGAGTTTGTTATTAGTGTCAACAGAACAGATTCAGTCTCGTCATTGAGTTCATGTATTTCATGAGTACATTACATTATAGACTCTTTTTACAATTACTGATATTCAGTTTGTGATTTTAGTAGTAAAGAAGAAACATATGTAAAATGTGTGGTTCAAAGTTGTATCTGTGACTTTCTGTAGATACCCAAATTCACATACAATCTAAATACCCACAAGCATATTTTCCCTGTCCAAATAAACACAATCTAAAGATACCCAAATTCACATAAATTCGGCAAGTGTTCTTGCATAAAAGACTTAAAATATATAAATATATTTTTCTAAGAGACATTAAGTGTGTAGAATAAAGAAGTCATCTGCTTGAACAAACCACTGCATATGTTAATGAAAAGGGAAATCTTACATTGGATGTCTTCGAGATAGAAAAATAGCTGAAATACAAATAAATGAAGTACATTCCCATCCAAATCAGTTCTCATTGACTAGAGCACATGTGACATCAATTCAAGACAGTGCCATCCTATATGGAAGAAAAAAAATAGAGACAGTAAGTACACAACATGAAAATAAGAACTGTGGACCCTTGACAAGAATGAACAAATGGGATTGCTAGGTGGTATAATATAAATATGAAAGCCCTTACATGTAAACGAGCTAAAACTGGACATACAAGAGTGTAGTCCAGCCTGAAAGATAGGTTCAAAACAGAAATGAAGTGCACACTGAATTTATGATTCCAGAGGCGACCAGAATTATAAAACTAGAAAATACCTTCTTGGGGAAATTCATTAGATTTGGATATTTGATAAGTGCAGTTTTTAAAGTGCAGTTTTTAAAGTACTTCCAGTAATCGGTGCCATGTTCATTATCAGCGCGGATAGAAATAAAGTGTTCGATTATAGACGCAACAATCTCCCTGCTTCCTCCATAGTTTCCGTGCAGTTTTCAGAGTAATCACCAACATGATCTTGGTTTGGTAACTAAGAAAACAATGAGAGAACAAAATCCAACTCAGCACTCTTTAGCGAAATTAGTTAACAACAACAAAATTCCATGACAACATGAGCTGAACTAACTAAAATTTCACATCCAGCTAAGATATTACCAGGAACTTACTGAAGCTCGGTGTCTAATATGTCAAATTCCAGTTGAATACAAGAACAATCAGAAGCTGGAGTGTGAAGCTCCTTTCTTACAGCCACATTGGATCTTTACTAAAGAACAAAAACATATGTCAGTTAATGCGCAAAATAAAACAGGAAATCAAATTGGAGTTGAGAATGTTGCACAAAATCCCTGACCCAGTCTCGCAGATTCAACCTATCAAAGTGCCAACAATATAAAGTGAATGAAATAAAGCTTAGACAGCATTAACCAAATGATAGAAGACAAAACGTTTACTAAATCTAGCTAGTAAACCTGCAATTACTTAAGCTTGCATACAAATTTTGCATTAGCAATACAATTATAAATCCAAAATGCTGCCACTGCTTAACAGAATGCCAAACACACAATAAATTGAAAAATGAGCAAAACACTACACATGAAATAAAACCGATAAATAGATATCACAAACATACCCGAGTAAAAATGGTGCCAACTCAACTCAAGTGCAATACAGAAAGCCAAACACGCAAGTTCATGAAGCTTCAAACCCTTCTCATTCCTGATATAGGCGTTGGGTATGCCGATAGTTCATCAATAAAACGACAAGAAAGAGGCCTTAAATGTTATAATCAAAACACCCAGCAAATCACTAACCTGGAATGACGACATAAGAGTTATAAGATAAGAAGCAGACATTAAATCTGTTCAAACTAGAGTTACTACAACAAGAATTCTAAGAACCCTTCTTCTTCTTGCTCATTTTTTTCCGAGCAACTCCCCTTCCTGGGAATCAAAATCCTCTACCTTTGACCTCTCCGCTAGGTTTCGGATTTTCTAGTTGAGCTAGTAGTGATCACCTCCTTTATCACATTCACCACAGTTCTAACTTTGCTATGATCCAAAAAGCAGAGCAGAAATCTGGAAAAAAAATCATGAGAATAAACCACAAAGACATGAGGAAATAATCAAGATACAAAGTAACATAAGAGTGGATACCATTCCATTCAGATATTTTTTTTCTTTGATGGGACTTACTGAATTCTTCTTCACCATTCCACCACAAACTCCCACCAACAACATCACCCTACCACCTAAAACAACACCAGACAGCAGCCATCAACAAACACCACCACACCACCTGGCAATAATCAGCACCACCACACCTCCGAGCACCACCACAAACGGCAACAGAATATCAGGAAGAAGGAAAAAAAAACAAAAAAATCAGTTCAAGAGTCCTACTGGTTTATGAGAGGGAGAAAAGCAAGGAAAAAATGTTGAGAATGGTGGCTGAAAAGAATTTGATTGACTTAGACTTAGGGTTTGAAATTAGATTTAGGGTTTCATTCTCCTTGAAAAGACCTAATAAATCAAACAGAGACAAAAGGTTAGAATTATGATATCAAAAATAACTCATATGTAGTTAAAAAAAAACTACTGAAACTGAAATCTAAGTTCATAGATTCACTTAGTGGAAGTTCGATCAGATTTCCTCTTTTTTTGTTGTTGCAGAAGTAGTAGAATGACATGAGTTAGGGTTTACAGACAAAATGGAGAAGGTGGGAGGCGGACGAGAAGGAAGTAGAGATTAGGTTTAGTGATTTTCTCTCTCTTTTATGCTTATATCTGAAAAGTTAATTTTACCTCGAGTAACTGATCAAAGAGATTGACGGACATGATTTGTTGTTTGTGTGTTCCCCACGTGTGCTTCTTTTTGTGTTAAAAAGGAAAATTTGAACGGTGGATAAGCCACCTCATACGGATCATGAAGGTTTTGGATAGTCCAGATTTGATGTTGGATTATCATACGGATAAAGACAAGTGTTTGGGTTAAACTATATCAATTTTCATCAATTTCACTCGATTTCACTCAATTTTTTATCGAACCGACTTGAATACACTCAATTGTGATCGATCTTACTCAAACTATATCAATTTTTCATCAATTTCACTCGATTTCACTTAGATTTATTGAATTTTATTCAATCTCAATCAAACTGATTCATTTTTTTATCGATCTAATAAATCTGACGATATCAAACTATGATTTCATCAATTTCACTAAAATTCACTCAATTTTGTATAAAACCGACTTGAATACACTCCATTTTGATCGATTTTACTAAAACTATATCTATTTTTCATCAATTTCACTCGATTTCACTTAGATTTATTGAATTTTATTCAATCTCAATCAAACTTATTCATTTTTTATCGATCTAATAAATTTAACGATATCAAACTATGATTTCATCATTTTCACTAAAATTCACTCAATTTTGTATAAAACCGACTTGAGTACACTCAGTTTTGATCGAACTTACTCAAATTATATCAATTTTTCATCAATTTCACTCGATTTCACTTAGATTTATTGAATTTTATTCAATCTCGATCAAACTTATTCATTTTTTTTTATCAATCTAACAAATCTAACAATATCAAACTATGATTTCATCAATCTGACTAAAATTCACTCAATTTTTTATCGAAACGACTTGAATAAACTCCATTTTGATCGATTTTACTAAAACTATATCAATTTTTATCAATTTCACTCGATTTTACTTAGATTTATTGAATTTTATCCAATCTCGATCAAACTTATTCATTTTGTTATAGATCTAACAAATCTAACGATATGAAACTATGATTTCACCAATCTCACTAAAATTCACTCAATTTTTTATCGAACCGACTTGAATACACTCAATTTTGATCGATCTAACTCAAATTATATCAATTTTTCATCAATTTTACTCGATTTCACTTTGATTTATTGATTTTTATTCAATCTCAATCAAACTTATTCATTTTGTTATCGATCTAACAAATCCAACGATATCAAACTATGATTTCATCAATCTCACTAAAATTCACTCAATTTTTTATCGAACCGACTTGAATATACTCAATTTTGATCGATCTAACTCAAATTATATCAATTTTTCATCAATTTCACTCTATTTCACTTTGATTTATTGAATTTTATTCAATCTCAATCAAACTTATTCATTTTTTTATCGATCTAACAAATCTAACGATATCAAACTATGATTTCATCCATCTCACTAAAATTCACTCAATTTCGTATAAGCCGACTTGAATACACTCAATTTTGATCAATCTTACTCAAACTATATCAATTTTTCATCAATTTCACTCGATTTCACTTAGATTTATTAAATTTTATCTAATCTCGATCAAACTTATTCATTTTTTTATCAATCTAACAAATCTAACAATATCAAACTATGATTTCATCAATCTGACTAAAATTCACTCAATTTTGTATCGAACCGACTTGAATACACTCAATTTTGATCGATCTTACTCAAACTATATTAATTTTTCATCAATTTCACTCGATTTCACTTAAATTTATTGAATTTTATTCAATCCCAATCAAACTTATTCATTTTTTTATCGATCTAACAAATCTAACGATATGAAACTATGATTTCATCAATATCACTAAAATCCACTCAACTTTTTATCGAGCTGACTAGAATACACTCAATTTTGATCGATCTTACTCAAACTATATCAATTTTTCATCAATTTCACTCAATTTCACTCGATTTCATCAATTTCACTCGATTTCATAGTTCGGGGTTTAGGGTTCATGTACACCTTATTATCCTTAGTAACCTCTTCCCCTAACTTGTTAAACTTATCGGACACGCAAAATTGGGTCCTTTTAATTGAACATTTGTTGGGGTTCAACCCTGTTCATCAAATCATAATTTATAAACAAATGACAAACTAAGAACCCTAATTACAAAAAAAAAATATTTTTGATGAATCCTAATTTCCAAAATTCGTTAGGTTATGATAGAAATATCAGTTGACGACATTCGAAATCTAATATTTACCTTTCAAATTTCTATTTCAGTAAGATGGTAACTAACACACACAATGGTAACTAACACAAAATTGAAACAAACACAGAATCCGTATGACCATCCGAAAGCAAATCTGGACCATCAAAAGCAAATCTGAATCCGTATGAGGTACCATCACCACCGTTAATTGTTTTTTATCAAAACCCTTTACAATATTTTCTCTTTCATTTTCAACATTTTCTTTTCTCTCTCTCCCAATTTGAGCCGCATCACCACCATCACCAATCTGAGAAAACTAGGGTTCCATATTCGACTGCAACAAAACCTCAATCTCCTTGTTTATGTTTTTGATTAATTAATAACTAATCAGGCTTTATGTTCCACCATCACCATTCTAATTTCACTCGTTCTCTTTTCTTCCTCTCATTTTCTCCCTTGCCTTGGCCGCAGATCCATCATTTGAAATGAGATCTTCTTCAGGATCTATTTTTCCCCTAAATTTTAATACTTTTTCACTCATAACCCCAAATTTCTCAAACCCATTGATTCAATCTCTGCTGGAAGTGTTTCTATTGATTATAAAGCAAAACCCATTGATCTAATCTCTGAAACTCAAACAAAAACCATTGATTCATTCTACGGAAATGATATTTATGATGTTGAGACAGAACCATTTGATTTAATTAATGAGAGTAATGTAACAAAGGGTTCTTATTTGGGTTCTTCTGGGAAATGGTGGATATATGTGATTTGTATAAAGGAAAGTGGGTAAAATATGAAGAAGCTGATGATCGAATTTATCAACCTGGTTCTTGTCCTTATGTTGATGAAGCTTATGATTGTCAAAGAAATGGTAGACCTGATTCAGATTATAATAAATGGAGATGAAACCTGATGGTGTGACCTTCCAAGGTAAAACCTATGGTAATGCTAGATTATACTTTGTTTCTTTGTTTACATTATGTATTTGCATATTCAGTTTGTGTATAGTGAACTTAGTCCAAAACTGAACTCTGTTGCTTCTTTATTCTGCACCATACTGTGGTGTTTAACGAGAGTTGGAAGCAAACATTATTGGTTGTTGGTTGAGCTGTTGTTTTTGCATTTAAGGCAGGAAAAGGAGAGCTTGAAACCAACTCTTGTGACTTCATCAACACCACCATCTTCATTAGATGTACCAATCAAATCAGGAGAAAGCCGACGAACTTCTAAATCGAGCTTGGAATCACTTGTTCAACAGTTGGAGAGCAAAAACCAGGTTAGCCTGTACAATTCGAGGTACCAACCCAGTATGAATTCACTCAGCTCTCCACTGTGAGCATCATCTCCTTATGTAAGTTTTACCGACAAACTTAGTTGTTGACTCTGCACCATAGTATAGTGGGTAAGAGTAGCAGACATACATTGTTGATTTTTGATTGAGATGTTGGTTTACATTTGCAGTTAAACTGAATTTTAAACTTTAGGCTGTGACGATTGAATTATGGTTGCGGACTTGATTTGTTGCACATTTACTGTTGGTTAAATAGTTGCCATCAATTGTGGCTAGTTTTCGTCGTTGGATGTTCTATCAATCTCGTCTGATGCTACAAGGTATTAACTCAAGTTTGGTACTACTGATGGTACTTATTTACTAGCTCCTCTAACTGTAAGTGTTGATATGGTAACTATTATGTCTTGGGTTGATGAGTTTAGGCTTCTCAAAGTTCAATATTGCAAAAACTAATCTATTTTATATTTTTTAAGATGAATTAGTATCCATTTTATATTAAGATTCAATTGACTAATGTGGTTTACTTATAGGTTAGGACAAATGCAGACACTCCTGAAGATGCATTAACAAATGCAGACAAATTCAATTGACTAATGGATGGTATCTTATTTTTACAGGTGGACTGTTTTTGGATGCTATTTGTAGTCCTGATAAATACAACTTTGAGGTCTTTGATTGAGGGTTAGTTGGACTTGATTATTATCGAGTTAAATTAATTTTTTATGAATGTATATTTTGATATTTGTATTTATGCTTAATTGTGTGTTTCTTTTGTAGATGGAGCTTGCGCATGGTGGCGTAGGACAAGCATTATCAATGGATTACCGGGTGTTAGTTACTAGATTAATTACTTTCTTCTAATTTAATTTTCATATATGAAGGTTAGTTGATCTTATCTTCTACTTTGTTTCTAATCATGCACGTTTTATATATTTCATGTGTTTATCTTTTTTCAGTATGTTTTATTCTTCTTTTTGATCCTTTCTACAAGAGGTTTTGGATCAAAGTGAAGCTTTTCAAAGCCTAAAGCAGTACTAGATAATCATTTTTTTTACTTATATATATCATTGTGATATATATCATTTGTTAACACTATGTCTGCATTACAGTTATCTTAGGAGCTCGAAGCATACAAAGCAAGAAGAATATTGCCGCAAAATTCAAAGTTGAAGGAAATGCAGTAATGGAAATAATAAAGTTTGTTAAAAATGACTTCATTACTTGGTGAAATAGAACAAATTTTGAGTCAAACTAGAGATATAGACATCATTACTCAACAAGCACCCGACTATACACCAGCACATGTGGTCTTTGAGAATAGAGGTACTGTCATTATTAATTCAAGAGATATAATGAAGATTAATAGCTTTGTATCTGCCCCCACTATTTGTTGAGATTTTTCACATTTTAAACTTAATCAAGTGTAACCTACTTTTATTTGCAAGAGTATACTTAGTTCGAGACCCTAGCTTCTCTGTAGACATGATTTTTCCGGCTGTGCATGTTCACCCGTATTTTGATTTTTCCGTTTGATTTCTATTTTCTGTAACCCACAAAGTATACAGGGAAGTGTCGTGCTTGTTGAAACGACAGAGTGATTAGAGTTCTTTGTACATTTGTCTTTTATTTTCCTTCTTTTACCAATTAGAAAACGGGTCTTCGTAAATGAAAAATCAAAGTTTGTTTAATCCTTGATTGTCTTAGTTTCTTATAATTTTTGGTCTTTTAACTGTCGTCTAGAGTCAAATCATCAAGATTTCTTCATCCCGGACTTAAAGAAGCTCTGATTCAGCTTTCACAAGAAAATAATCGAAGTCCCAAAACAAATGAACACTTACCACTTTTCAACATCTTTCTATTTGTGGGCCAGCTTTGTTTAATCTCCTAGTCTATCTGAACTCTCATAGTAAGCATTTTGAGCTGCATAAAACCTTAGCCGAATTAAAGATTTTTTTTTGTGAAACTACCATCTTCAGTGATTCTTATAAATGTTCAAGTTTCATGTAAACTTTATTACAATCCAACTTTTAGATCGTACAAGTTTCAAAAAACTCTGTATTTGTCATGCTTGATCTTATTTTGACTGGAATAATATGTGGTGTGAGATTTGTAAAAAAGTGGTATTAATTATAGTCAATTTAGTCGACTCATGTTAATTTTTTTTCTTTAATTTATGCATCCAAAATTTTTCTCATAGTGAATCAAAACAATGAATTGAACAAGTTTTGATGTTTCCATTAAACAAATTCTAATAAGATTGTTCGATTAATACTAAGTTCTCAAAAGTCTATTTCAAAAACTGGTTTCTCTTTTGAAATGGTGGCAATGGCTTAAACTTAGTTGCTGAGAGAGGTTTGAGCAACCAATTCATTTTCTGTTGCTACGAGTCTGTGCCTCCAAGTGAATAGCTACATGATCACTTTTTTAGATGCTATAAGTTACTTGAAAAACGGATCTTGCAATTAAACATATTTGGTCGTGGCTCAAACTTAGTTGCTGAGAGAGCTTTGAGCAACCAATTTATTTTGTTGTTGCTACGAGTCGATGCCTCAAAGTGAATAGCTATATGATCAACTTTTAGCTGCTATAAGTTACTTGAAAAACATATCTAGCAATTAAACATACTTGGTTGTGGCTCATACTTAGTTGCTGAGAGAGGTTTGAGCAACCAATTTATTTTGTTGTTGCTACAAGTCGGTGCCTCAAAGTGAATAGCTACATGATCAACTTTTAGATGCTATAAGTTACTTGAAAAGCAGATGTAGCAATTAAACATATTTGGTTGTTGCTCAAACTTAGTTGCTGAGAGAGGTTTGAGCAACCAATTTATTTTGTTGTTGCTACGAGTTGGTGCCTCAAAGTGAATAGCTACATGTTCATTATTTTAGTTGCTATAAATTACTTAAACAAAGGATCTAGCGATTAAGTGTATTTTTTTCGTTGCTAAATAATAGTGGACACATGTTTATTGCCGCCAAAATTTTTGGCAGTTGCAATCTTAGACGCTTAAACTATTTAAGCGACTAAATTTCCGAGCTCTTGCTAAGATTTTAGACGCTTAAACCCGTTTTTCTTGTAGTGATTCTAACCATGTCAACGAATCTTTCCCCTAATTTTATTTAATTTTGTTGTGGTTGAACAAAAACTACCGTCAGATTTATCATGGATGTTGTAATCGACAAAATATAATAGATGTCGCATATGACATGTCCAATATTGGACAGTACTCAAGCTTTTGGTCTCTTATATAACAAAATATGGTCTCGTTATATATTCCTTCTATTGCGAAACATAAAGGCCTAAGGGTATGTGGTTTGAAAAGAAATGGTGCCGGGTCTTAATAAGTTACCATTATATTACACACTTAAATTGAACCAAAAATATTCTATTTAATCAGAAAACTAGGGTTTGATTTATGCCGTAACAGCACGAGAATTCATGTATTCCTCAACTTATTTTAAAGAATATTCAGTTGGTGAAAAAACATTGTTTAATATAGTGGTGCTTAGAAAAATAAATAATTTTTATGATTCGGAGAATTCCCTATTTTTATAGTTATCAACATGTATCGCAACTATTTTCTTTTCATTTTTCTATCACCCCCTTTTCGTTTCAAAAAATACAAGAGGTTCGGCGTTGAAAAAACAATGTGTATATTAGCCGTTTTAATCCACGATTTTATGTGTCAGTTAATCGGAAAGAAAATTTCCCAAAATGTAAGTTTTTTTTTTGAAAAGGATAGTCACACAAATTTTGTCAGTATATGTTCTTAGCTCGTGGATATCCTATTGTGTTGCCTAATTTTTTCTCCATATTCATTATACCAATAACATGAAGAAAAAAAATTTGTGTTTGAAACCTAGCTTACTGTTGAGATTTATCGATATGCCATTGGGTATTGTGTCGTGTTGGGTCCCATTCCCTGGTGCTGGTCACCTACCATAATCTCAGTAAATGTGCGTTTTTGCTAATCGCTTTTGCTTGCTCCCTTATTGGTTCTGTTATAATTAGAGTGCAAAAGTCTTCGTCTCAAACATTTATTTCCAGACCAACTGATAAGGAAGTTATTGCATACAGATAAATTTAGTGATCATATTAGACATGACATAAACTACTAGCAATTGTACTAACACAACACTACTGAAGACATATTTTATACTCATTATTTCCAGATTGATTTTCATATGGATGAATTTGCTTATGTAGCACCACCACCGGGCAACAAACTAAATCTTGTACAAATTTTTTAAAACCCTGTAACGTTTAGCAGTTCATCTCATTACCCAAACATTTGATTACATGTGGGATTACAGTAGAGTAATTTAATGCACTCCACAAAAGCTGAGAGGCGGTATCCGAAGATAAATGTTTTATACATACAAAAAAGCTTCCCAGAAACAGATTCAAAACATGTACCCTGAACAACGAATATTTCGTAACAAAGTACTTAATAACATGATGTTAATCGCGGAATTATATCATGTACTTGAGGTTTAGAATTAAATTGAGTGAGAAGTTAACAAGCAAGCTAAATATAAAGACATATACACCGGGGAAACAATACCTAGAGGAAAATTTAAAGGTTAAGTATTGATCGGGGATTTCGAAAGATAACGGAGCATAATTCAGAGAAAGCGTCAAACCACATACTGAAGTTTAACTACAAAGCACACAAGATTACTAATAATATTTCAACACAATTATTCCTACCATCCACTGCTGATAATTAAAAGATACAATTTTCATATTAGCATATATAGTGTGAATACATCACAACAACGTGAGATCTATGCTTGTGAGGTACACTATTTTGGTTTTAGTTTTGGTAGATGTACGGTAATGTTTAGACATCTACGAGGAAGCCAAAGAAAGCATGGATCAATGTGCTACTCGACTTAAATACCTATACATCATACAAAATCATATGTTATGTTGTAACACAATTTTGCACTCATGATAGGATAGAAAGAGCATAATATAGTAAGCACATGCTTTTAAAGAGAGGGTAAACATACAACCAACCATTCATTTAACCTTTTCAACCAATTTCTTCTCAAGCAAATGTATTAAGTCTTTTAATGATTAAAGTGATTTGATAGACACATTTATGTGTCTTATTCCATATCATATTTATATTGATAGTACTCGTTGTTTGTACTAATATTGTTATTTTATTATGTTTTCAGGAATTTTTGAAGAATAAACAATTGTGAAGAAATTGGCTTAAAAAGTGTTAAAGGAACCCCAGAATTAATAAAGGCACCCAAAAGTGAAAAAGGCCCCCAGAGAATTGATAAAGGAACCCATCTTTCATAAATTCAAACACAAAATTTGGTTGGAAAAAATCCTTCTCAAATCCGTGCAGTTTCTAAATAAGACTTGGATGAGATATTAAAGGAGTTAGGACAAGAATATATATTCTTTCCTTATGTGTACACAAGATCAAATAAAATATCGTCAAACAGATTCACGTGAACTCTCGGTTAAAAACAGGTTGGTGACATTGTGAGAAAGATATGAGAATATCTTCAACTTCACAAGATGATTTTCTTTGTCTTTTAAATTAAATTCTTGCCATATTCAGGGATGTGTTGATCTGCCAATTAAGCAACAACAAGAAGAAGGAAACAAAATCAACAAAAGTTTGTTTAAAAGAGAAGAAAAATATTCTGTGATGAAAAAAAAAGAAAAAAATCACGATCTGCCAAGAATTATTCATTGAATAAAAAGATATTTTGAAGATTTAGAGGTTGATTTGTGTTGTAGTATAAATAGGAGTCTCGAATGAGAGTTAATGGAGGTTGGCTTCAGCCAGAATTCAAGTTAGAAAAAAACCCAAAAAAATTCTGCTCGTGAAGAAGGAAGAAGAAGATGAAGAACATAAGGCTTACATAAACGGTCATTTATTTCCGTTACCTGTCCTTTTAATTTCAACACCTTTTGTAACGTTTTAGTGAATAGTATCTGTGACAGTTGAGAGTTTAATGCATACGGAGGCATCGTTGATTCATTAATCAACTCAATAGTTTTATTGATTCAGCGACGTTACTAGTCAGTACTTCTTTGTACTACTCCTGGAGTACGTCGTTAAATCGACAAAGAAATAAAGAAAATTATGAGCTTTTCTAATTTAAGAAATTTAATTTGATTTATCAATTTTCTTTTATTTTCTTCTTCATGAGTAGCTAATCTTCTTTTCTAGGGTATATGATAAAGCTATTTTTGATGTGTATATTTAATATTTAATTTCTTATACACAATTTACTCTATTATTTGGGGTATTCAATGTTTAATAATTTCTCTTCTAAAAATGCTTCATAATAATTGTTCTGAATAGTTTTTAAGTTATTGATATTTTATAAGCAAAGGAGGTTATACTTTTGTGCAACGACGAAAGTCGTCTAAATAGTTTTAAATGTTATATTTTCGAAAACATGAAATTGGGTTCAAAATTGTTTTGAGTAATTTGAGAGTAGATTTAAGAAATTGAATTGTTAATTGTACAAACATCAAAAGTAGTGGAATCCAAAACCCTAGACCTTTATCCTCCTTGTTGATTAATTTGTATAGTTATTTTATCTTTTTATTTATTTAATTTATTCATCAAAAATTATTCTTTTATTTATTAGCACAATAATTGACTAAAAATTAGAAATCGCGATTCTGAAATCCCTGTGGAACGAACCGTACTTGCATACTGTCTCATCGACAACCGTACTTTACGGTATAAATTAAAAATCACTTCATGATTCAGCTTCAGATGCTATTGTACATGCTCCAAAATATCTTGAAGGCATCCTTCATTTGGAAATGATTCAAATTTTTGAGGACTAGCCATCTCATGGACCCAACCACACCGCTCAAATGTATTTTTGCCATGTTCATTCATCCCTATAGAGAGCAAAAATGTAAAGCTTAAGCTTAAGTAAATGAAAACCGCAGTTTGGTCAAGAGACTCAAGACTGGAATAGAATCCGATGAATAAGGTTGTTACCCTAAAAATACTAATAAACAGTAAACACTAAAAGAAGTGTTTCATAACTTACGCAAAGTAAAAGAAGTGTTTCAAAACTTATGCAAAGTAAGAGTTTCAGACATAACAAAAACACCCAACAAACAAAATAAAAACCGTGAAGGTAAATTGTAAGCATGTAAGTAGGGATAAACCAATGGATTTTACACTAAATTCTGGTTAACATTAAATTATATTGGAATATAGAAGGGATAGAGAACGACTAACTATATCTCTTTGTTTTCATTCCTTCTATTATATTAAAGGCATTGGGTTCAGATACCTACAAAAAACACTCATACTACTTAAAAATCCATTAGAAACCCTCTAACACCAACCAACAATTGAGCGAGCACACCAAAAATACAAAACGGAAGCAACTATATTCGATGGAAATCATATGTATTAAAAAAATGAAAATTTTACGATAAAAAACGTACAAATGGGATATGGTAACGTTTATCCGTACGAAGTAAGCTCCAATGGAGCTGAGAAAAGGATAACGATTACAAAGATGGTGTTATCATAAATAAATATAAATATAAAATCATGACAATTTGTATAAAAATCTAAGAAAAATATAGCAATTGCCACACATTCAAAATATAAACCTGAGTTGATGATATGCTAAGCTCTGGATATTCAAAATAAGAAGCATTATTTATATTGCTAGGATTCTCATTGATGATTTGCTACTTAAATTCAAATATAATATCACAAAAATGGTATATAAAAATTGATGTACACACGTCTCAATAATAGCATAGCTAGGAAACGTACAAAACCTTTACGAACAGAATGACTGTCTCTGTAGTATTCCACTATTCACTCGAAACTTAGCATAGCAGCAATTGCTATATGCACCCTGTTGACTTGAGTTTCAACATATTCCACATCTTATTATTGAGAAGTTCTAGAAAATTCTCGTATATATTAAGAATATTTAAAAAAATCCATCGAGAATAAAGTTGGATAATTTGAGCATCGAAGACTGAATGCCTGTTAATCTTTATCATCTCCTCTTAACCTCTTTATACTGACATATGATGTAGTTCAATATTATACCTAAAACCATTTTTATTACATTATACATGTAGTACCCGATATACTAAGAAGTTCCTACAAAATGTATTATTTAAATATTTTAATCGAGTAAAATATTTTTACTATTATTATATGGTCTTTGAACCTTAAGACAACGTCTATACATATACTCTTATATTCTAAATTTTATGTTATTATACCTTGCAGATCTCTATAAGATCAGACCTCAAAGTAACTTTGGAGCCAACGTCTAATAAACACTCAAAATATCACCATTTTTGTAATTCAATCTTTTTAAAACTCAAATCAATATCTATCATAAATCTTGCCTTATTTGATTGTACAAGCTATACGCTAAACGAAAAAAGAAATTAACCTCACAGACCCAGAAAATCTAACCCCTTGCATTAGTTATCTTTCACTTACGTCAATCACCTCACCAGTTATATAATCATTCTTCTTTCCTATCAGCTTTTCTTGTGGATTAAATTGTTCTAAAATAAATTATCTTAATCTTCTTCAAAGAAAAAAATAATCAAAATTCTTATTCAATAATCAACATATCCACCATCCAGTATTTTTCTTATTTTATATTAAACCCTTTCCACAAACTATTTGACTATACAAAAAAAATCACCAAAAACCCTATTATAATCATAAGTTCTGGGCATGGGTGATTCTACGTAAAGGCAAAGGGTAAGAAGCTCTTGCCTCTTTTACGAGTTACATTTTGAAAGCTCCATGCAAATGTAGTGCCAAAATATCTATGGAGACACGTGGTGCAAGATCAACACCAAAGTAACTAGCTCAACACTAATCATCTATAGAAAAACCTATCTCATACTAGTTCTTATCCTAAGTAGTCAGACCTAAGGGCAGTATTATAATTCGATGTACATCCCTTTCTCTATAAAAGAGAAAGTGTGATATGTTTTTAGAGATCCAACTTCTTCTTCTTCTTCTTCTCTTTAGATAATATTATAGGAGGCACTCTCAACCATACCAAGAACTTCATTTCCTTTAATGGAGTTCCATGTAAATATATAAAATCATAGTGAAACCCTAATCCGTGGGTGTAAATCTTATTTAGGATCGAACCACGTAAATACTTGTGTTTATTACTTTTATGCTATTTACTCTTCATCTTAGGTTGATAGATCACTATTCTTGTGTGTTAGATCTCTTGGGGTAGTAGTTAAACTTTTAGCTATTATATTTTGGCCCTAGAAACTGGGACTGTGTCCAAAAATCTGTTGAGTAACTTGTGGTTTAGTGAAGTTAGATGCTGCGTTTTTAGGACCTGAAGCAGTTTTAGTAAAGTTAGTGGTAGATCTGCAAGTTATAAAGGCAAATATGAAAGAATACGAGAATAAAAGACAAACCTTCTTCTTATTTCTTTGAATTACCCCTGAAGTTCTCCGATATGGTGATTTGAAGCAAAAGTTTGAAAAGTTTTTTCATTAAATCCAGGGCCTGTTCTTCACTGGAAATCGATTTTCATTTAAAAGTTGGAATCAGATTGAATCACGAATATAAATTTGTAACCAGCAAATCTAGTTTTACACCCATTTCCTTTAGGAAGCATTAATCCGGCTGAAATCTCTTTCTCGTTCATGATAGTTAACGAAGAAATCAGGGATCGTATATTTTTATGTTACACAACTTTAAAACAAGATGTCACAGCCATTTAGGTCGTTAACTGAGTCTTCATCAGAAAGCAAGGCTACAAAAATATCACCAGCAGAGAAGAAAAATTCATACCACCGCGTAATCCAGCTTCAACGAAGAAATGCTTCAGCACGAACCAACAACGAAACTTCATAGTAGATTGAGTATGGGGGAAGAGAAGGTTTTCTCAGCCGCGATATGAAGTCAATCACTAGTCCTTATCATCGGGATACAGTAAGGTGAAATCAATGGAATCACGATCAATTTAATCGTTCCTTGCCAATTCAGCTTCAAAGAGACGATTCAGACCAGATCACCTACAATGATTATCTCGGACTACCCGACTCTGGCTAGTACTCACAGATTCAAGAGCTAGTTTGATAAGGTTGAGGGTCTGTTTTGTCATCAAGAAGTTAAATTAAAGTCTCTGACATTGAAGATAATAATGAATGGAGCAAATTAAACGGTGATTGAGGGTATGTAATGCCAAGGAACAATGGGTCAATCTCCGATTCGTATTGGAAACAACACGAGATCGAAATCTGATAAGGTTTGGGAGAGTTTTATGGACGCAAAAGTAGTCAAACAAGTGATGATGATGCCATGGTTTTATGCGATGAAAGATGATGTGTGATGAATGCTCAGAGTCTTGATTTGCTTAAGAGCATGGGGTCTGCAGGGAAGGAGATATAAATGAACTTAGAAATGGAAAGCAGAGCTCCCTTTCCATTATCGGGGTCATGCACAACGATTGTTTGAGAAAAGTTTCGAGGGACTAGTGTTACGTCAAATTCTTCTTGTTACTAGACATAGGTCTCGATGACTCATGAGTTCATAGTTTTGAGGTTAAGACAAGCTAGGACAGGCAACACGAGTCGGAAGCAGAATTGAGTCGGCCATGATGGTTTATCTCTTTAAGCTAGAGATATTGAGTTTAAGGAAAGGAAGGAGTGTGTTTTCAGATTGGAAAACAGGTGAGAGAAAGCACTAATGTGTTTCCATTCATGCTGAAGTTGAATATAGGAGGTTGAAGTGGTTTCTCGGAGTTCCATTAGGACCAGGAATGATGGTAATTGGTTGGAGATCGAATTCGGGCAGTGTGAGGGTATAAAATCCAAAACTACACGTGGTCTAATACTATGGAAGGAGCATCAGATTACAATAAAACGAGAAACACTGAAACAAAGCTTTATAAGAAATACTGAAACAGACAGCTTCGATGCATGATCGACACGTGGGCTGCGGGAAAGTATGGCACACTACTCAAAACAGATAGCTTTTTTGCTTCATTGAAACATAAGTTGCGGGAAAGCATGACACAATAATGGAAACTGACAAACATCGATACATGAGAGACACGTTTCAACTGTACAGGCTGCGAAACAAAAGAAACTAAAGCATGAAAAATCACTTTGAATGGCCACATGTCAGACATGCCATGATTCTAATAAGGCCGCAAGGTTCATCCAAATCCAAAACAACAACTTGAGTAAAAATCCGCAGAAGAGTTGCAGGACATCAAGCGAGAAGCTAAAGGAAAGGAAAAATACGCATACAAAGTCTTGCGAAAAGAACAAAGAAGTCTTGCGGAAAACACGAATATGCCTTGCGGGATACACTACGCTCCGAAGACTGGATAAGAACAAATAGGTGGAAAGTTAGATTGGAAGGACCCATGAAAATTTGCTATAAATACCAAGCTTTCAAACAGGAATAGGGACTGGAAAAATTTGGTGATAATTGGACATAAGGCATAGGATCAGAGCAAAGAGTTTAGGTATGAGACTTGTGTAAATTTCATAGTATAGTTGTACTTTGATTAATTGGATTTTAATCATATAGCATAATTTCTTTCTGTAACATATAAGGATTAATAAAAAATGATACAAATCTTTACCATCCGTGGATGTAGACTATTTGATTGTCGAACCACGTTAAATATTTGTGTTGAATTCATGTTACGATTTCTTGTATTTATTTGCTAAAATGTTCTAAGTATTAATATGTATTCATTTCATATTAAGATATCTGATTTTATTATGTTGCAAACTATGATGGTTGTGATCCAAATGCGCAAGATTTTTGGTAATTACAATTTGGCGCTAGAAACAGGGAGGTAGTAAAGAATTTATTCTACCTATCCAAATTTTCATCTTTAAAATCTCGAATCTTATTATAAAAAACAAAACTCTTTTTCCTACAAATACAATGATTTAAAATGGTATTGTAAAAACTTTACATATAGTTTTCTCCAAACTTATCAGTTGATATACATATATATATATATATATATTTAATTTTTATGTTCATTCACAATACTTCTTTATTTCATACGTCTCATATATGTTAAATTACTTTAGATGTTCTTTTAACCATGGGTTTGAAAACCTAGCTCATAAATTTTCTTCAAAAATATGTTTATAACAATTTTAAAAAAGAATTTGCTCTGAAATCATTAAGTTTATGTGTCTCAAATTTAGCTGATTCTATAGATTAAAATTGTGTTACGTCTAACTAGTTTTTGATTTTTGTCAAAACAGTAAAATAAGTTTTGAATTGAATTTTCGAACTTGATTTTGATTTGTTTGCAAAAAATAATTTCTTGAACTTATAAAACTTGAGTTAAATTAGAAAATTGTCTAGCTTATGTGTGATATGTTAAATTTTAGCTAAATATTTTCTATCAATCAAATTGCTTTATATACTTGTTGTGGATGTTAGAATGTTATGAAACACATAACTTATTATCTGAACTCTTTTTAGAATATTGATAAAGAAACTTCTACAACAACATAAGATTGATCCATGAAGATATCACAATATCTCAAAAATTACATAAATGGAAACAGTGGCAAATGGAACCATGTAAGAACAAGATGTTAATACTGGAAATTTGGGAAGTCCGGCAATAGAGATTCCTCGAGAAAGAGAAGTAGTGGAAGAATCCCAAGGACCACAACCCTTGGGTGATCAAGTAAACAATCTAGTTAATCAGATAGCTAATCAATCACATGAAGAAGTATCTCAAAGTAGGGTTGACCCCATTCATCAATTAATATAAGAAATGAATGAAATGCGCAAGGTACAACAGACTTGTGCAGAAAAAATTTCACTTTTGACCCAAGAAAACCAAATGCTCAAACAAAAGGCCCAGCATGATGCGGAAGCATCTATAACTAGAATACAGAGGCAAGAAGCAAGCTCAAATAGACCCGCAAGAAGTAAAGCAAAAATCAATAAAGATCAAAGAGTGATGGTAGTAGAACCCGCACATCAGCGGTATGAACCTGTTAGATTAGATTTTGATGATTCAGAGTTGCAAAACAACAGATGACAAAAATATTTTGAGGACATGGAACAAATGCGAGAAGAAATCAAAATTTTGAAAAATAAAGAGGGATGACGACTTGAAGAAGTGCTAAAAAAATCCATATGAACACCGTTGGCACCACACCTTGCGTATGCGTCTATACCGCAAAAGTGCAATATCCCCATCTTTGAATGGTATGATGGGACAAAGGATCCGGCGACACACCTAAAATACTACAACCGCAAAATGACTCGATGAAAGATGATGTTATTATGTGTCGGTATTTTCCGTCAAGTTTAAAAGGGACAACTTTAACATGGTATGATAATCTTCCAGAAGGGTCAGTACATTCTTACGCACAATTGACTCGTAAGTTCCTAGAGACATACATGTATAACAAACCCGCAAACGCTGGGATGGACAAGTTATTTTCCCTTACATCTTGGACAAAGGAGACCATCCGAGACTACACAGATCGATGGCAGACGATCTGTCAAGCAATAGGGGATGTAACTCCAGAAATTGCTATTAACTGCTACAAATGGGGGATATCCAACCGAGCGAGCCCACTCTTTGTTGATATTCATGGAAAAAATCCTAAAACTGAAGGGGATCTTAGGGACATTATTGAAAAATGTGCAAGGTTGCAGGATATTCAAAAGCAGCAACCGAGAACAATTTCCTAACATCAGAGGGTTGCCAACATGGAAAATTTTGTAGAACCATCAACAAGTTCCGGAAAGAGGGTTGGAGGAGAAAATCCTGATATTGAATCTAAACGAGGTAAGACAAATGATGAAAGAAAATTCAACTGCCAATTTGAGGATCGAGTTTTCACTAAACTCAACACCCCTTACCCATAAATTCTAAATGCAATTAAGAACAAGCAAGATTTTCATTGGCCATGGACAAAAGGAAAGCAACCATCACACACACACATAATTCAAAGGATTATTGTGAATATCATTGCTATCAGGGCCATTCCACAAGCAGATGTAGGAATTTGAAGATGCAAGTTCAAAAATTGATTGATATGGGAGAGTTGAAGGAATTTCTTTATTTTCCCAATCCTCCACCAAGGCTCAATATGGGAAAAACTCTAAATATCCCACAAAATGACCGACCTATTAATATGATTTCATATATCGAATCAGGTCAATCATCTATGAACATAGTTATTGACAAGAAGCTTCATAAGAGGGTTCACAGTCATGAAGTATTCAAAGTTGCAGGAAGAGTTACGAAAACATGGGAAGGGTGGATGGCTTCTCCGTTAACTTTTTCAGCAGATGAGGTTGTTCAGGAAATAGAAACACACAATGATCCGTTGGTGCTTACTTTACCAGTTTCTGGATGGAATGTCAAAAAGATTCTCACGGATGGGGGTAGCTCCCTTAATGTCTTATTTTATGATACTTTCCAAAAAAAGGGATTAAAAGATGATCAGCTTACACCTTCTTACTACACTATCTATGGGTTTAATGGGATAACTTCAAAACCAAAAGGGGAAATTTTACTTGATGTTATGGCCGGACCCATATGTATTTTGACTAAATTCAGTGTAGTGGAGGCTCCATCTCCGTACAATGCCATCATTGGTAGACATTGGGTCCACCAATTGAAAGGAGTAACTTCAACATATCACCAATACTTGCGATTCCCGACGCCGCAAGGGGAGATGAAGATAAAAGGAAATCAGAATGTAGCAAAATCTTGTATCCTCGCAGAAATCTGCATGAATGAGGAACGAGTACATCAGCAACAAAATAGGAAAAAAGAGCGAAAGATAAAGGCTAAAGAAGAAGCCCCAAGACAATATTTGATTAAGACTGCGGGAAGTGAGGCAGTAAATGAAACAAATAAAAATACTTCATTGAAGGAAAACATACCAAAAATTGACGAGGGTGGTCTTCCAGCATAGCAATTAAAGGGGGCTCCCACACTTTTATGAGCTCCCAAATCTACTTTTACAGCAATTGAAGAAATCAAGACTACCAACATAGGAACAAAAGAATTCCCAAAAATGATTAAAATTAGAACACTGATGGAAACAGAAAGGGAATTTGATTTTTGTCACTTTACTTAGAGATTATGTGGATATTTTTCAATGGAAGATGGAGGATATGCCAGGCATTGATCCGAGTATTGTTCGACATGAGTTGCATATACATCCGGGTACTACACCTTTTCGGCAACGCATACGCAAAGTAGCACCCGAATAACATCTGTCAGTTGAAAATGAGTTAAAAAATCTCATGGATAGAGGGTTTATTCGAGAGGTCCGATACCCAACTTGGATTTCAAACATGGTGATTGTACCAAAAAGAATGGGGGAGTAAGAATTTGTATAGACTTCAGCAACTTAAACAAGGCATGCCCAAAAGATAGTTATCCGCTTCCAAGCATTGATCAGTTGGTGGACGCGGTTGAAGAACATGAGGCTTTATTCTTCATGGACGGGCATTCAGGGTATAATCAGATTGCTCTAGCTGAAGAAGATCAAGAACACACTGCATTTTTCACTCCACACGGTTTGTACTGCTACACCAGAATGCCATTTGGGCTAAGAAATGCAGGAGCAACTTATCAGCGGTTGGTAGACGCAATTTTTAAACCATGGATAGGCTGCACCCTGGAAGTCTATGTATATGACATGCTGATAAAGAGTAAATTTCCAAAGGATCATTTACAAGACTTGAGAGAAATATTTGAAGCCTTACGAAAATACAGAATGAAAGTCAATCCAGACAATGCATTTTTGGGGTTACGTCAGAAATTTTTTTGGGATATTTGGTCACCAAAAAAGGGATTGAAGTCGGCAAAAATCCAGGCAATTGTTGATATGCCATCTCCAAGGAATGTTAAAGAAGTACAGAAATTAAATGGTTGTTTGGCCGCACTCAGCAGATTCATTGCCAGGTCATCGGGCAGATGTAAGCCCTTCATTGACACTTTGAAAAAGAAAAGTAAATTTGTATGAAATGAGAATTGTGAGCAAGCCTTCCAAAATATCAAAGCTTATCTTGCCACATTACCCGCACTACAAAAGCCAAAAACTGAAAAAGTGCTCACCTTGTATATAGCCACAACAGAAGATGCTGTAAGTGCGGTATTGGTGCGACAAATAACAAAGTAGAGAAACCAGTGTATTACATCAGCAAAACTTTTAAACTTGTAGAAAGGAACTATACCCAAATCGAACAATTAATATTAGCACTGGTTTTTGCTACCCAGAAATTACGTACATATTTTTTAACACATTATATGTGGGTACCAAGCAAAGCTCCGCTAGAGTCCATACTGAAGAATGAAAGAAAAGTAGGGAGGATAGCAAAATGGAATGCACAACTGGAACAATTCCACATCTTATTTGAAATACAACCTGCGCAAAAGTCGCAAGTCCTGACATATTTCCTTGCGAATTTACCACTAGATGATGATTTTGAAATCCAAGGTTTTCCTAGAATAGAAGATAATGATTCCCAAGATATTCTAAGTTCTGTAAATTCCCGCAGATGGGAAGTATTTGTTGATGGGGAACGGAATAAAGAAGGTGCGGGAATTGGAATTTTGATTACAACTCCTACAGGAGACAGAATGGTACATGCATTTCGTCTTGAGTTTGGCGAACATACAAATAATATAGTGGAATATGGGGTTGTGGTTCATGCTCTTCGGCTCATTATTGAATTGGGAATATGCGATGTGCGACTCACAAGTGATTCACAATTGATAATTCGGCAGGTTGAATTAAAATATCAAGCGCTTGATGAAGATTTGATAGAATACAAGAATCTTGTGCAAAAGTTGGCATCTCAAATTCCAAATATAATTTTTCGACATTTATCCTGAGAAAAGAATCGCCATGCCGATGCATTAGCATTTATTTCTTCAATGATAAAAGATCAGAATACATCAGCAGTCAAAATTGGGCACATTTATGAGCCGTCAATTAAGTTGTGGGCAGTCGAAAACATGGAAGAAGAAGTTGGGGAAGATATTGAAGATGCAGCCGTTAAAGATGATACAAATTTTCCATAAAAATCAGAAAATAAAGTATCCGGAGAAGATTGGAGGATTTCAATACATCAATACTTGCAAGATGAGACATTTCCCGCAAACACTAAAGAGGCAAGGAAGGTGCAATCAAAATCTGTGAATTATCAGTTGCGGGATAAAATTCTGTACCGCAGGTCTTTTTTGGGACTGTTACTTCGATGTTTATCACAAGAAGAAGGGCAACGAATTCTCAAAGATATCCATTATGGAGATGTGAGAAATCATAGTGGAAGACGATCACTCGCATTAAAAGCAAAAACGCAAGGATATTACTGGCCATTTATGAATAAAGATGCGGAGAATATGGTAAAGAGGTGTGAAGAATGTCAACGCTTTGCAAAAAGGATTAAAGCACCTGTAACGGAACTCATACTCAGCCCTTGGCCATTTGCAAAATGGGGAATAGATATTGTTGGGCCTTTAGTGGAAGGAACACGAAAGAGAAAATACTTGATAGTAGCAACATATTATTTCACTAAATGGGTTGAAGCCAAAGCTCTTGTACATATTAGAGATACAGATGTTTTCAAGTTTTTGTTCGAAAATTTAATTTGCAGATTTGGAATTTCGGTAGCCGTAGTCTCAGACAATGGACAACAATTACAAGGGAAAAATATTGATATGCTTTTCGAAGCATTTGATATCCAAAAGAAGAAGTCCACTCCACTTTACCCTCAAAGTAATGGACAGGCTGAAGCAACGAATAAAACTATTGTCATGAATTTGAAAAAGACTCTAGATGGACATCATAAACGATGGTGCGAACAACTTCATAATACTTTATGGGAATATCGTAGAACAAAAAGAGAAGCCACTGGAGAATCACCGTTTCTTCTTACTTATGGAGCGGAAGCAATCATACAAACGAAATTTATTTTACCCACAACAAGGATAGAAGCGTGGGAAAAAAATTTGAATACAGACCTCATGCTTGAAAAATTGGATGATTTAGAAGAAAGAAGAGAGGTTACGCTCCAAATAATGGAGAATTATCAAAGAAAACTGGCAAGAGAATACAACAAGAAAGTCAAGTTACGGAACTTCGTGGAAGGGCAATATGTTCTACGACAAATCCCGGAAACCAAAGGGATAAAAGAGCAGGAAAGTTTGTACCTACATGGGGAGGACCTTATGTTATACAAGATATTGCCGGACAAGGATCATACCATTTGCGGAATATGAATGGAGAAATCTTACAACATCCTTGGAACGCACAATATCTCAAACCATATTACCCATGACCAATAATGCAATCGTACAATAATTTACGCTCATAATAGGTAAAGCAAATCACATGCAATATCTCTAGAAAGTCCATATAAATGTCTATGACTATTGGATTTTTCGCCACAGAGATGCCTAACATGACATTAACCATTATATCAGGTACCCTCCACTTCAGGAGGTACTCGCAACCAACAATGCAATCATACAATAATTTGGCTTCATAATAGGTAAAACAGAACAAATGTAATTTCTCTAGAAAGTCCATGTAAATGTTTATGAGTGTATGAGATTGGATCTTTCGCTATAGAGATGCCTAACATGACATTAATTATTGTATCAGGTACTCTCCATTTCAGGAGATGCTCTAGGGACCGCATCCTAATTTCCTCCTGGCCAGAGAGAAGTTAGACATGCGCTACAACCCTCAAAGTAACTCAAGGTACAAAATTTCCTTGCGGTTAATCAATTCCCGCTCATTCAATGCACTAACAATCAATATATATATTTATAAATTTTTTTACAGGGAAAAAAATATAAGGCAAAATGAAAGTGCAAATACAATTTGGAAGCAAGGAAAAACTAAGCAACAACAAAACAAAGGAAAAAACTAAGGTGCGGGAAGATTTGCTTCAAAAGGAGGATTATCAGGGACATCTTTGCGCTTATAGACTTTGGAAAATCCATCGGCTTGTACTTTATCAAGAGTGTTGTTGACCGCTTTTGCAATTCCAGCTCGAGTTTCGACCCTCAACCAAGAAATATAGGCTTTTGTGGTTTCAAGCTCCTTCTTGTACTGATTTACTATGGCTGTAGAATTTCGGACACTAGTTTTCCAAAAAACTATTTTCCCTCTCTCTGAAGCTAAGTCCCGAACTAAGCTTTCATTCTTCAGAGTTTCATGCATCAATTTTTCCTCAGCCTCTTTGGTTTTAGAGGATAAAACTTTAACTGAATGTGTGCATCATTAGCCTTGAAAGAAGCTATCTCCAGTTGCTTGCTGAGTTCTTCCACCTTAGCATTGGCAGCACCAAGCTCTCCTTCAGCCTTTGCATCCCTTGCGACCGCATCTTTGTATATTCCTTCAAAATCTGTAACAAATATAACATGTTAATTAATATGGAAATAATATTCAATTTCAAATATGCAATAAAATAGGATACCTCTTGCGAGGGATTCAAACTCTGCTAATTCGTGAGACATTGCATCTTTGGTAACATCAAGGAAGTCATATTCATTTGAGAGTTTCAGATAATTCTCCTTAAGTTGCTGAAGATCTAAATGACATTAATCTAATTCCGCTTGCTTCAATTCCCGCAATTGATTAGATTTGTTTTACGTTTCTCAACTTCTTTATGTAAGCGGAAGATATCACTTTCACGCAGAAGAACGGTGTCAGATAGGTTGTGGATTGCAGTTTGAGCATCCGCAAGTGCTTTCCCTTTAGCATGAGCCTATGAAGCTGAGTCATCTCTGTCTTTAATGAGTTGCGCTATGTACAAGGAAAACTGATAATTGTGATGTGAACCGGAACGAGAAATTCCCGCAAGGATATTCTGACATTCCACGCAGAGTTTGCGATTCTCTTCTTCCAATCTCTCAGATCTTGCCCGTGCTTCAAGAACGCAATCTTTAGTCCATAATAAAGTAGCATTAAATTCTTCTTTCTTGCGGATTTTCTCTCCATATAAAATCCGGTGCTGCGATTCTAATTCATTGTACTTCAGTACGGCCAGATTATTTCTATCCGGGAGGTTGTTAAATCTTGTCTTGATCTCCATATTTTCATTATTGACTTTTACAACATGATCTGTCAAGCGACTAACTCTATGTTGCAGCCTAGTCACAAGGATTGAATCCCCCGCTGATCCCATGAAGTAATTCAGAAAACAAGTAAATAATTTTAAGAAAAATTGACGAGATAGAAAGAATTAAACCTTGATTTTGAAGATCAAGCAATTGTTGACGAAGTGCATCGTTTTCCCGCTTCAAACCCGTAGCATCTTCTTCTATAGACCTAAATTGGGTCTCCATTTTCATGGATCGTGCTTTGTAAAATTTATAAGTTAAATGTGCAGCACGTTGACCTCGGGCAAGCTGCAATTTACAGGATTAAAGTTATAAATAGATGAAAATAAAATGAACTCTAAGGTTATTAAAACAATAAAAATACCTGCAAGAGAGCTTGTTGCGGGAAAAAATACACTTCACCATCTGCAAGAGCAACTGCCTCCGCGAGAGAAGAAGGCTGATTTATATAGAAAATTGGGTCGACGGGTTGACTTTGGACTCTTAGCCAGGCATCTTTCACTGTGTCATACGGTGTGGACCGCATGTACTCCCGCAAGTTAGCGACCCTAGGACTATCTGATTCCACCGGCGGAGAATCACATGGAATAGATAATAGCTCATTTGACAAAAACCATCGAAAGGCTTCCTACTCCTCGTTCATAAGATTTGAATCTCCCGCAATTCCTTTGCCTTTATTCTTTTGCGGGATTTCTTCATTTGTCCGAATTGTCTCAGCGACAGTCACGCTTGCAACATTATCTACGGTAAGAGCAGTTTCTACCATGATACTTGCCGGTTCACCTTCTACTGCTCTAGTGCTGGCTGGCTCATCTGCTGCCGCAGCGTTAACCTGCTCGCCCTCTCCAACTGCGATATTTTCTGAATCACCCTGAAGGGGGAGATCCTCCTTATTGGACGAACCATCTTCACTTGTTGCAGGTTCAAGCGGTTCATCAAAAAATAAGGGAGAGAGTTGAAAAAGAAAAGAAGAATCAGGAACGACAGTTTGGTGCGAAAAATTGACCGCAACATCTGAAGTTTCCACCGCCGCACCAACCTGTTCCGCAGACTCAAAATTTGTTATTTGAAGTGGAATGTTCTGCTCTTCTTCATATCTCTCTGGAGCAGAGCTACCCTCACCTCTCAAAATTGGGTGATGAAGGGGAGAGTCTCGAATTTCTCCTTCCTTCCTGTCAGTGGAAGCACGGGGTGTACCCTTAGCTTTCTTCCGACCCTATTAATAAACCGAAAGAATTCATTAAATAAAGTTTATAAGGATTACTAGAACTCATTTGGGTAAATCAATACATTTTCTGCGGGAGTTGCGGCTTTGCGTTTAACCCCCGAATCACCTTTTGTGCCCACTAAGGTTTGCGGCTATAAAAAAGAAAAAAAAAAAATTAAACAATGTTCAAAGCGTGATATGAAAAGGAAGAGGGAATTTACATACCACATTGGCAACGGAAAAAGCGAAGCCTTCAAAGTTCAACCGCCAAGCGCAGTAATTATCAAAACGCGTTAAAAGGTTGTAGACCACGCTTTCTGGGACGAACCCGAAAACCCATGACCTTCAATAACCAAAGAGTGCGGTACCACTTAAAATCGTGATCATGACAAATTTTTTCTTTTAAAGGAACCGGCGTTCCAGGAATAAACTTCAACTTGGAGTTATCAATCTCCCACAGCAAACGAAATCCATCACCACATTTGCGGCCCGGACCAACACTCCACTTCTTATAATTCTTTGCAGCTATGTTGTCCGCATACGTATCATGAAAGTTTTCGACCGTATAATATCTACGATCCGCATGATTGGGAACGTAACAGGTGAAGTTGGTCATTCCTTGGCTGCGCATGCTACACTCATCCAACACGCGCCACCAATTCCCGTTATATTGAGTGATGGATCGGGCAAAACCATGCGGGGACTTGCTACGACTTGCGAGAACCTCATATTGGAAAGAATTCTCGCTCTGGTAAAAAGGAAGCTGCAAGCCCGCTTCCAATGCTCCTGCATGTATTAACAACCTGTTGTTGGTGTACTTGAACTCCTCCATCATCTCCAATGAAATTTCATCTCCTTCCGCATGATCGTAGAAGAAAACTTTGAATTGTTGAAGATTGTGCTTCCTTTTAAATTCCTCAAGGTTCATCGACCTAAAACTAAAGTTTTCTTGTGACCGCTTACGCTTAGGAGATGGTTTGATGGCCGCAACAGATACATCTGCAGACTTTTTTAAGTTGGAAGATTGGACTCTTGAGCCACCTGATTCATCTACTCCCTTCTTCTTAGTTGTAGCATAGCGGGATGATTACCTATCTAAAGGGTGATCATCCTGGTGAGAAGCACCACCAACAACCTTGTTGTCATTCTTTCCAGTCATGATAAATCTTTATCTGCGTACGAAAAATAAGAGAAGATAACTACATTACAAGTAAGAGCAAAGCAGAAATGCTACAAAACAGAAGAACAACAAAGCGTTCGGTGAATCAAAATACAGGCCACTAAACAATTTTCTGATCGAGGAAAGAAAAAGATCATGATAAAACAACCAGACATCAAAATAAAAGTATCATCATCACCATTATCACCATTCATTCCAACAAACAGTAAACAGATAAACAAGAACATCATCATCATCAACATCAATGATTACTTCAAAAGGATTCAAATAAAGAAATTAATAAACAAACAAATACATTAAGGAAAAACTTAAGAGGATTACATGTAACGAAGTAAAAGACAGAAGAAAATATGATGATTGGATGAACAGAAAACTTGATCCCGATGCAAAAATCCTTATTCACAAAAGTTTAGGAGAATGAAAAGGCACAAAGGAATCTTTGAAAAGTTCAGAGGAATGAAAAGCACAAAAAATTTAAGAAGAAGAAGACAAAGGATATATAAAATGAGATGAGGAGTGTGACTAACATTAAATAGGAGAAGACTGAAACTGACGAACCGTCGAAAACTGAAAGAGAGAGAAACTTTATCAGAGATTTGATTTCCTCGAAACCGTCAACTGACAGAAACGTTGGGAGAAAAGTTACTGCTAGCGTAAAAGTCAGGAAAAAGTAAAGTAAAACGTGGAAAGAGAAGTTATTGCAAGCGTGAAAGTCGAAAGGGTAATAATTATTTTTCCTTTTTTAAAATTTTCACCATATGATAAAATTCAAAAGAAAAAATGGGCAAATTGTGAGGGTAAAAAATCCCAAACTACACGTGGTCCAATACAACGGAAGGA
Organism: Papaver californicum; assembly: GCA_023531435.1. NCBI lineage: Eukaryota > Viridiplantae > Streptophyta > Magnoliopsida > Ranunculales > Papaveraceae > Papaver > Papaver californicum. The sequence continues at coordinate 1,389,339 of JAJJMC010009994.1, read as the reverse complement.
GCATCAGATTACAATAAAACGAGAAACACTGAAACAAAGCTTTATAAGAAGTACTGAAACATACAGCTTCGTTGCATGATCGACACGTGGGCTGCGGGAAAGTATGACACACTACTCAAAACAGATAGCTTTGTTGCTTCACTGACACATAAGTTACTGGAAAGCATGACATAGTAAAGGAAACTGACAAACATCGATGCATGAGAGACACTTTTCAACTGTACAAGATGCGGAACAAAAGACACTAAAGCATGACGAATCACTTTCAAAGACCACATGTCTGACATGCCATGATTCTAATAAGGCCGCAAGGTTCATCCAAATCCAAAACAACAACTTGAGTGAAAATCCGCAGAAGAGTTGCGGGACATCAAGCGAGAAGCTAAAGGAAATGGAAAATACGCATACAAATTCTTGCGGAAAACACAAATATGCCTTGCGGGATACACTACGCTCCGAAGACTTGATAAAAACAAATAGGTGGAAATTTAGATTGGAGGGACCCATGAAAATTTGCTATAAATACCAAGCTTTCAAACATGAATAGGGACTGGAAAAAGGCATAGGATCAGAGCAAATAGTTTAGGTATGAGACTTGTGTAAATTTCATAGTATAGTTGTACTTTGATTAATTGGATTTTAATCATATAGCATAATTTCTTTCTGTAACATATAAGGATTAATAAAAATACAAATCTTTACCATCCGTGGATATAGACAATTTGATTGTCGAACCACGTTAAATACTTGTGTTGAATTCATGTTACAATTTCTTGTATTTATTTGTTAAAATGTTCTAAGTATTAATATGTATTCATTTCATTTTAAGATATCTGATTTTATTATGTTGCAAACTATGATGGTTGTGATCCAAATGCGCAAGATTTTTGATAATCACAGGCAGAGTTTCAAAGTTAGAAATAAAATAGGAGCAATTGAGCTATAAAAGAACTGAAACAGGCAAACAACACTATGGATCAGGAACGCTCCAGACCTTTTCTGACCTCCCCAGATAGCTCAGCTCACAAAGGCTCCTGATTATCTCTGGCAGAATCAGTTCATATCGGAACAACCGCTCGGATCACACACCACCCTTGTTTCTTAATTTCTTATGATTACTGGATAAATGACACACTCTAATGAACAATCACTGGCCATGAGAAATAGTTAAAATAAAATTTAATTATTTTACGAGTAGCTCGATAGATACTATTCATGCACACATCTTTGTGTCTTGTTTAAGCACTCGAAAATGTTAATAGCATGTTGTTCTTCTAAGCATAGTCGAGAAACTACTAAAATTTCATTTGTAGTTCCTCGCTAGTACATTGCTTTCTATATGTAATCATTGTTAGGTCACAACTCCTTGTTGGTTCATTGTCTTTATATTATGTAGTCAATTGCGACCCTGCTGCGAGTCTGCGACTGTCAGCTGTGGATAAACTTAACCATTTCATAAATGGTATGGTTATATTTTCCCATGATCTGGAGTATGTACATTTTCTATCGATATTAAGGTTTTACTTACTCAGGCTGGATTTTCTTCTAGTTATTTGAGTTTTATAGCGAATACTTTAGCATATCTTTCTCATACAAAGAAGGTATTAGGGTTTAATCTTAAAGCTTTTACATCTGGAGTTGTTTTCCGTTTCGATTAGGTTTGAATTCCATTTCAACTCTTATGCACCTTCAAGTGATTTTTGCTGATGTTATCAATATTAGAGCTAGGGGTGATGTTATGGTCGAAGATATGATGATTCCCATGAAAACTAAACCTGTTTTGGAAGCTTTTGACGATATTTCTGTTGCGTTTTATAGGTCAAGTGTTGCGGTTTACATCTTCGAAGGGATTGGAATGGTATATACTGCTAACAGTAGGAGGAGAACTCACTCGGCCTTCCCACATAGAAGGAGAACCTCGCGGCAGAATTTCTTGGCCATAAGATGGAGTTCATAGCTAGTCCCCACCATCGATAGTTGCATAGGGATGAAGTTCCAATTGCGTAATAGAGATGAACCCATAAACATACTATCTCGAGGAATCAGCTGAGAACAGATCACGTCAAGTCAGATTAACCCATGGCAGTCAATGCAAAAGTTTGTATTCTATCCTTAGTCTGGTCAGTTCATGGAGCACTGAGCAGCAAGCTCGGGGCAAGACACCGGTTACAGACCATCTCTGGCCCACTCCAGAAAAGACAGTTCAAGGATGTCCCAGACCATCTCGGACTAGAAGCATCTCCGGCTCAATCACTTCAGACCATAGGCATTTCGGACCCCTCCAACTCTGGCCAATACTCACCAACTCTGGTGATTCGTTCAGCTACTACACTTGTGATGCATTAAGTCCATCAACGAATTCATACATTTTCTACAACATTTCACTGCCCACATCTGAAGGAGTTGCAAATCTCATCTCGCTTCTCACTGTAGAAGAAAAAATAGGACATCTTGGTGATACATCTCCAGCAATTCACAGACTCGGAATCCCTAGTTATGAGTGATACACCAGAACTGCAGCAATAACAGATGCAGCAGCAGCTGGTACACCAGTCTCAAAAGCCAAACAACATCATTGTGATGGACAGATAAATGCAACGTCAATCGCAGAGGCCCTAATGATGTTATAATGAAGCAAAAATTGGCTGCCGATGAGATAGTTGATGGGAATTTTTCAACCATCACTAGAGATGTACAAATTTTACTCGTATCACTAATGATAAGAGAAGGAATCACTAAATCTTGTGAGAAAAAATTCTCGCAGCCCAAACGAGACTGATGATTGGACTTTATCACCAACATCTAGCGACGTAGTGGGTCGCCAAAATAACTTGAGAACAATTACCCATGTTGATTGACTCGGACGTAGTTAACCTCGAAGAAAAACTTACCTTGCTTCTGAAAATTCATCTTCCTACATGACAAGCTGGACCGACAACACGATTTGGAGTACATAATATAATCTGCTCAGATCATCAAGCTCGGATCTTACCAGTCCAGAGCATGTTAGCATTTAGCTTAGTCAACTAGGGGCAAGTCGCCTCTGATCCAGATAATTCGGGTCTCATCAAACAATGACTCAGATTTTCTCGGGATATCCCACCCCAGAAAGGAAACTTAAATAGCATTAACTCATGCCAGAGTCATCTGGGGTATTAACCATCTTATGTAGATCGCTTTGAGGGCACTTCGGAACAGAAACACAGGAGTACGCCATCTCTAACTGTTAACTCGGCTTCGATCCACTAGCTCGATTCCACCAGTCCAAAGGCACTTAGACTCGAGACAAAATCAACTTGGGACATATCGCCTCTGGACCAAATTGGTCGCTCCTCACCACATGACCCCTTCGGATCTGTGAGCCCTGTTCGACCCACCACCAACTTGAAGTACATCGCTTCGCACTTAACATCCCAGATTAACATATTTGGCACTCTAAAGATACATCGGGAGATCAGCTAGAATCGTGTGAAAATGGGACAGCCACTCATGGAGAACAATGCAGGAAATTTAAACTTCAAGGATCGCAATCTACTCAATCGGACCTCACCAACAAATTAGTTGCTACTCAACAATTTAATCAGCCTCCACCATCCATCACTCATGTGTTTTAAAGAGAAATCGTGATCACATTCTTTTTTCCAATAAACATAGAGTAGATCAACTCGTGCATCACCAACTAAGGTTTTGATAGCTTGGGTAAACAATCAATGACTGGGACCTACCCGCAATAGAGCATGAGGAGAAATAACTACGGAGCGGCATCCAAAGAGTGAATGTATTTATACCAATTCAAATAGAAAGGACCATGGTCGGCGCAGGAGCTATGGAAATAACCCTGTTAGGAGTGAGTAAATGATGATTTTAAAAATGGATCATTCAGACTCGGGCAACCGAGTAAGCCCCGAGGTGATATGAGGACTCTGGTACCGCCCAGAATTAAAGGAGTTTCCCAGAGATTAGTTATGGTAACTCTACGGCCTATAAGGTCAAAAATGGATCATTCGTACTCGGGGTAAGGCGCGTCCATCTCCTGAGGTAATCTGAGGACTCTGGTACCGTCCAGAGTCGAAGGAGTTTCCCAGAGACTAATTATGGTAACCCCATGACCCACGGGATCAAAATGGATCATTCGTACTCGAGACAAGGCTTTGTCTCGAGGTGATCTAAAGACTCTGGTACCGCCCAAAGTCAAAGAGGTTACCCAGAGACTAATTACGAAAACTCCACGACCCACGAGGTCAAAATGGATCATTCGTACTCAGGACAAGGCACGTCCTTCTCCCGAGGTGATCCAAGGACTCTAATACCGCCTAGAGTCGAAGGGGCCATTCGTAATCAGGCAATCAAGTAAGCCTCGATGTGGCCTAGACCCTAGATTAGGACTTTTATCTAAATTTACACATTCCATTGACTAGAGACTAGCAATGATGAGATATCCTAATCGGGACATGGTATTGGGCCCGATGACCCTCCCTATTGTGGATATCGAATAAATGGGATAGCACATTTATCTGATTTTTGCAGGAGTTCGACGTTTAAATAAATAACAAGGAGACTATGGGGCATGAAAATTGCCGAAAATTTGCTTTCCAAAGCCTTTATTTTCTATGCTTTATAAAGCAAAAGGGGGCATCATATATCGAGGAAGAATTTAAGCATCAACCATCAACTACCCATAGGAAAGCTCACCTTTCCTTAGGTCAGAGTCTAGCAAGTCACCTCGAAGCAAGGTCTAATTACCAAGGGTGATAGATAGTTAATTTTGGGAAATGGTCGTAGTTTACAGTGAGCATATCGCAAAAGAAAAGAAGCAACTTAGTAAGACCCTCGAGAGAAAAAGGGTTCTAATAATATCTTCTTTGGTTTGAATTCAATCCTTATCCAATTAACAATTACTGTCAATATCTATCATGGTGGGAAATGAGATGGACCCGTGCCTTGAGTGAGAGGGTTTGATTTTTGAGAAAAAAAAAAAGCTATATCAAGATTCTGCTGAATTAGAGAAGACAACCATAAATGTTTCATCGAAAGAGGAAAAATAAATTTATAGAAGTAAAGTCGCTCAGACCAGATTAAATCACCAAACTTCATATTGACCAATGGCAGGCTAGTTAGCTTGGTCAACCATTCATTTAGGGTATATCAGTTTAAAGAAGCAACTCTTCATGCTCGAACTCGGCCATCATGATCGGTTACATCAGCATCAAGCTCGGAATCAATCAAATCAGCATCAACTCGAGCAAGAGCTTGTCATCGGATAATCCGTTCAATTAAGTCATCATCATACTTGCCAGATCAACTCGACCAGGGCCATCACTTCTCATCAACCATTGCAAACTCATAAGTTATGCTTGTTTAGTATGTCAGCCTCGGAAAGAATCCAATCAGATCAAACCATCTCGGGTACGATCACAGTTACTTCGAATCCACCATGTCGGATATCACTAGATTAGCTCCATAGTTCAACTCGGACTCATCAACTCGGAAGGAATACAACCAACTCGCTTAGGGCAGTCATCTCGTCTCAGAATAACACATTTGCATCGGTTTATTCATCTATAACAGGGAACATTCTCACCTTATTCTTGATTTTACAGGGTATTTTTAATAATGTTTGAACTAATAGTGATATGCGTTTCATTTAGCAACTAACCAGCAACATTTCCCATTATTTATAATTTCTTACTTCATACGCTTTGTACTTCCTAACCCTATAACTCAGTGCTTCATAATACCTCTTATTAGCATCCAAACCTAGATACTTCTTATGATGTGGATTTCTAATACTTACTCAAAGATTAATACTTCATATTTTGTACACTTCGAGAACTAATACTTCATACGCTTTGGGTTTCTTATTATACTTCTTTGAGACAGATACTTCGGATTTCGTATACGAAGATTATTTACTAATATCTAAAATATGTCACAGGGGAAGCGTACAAGGAATATTATCACACGATACCAATAGTCAGTAATTATTAATTCAAGAAATGCTTTGGAACTTCGCGCAAGAACATGGGCAAGTATTAATAATTTTAAGCAGATTGTGTTCTTCCGCTCAGTTCCCGCATCAACAAGAAGAAGCTACTGATACGAGCATAATTGATACATTTTTATCGCCTAATTATATTTGCTAGTACTTCAATTTGTATTAATAATGTAATTTTATTGCTTTAATAGGTGATTCACATAAAATCCAAATTACGAGTAAAATGGCTAAAGGGAGTGAGTTAGGCTGTTAGAGTAAAGGTTTTCGGTTGAATTCGAGTCAGATGATGACTTGGCTTTTGGGTTTGTTGGATGGAGACGTGGTTAAAGTCAGGCTTCTTCATTTGGAGTTGGGGTAGAAAGAGGAGAGAATGTGGTCATTGAGATAGAAAGAAAATGTGGTCAGATTTGGCCTGACTGCTAGCACGTGAATATGCTGCATAGGTGGTTGGGTCCATATGATTAGAGTAGGGAATAAAGTGAAAAGAGAGTGGGCTTCTTGTTGGTTGTTAACTGGAAGTTGGGTTGGACACCGAACAGACAAAGTTTGTACAAAGCTTGACAAATAAAAAGTGAAAAGAAGGTGGACGTGGCTAAGTGAAGGTGCAGACTTTTGTTGGGTATAAAAGAAAACCGAAAAGAAGAGATAGGGAGGAAGCTTTGGTTTTCGGGGATGCGAGTCTGGAAGAGAGAATAGAAGAGGGAGAGACCGATGAGGGAAGTTTGTCTGGCGGATAGTCTGGGTTGTGGAGACGAAAATCAAGATAGGGTTCAGTCTGACGAACAGATTTTTCTTTTGGAGTACAGTAAAGGCGGAAGTTTTGGTTGGAATCTGTGGTTTGGTGGACGGAGAAAAAGTCAGGCTACGATATAAAAAATGTTTTGATCTTTTCACTCTGCTTTTGTTAATTATTTTTATGGGGTTTGAGAAATTCATCTTCATGTCTAGCTAAGCTTTGTAACTAGGGTTTTATGGTTGAAACCACTTTGAGTTTAAGGCTAATTGGATTGATTTATTGAGAAAAATACCATTATGATTTGAATAGATAAATTCTTGATATTGTTTACTGATCAAAACGAAATATTATTTGTTGCTTCACCGATTCTATACGATACAATAATCTTTGTTCCTAATTAATAGGATCATAAATATATTTGTCAACTTATTGATATTTCATGTTGGGTTAAATCCTTTGATGGGGTATACTTAGAATAACCAGGTATTATTTGTGAGCCTATAGTTAGTTTCGTATATGCATGCTTGGGTTTAGTCTTTTGACGTGCCATGCTTAGGGTGTCCCAGTGATATTTGTGACTATAAACATATAATAGGTGATGTCGATAGAACGGACAATAGACTAAAAACCCTGGTTACCGACTCTCTCATTGTTTTACTTTATTAGTTTAGTTTGTTTTTCTTATTTTAATTTTATTCCGGAAAATCCAAATACATCATTTCTGGTTAGTTGATTAGATATCCTCTGGGAAAAGCTAATCAAGGAATTTCATTATTAGTTGCAGTATTTTCCCGCTACTTATGGATTCGACCCGTATTTATCAGTCTACTAGTTATATGTCATGCGATTGTGGTTATTATAAATAGGTATTCTCCAAAAGCCTATCAATTTTTGGCGCCGCTGCCGGGGAACGATTGTGGAATATTGTAATTAGTATTTTTGATTTCCTAATCGTAGTTTAGGTTCTGTTTTTTTTGTACAAATTTTTTAATTAATTTTAATTTAGGATTTCTTTTTTCTTTTTACTTGTTTTTTGTTTTAGTATTTGTTTTCAGGTACTTTTCTGAGGATGATGACTCCTTCTCAAGAGACGTCATCTAAGATGACACTGATATATGTATTCACGGCATAAGGAAGTTCTAGCTTCACATATGGTAAGTCAAGAATCACCTCTAACGATATATGAACAGTATCATAAACACAAACCGCTTAGTTTGGAACAAATATTGAGAGTTCTGAAATGCCAGAGATTATTTGCTGATGATGATCAGTTTTGTAATGACGCTCTGTTCCAGACAGAATATATAGATAACCATGTGGATGATTTTCCTAATTCCATAGATGAATCTCTCTCACAAGATCATTCACCCGACTTAGAGGATGTTTCTAGACCCCTAAACTTCAAAAAGTTACCAAGGGTTAGAATTGCGTGATTCTCAAGTTTTGTTGGATCAATTTGCATCCAAGTACCCAGAGGATTTGCCTGTTCCTGACACCGTGCATGAACCAATTGATACTTCCTCAGTCCCAATAGTATCCCCATATTTTGTTGTTTACGCACTTCCATGTGTAATAGAAACTTGGTTTGGGGGTAATCCCTTTTTTTTGATAGTTTCAGTGTCTCCGTGTTACTATAACATAAGTGTTAAACTATCATTTGTAAATATTATATTTGGGTTGATCCCCAAATTTTCAGGTTGTTAATTTTTGGAGATTCTTTATGTATATTCCAGTAGGTAGTTTTTTATTTTCTTTTTAGGTTTTTTGTTTATTTTTATTTTTGGTGTTCTTTGTTATTACTATCGTTTGATGTGTGTTACAGAGAATACTGTTTTTCTTGCGTCAATCAAGTGAGACGTTCCAATCCCTTCTCTTTGATTTATATATTTTTTTATCATATTTATATTTAATGCATATCATTCTAGGTTGCACGGTTTGAAACATTAAGGACAATGTTAGATCTAGGTTTGGGGGTAGAGTTTCCGAAAATTGATGCCAATAAGAAACTCCAAAAATTTAGAAACTTGTGACCAATTCAGGATGACACTAACCATTCTAGGTAGATGGAAACAAAACTCTTGGTTGTAGGAGTTAAGGGACCCAACTAGATGGTATATTCATAAAAGGACAGAGCTCAGGTGTTAGAAATAACATGATAGTCGTCACCATATCTCAAAATCGTCATCATATCACTTTATGTATTTATTTTTACAACTTTTTGTGTCTCTAAGTGATTTGGTGGGGAGCTAGTGATGCCTTTTTGTCGCCAGGATGAAGTAGAATGATTGAGATCAATCCCCATTATTTTAATTGAACTTGACCATCCAAAAGAAAAGAAACACTTGGATAGCAATATGTGAGTGTTCTCCCTGTCTCCGTCGCCTGAGTAAGCATGGAATGCAGGATCCATGGGAACTATCATGTAATATGACGAAAAGGAGCATGCACTTAGATTCAAAAAATCTAATCATGTTATCGAAAAAATAAAATAAATTGTATATATTCAATAAATCGACCGTTGGGGCCTTTGTATATACCAGTTGAGTTGATACTAGAATTAGGATTCAGAACAGTGGGTGTGTATCTCATTAGATTTCATCTCGGCATTGACATTCATACAGATATTCTGGGAAGCACCGTTCACCGTAATCAACATACCCACACTTATATCTCTATATCCATCTTCTTAATCTATTTATGTGATTGTGGTTTGTTAGATTCCGATTATCGTGGTCCATTGTACGGTTCTCTGAGTGGTGCTTTGTTTTCTTATTTATGAATTTTAGTACGCTTGAGTAAAAACTCTCTACAACAATTGGATTCAAAACATGGTAATTCTTCTCATAGCCAAAGAATTTTGCAGCCAACTAAATAACATGTTTAGTGTCTATCCTCAGTCATTCACAGGTAGCTAGAATTTGGAGTAAAGGTTTTTTGGGTATATCTCTTGTAAACCCTCACGAGACAAAACTCGTCCACTAGGGACACCAAGGGGTTCAAAGGCTTGTTGCACCCGCTAAGTGCAATCACGATGCTTGTGACAGTGAGTTAGGATTTATTTTATATTTCTTAGATTAGTTTTGCTCGAGGACTAGTAAAATATACGTTTTGGGGTATTTAATACGAGCATAATTGATACATTTTTAACGCCTAATTTATATTTTCTAGTACTTCAATTTATACTAATAATATAATTTTATTGCTTTAATAGGTGGTTTACATAAAATCTAAGTTACGAGTAAAATGGCTATAAGGAGTGATTTTGGCTGTTAGAGTAAAGTGGTTCTGTTGAATTCGAGTCAGATCGTGACTTGGATTTTGGGTCTGCTGGCTGGAGACGTGGTTAAAGTCAGGATTCTTCATTTGGAGTTGGGATAGAAAGATGAGAGAATGTGGTCATTGAGATAGAAAGAAAATATGGTCAGTTTAGCACGTGAATAGGCTGTGTAAGTGGTTGTGTCTATATGATTGGAGTAGGGAATAAAGTGAAAAGAGAATGGACGTCTTGTTGGCTGCTGGTTGGGAGTTGGGTTGGACACCGAACATACAAAGTCTGTACAAAGCCTGACAAACAAAAAGTGAAAAGAAGGTGGACGTGGCTAAGTGAAGGTGCAAACTTTTGTTGGGTATAAAAGAAAACCGAAAAGAAGAGATAGAGGGGAAGCTTTGGTTTTCGGGGGTGAGAGTCTGGGAGAGAGAATAGAAGGGGGAGAGACCGAGGAGGGAAATTTGTCTGGCGGCTTGTATGGGTTGTGGAGACGGAATACAAGAGGGGGTTCAGTCTGAAGGAAAGATTCTTCTTCTGGGGTACAGTAAAGGTGGAAGTTTTGGTTGGAGGCCGTGGTTTGGTGGACGGAGAAAAAGTCAGGCTACGGTACAAAAAGGGTTTTGATCTTTTTACTCTGCTTTTGTTAATTCTTTTTATGGGTTTTGAATAATTCATCCCCATGTCTAGATAAGCTTTGTAGCTAGGGTTTTATGGTTGAAACCACTTTGAGTTTAAGGATAATTGAATTGATTAATTGAGCAAAGGACCATTATGATTTGAATAGATTAATTTTTGATATTGTTTATTGATCGAATCAAAATATTAGTTGTTGCTTCACCGGTTCTGTACGAAACACTAACCTTTGTGCCTAATTAATAGGATCAAAAATATATTTGTCTACTTATTCGATATTTCATGCTGGGTTAAATCCTTTGATGGGGTATGCTTAGAATAGCCTGGTATTATTTATGAGCCTATAGTTAGTTTCGTATAATCTCGCTAACGCAATTTGATGGTGCATGCTTGGATTTAGTCTTTTGATGTGCCATGCTTAGGGTATCCAAGTGATATTTGCGACTCTAATATATATAATAGGTGATGTCGATAGAACGGACAATAGACGAATATTCAGGAGTTATGTTTTACTTCAATAATTAAATAGAAATAGTGGTGGATACTAAAAACCCTGGTTACCGACTCTCTCATTGTTTTACTTTATTAGTTTAGTTTTTTTTTCTTGTTTTAATTTTATTCCAAAAATCCAAATCCATCATTTCTGGTTAGTTGATTAGATATATTAGTTGTAGTATTTTTCCGCTCCTTGTGGGTTCGACCCGTCTTTACCACTGTCTACTAGTTAGACGCCGTACGATTACGATTATTATAAATAAGTATTCTCTAAAATCTTATCAGCTACAAAGCTTGTTACAACATTCATTCACTGTGTTCCGAATCTAGACGAAGCAACAACCAACAACCAAAGCAAGCATCACCAAATACGTATGCAAAAGGAAAGTCAATATAAGGTAACAATGAGTAAGACTCGCGGGCAACACCAACAATGCAGACATAAAGTTGAAGGGGATTTTCCAAAGGATTCTTCTTCGAACAACCCTCAAGATAAAGGGAAAAATGTAGTACCAAAATATCTATGAAGACACGTGGCATAGAATAACCTATCTCCTACTAGCTCTTATCCTAAGTAGTTATCCTAAGGGAAATATTGTAATTCGATGTACATCCCTTTCCCTATAAAAGAGAAAGTGTGATATGTTTTTAGGGATCCAACTTCTTCTTCTTCTTCTTCTTTTTAGCTAACATTATAGGAGGCACTCTCAACCATATCAAGAACTTTATTTTTTTTAATAGAGTCCCATGTAAATATATAAAATCATAATAAAATCCTAATCCATGGATATAGATATCATTTAGGGTCGAACCATGTAAATACTTCTGTTCATTACTTTTATACTCTTTATTCTTCATCTTAAGTTGATAGATTACTATTCTTGTGTGTTAGATCTCGTAGTTACATGTAACTACTACAACAAACTTATAACTATAGTTATATATAACACTTTCATCTTAAGTTGATAGATTACTATTCTTGTGAGTTAGATCTCGTAGTAACATGTAACTACTACAACAAACTTATAACTATAGTTATATACAACACTTGCTCTTAGGAACTGCCATATTACTTTATTTGCAGCACACGAGACTTTTATCGTGAAACAAATGAAGCCAAGCTACATTTTCCTCAAAACCGATGGCAGATATATACGAATGATCTAATTTACAGGTTGTAATGTAATGTGGTCCATTGTATATTTCGTGGCTCATTAAGTTGATACAATTCATGACCATATGATCGACCACTAGGCCACAATCTTATTATTTTAGGTGGTCGACTACAAATGGACCATAATTAACAACATTAATGTACTTGTACGAACTGACCTACCGCATATTAGTTAAGCAATATGCGCTTCATTAATTGATCAAGATTTAATTAAGACACATATATGGACCAAAGACAGCCTTTATGAAATTGAAACACATAGAAATCTGTCATGTTCTTTTGTTTTTTTTTGTTTTTTTTTAATCTTTGAATGGATATCTTTCAAGAACCGAAAAATGAAATCGTTTTAAGACTTGATTTCATTAATTTATATTTATATATTTGAAATCGTTCATACAATTCCTGACAAACAGGAATTTATGACTGTACATTTAAACTGTGGAGGAAAATGAATATATGTCGGGAAATGATACAAATCCCAATGATATAGATATAGATGTGGATGACCAATTGTTTATATTAAAATTCTCATTAGCATGAACAACCAATGATTTTTCAAAAGATCTAGATTGAAATTTTTATTTTACATTTTGTTACACTATATCCCCTTAATATTCAAATCATAAGATGGAGGAATTGACAACAATTGACAATAATTAAGTAGTATAGAAACATTCAAATAAACTTATATACAGGAGTTCAAGATCCTTACAAGCATGGAAAAAGGATTATATATATATTCATACATCAATAATTTTATACTACATCACTTTGTAAATACATATCTCACAGCTTTACTCTAATTCCAGTATCTTTCCTTCGTCTTTTCTCTTCCAATTTTTCTGACCCCTTCTGTTGAATGAACTTCTCTATTTATAGGTTGTTCAATGGGTCCCTCTCTGTCTATCCTTTATGTTTGATGAGTCATGTTTTCCCGATCTTGTCTATCAATTTATTGATTATCGTTCCACTGTATTCTTTTGGTCTGATACCTCTTGTCCCGTTACTTCTTTGCGTTCTCTTTATTTTATGATTATCTTCGGATCAGGATGATCGTGCGGTTGATAGGCAGCTTCTTTCTTATGCATTGTCATGCTTTCGCCTTTTTGGCCCGTTACCTTGTACTATTGACACGTGCTCTTCGTACTTTATGAGTCATCTTCTTCCCGATCCTCAGTGTCAGTCATACAGTTAAAGTAACTTAAGCAATTAATGCTTTCACTTTTCCGCTCTATGCGCATTTATTGCTCCTGTTTTTCCCGTTCCATTTGCATTTAATGCTTTCTGTTTCGATCAGAGTACTAACACTTTCCCAATCTTACGTGTCGATCATGCAATGATATTTTCAGTCTTTTACATCTGTCATCCACTCGAACTTTTATAAGTTTTGATTGTGTGTTTCTCTCTCTTCTATAAATCTCTACTTCTTTGCCTAATCGTTTGACATGTGTTATCTTGAATTTTATTTCCTAACAACTTGCCCCCTTCTTCTTCTTTTTTCAAAATTTTTAACGTTTGATCCAAAGTTTTGAAAAAAGTAGAAGAACAATAATTACTCTTCATCTTTTCTATATCTGTCATAACTTCTTTCCGCACATTATCCCGGTTTTTCTGCTAGCAGTAACTTCTATTATCACGTTTGTGTCAGTTACCATTTTTCGAGGAAATCAAATCTTTGCCTTGATTAAAGCCTTTTCAATTTTTGACGGTTCGTTTATCCCTCCTCTTAAATAGGATTCAGTCTTTTCTACTTCTTTTTTTTCCTCTTAAAGTTGCAGCTCTTTCTCTTCCTTAAACTTTTCAAATATTCTCATTATCTCTTTGTTATTCTCTCATTCTCCAACGATTCAGGAACATTTTGCATTAATCATATTTGCTCTACTTTTAATCAAGAAATTGTTTTTCTCCTCTTTCTACATGTAAGTGACTTTCTGATCCTTCTGTATCTATTTTGTTTTGGTGTTTAACCATGATGAATATTGACTCTATGGAAAAAGAGATGATTGAAATGGTGATTGTTTATGATTTTTCTTCCCTAGTTGCTTCTTTTTATGAACTTGACTTTTTTGATTCCTTCATTCATTGATTCTTCCCTGTCTTTTTCACAGATAAAAAATACCTTTTCACTATGTCTTCAAAACTCAAAATATTGCTCCTGAGATTGATTCTCAACACGATGATCAGCCAGAAGTAAGGAGATCCTCTCGGAGTAATGCAACTAGATATGCCGTAACTCGGCATACTCGTGATCCAGCTTCTGACCCTTCTACAACCACTAATCTTTCCCCCAAGAGTAAGCGGGCATACACCAGTTGTAGCTACAAATCAATGAATATTGAAGAATTCAAAGCGAAACACCATCTTGAAGGATTCAAAGTTTCTTTATATGGTGGAGAAAAAGATGTAATGACCCTGGGAGCGGTCAAAAAATTCAAATATTTATCTAGTAGTTTAATGATCTCTGCTGGTGCGTTAGAGGCTGGGCTTCGTCTTCCCATATATCATCGGGATCATCCCTATCAATTCGAAGTTCTTGGTGGCGGATACTTGATGAATGCAGCCTCCGGAGCGAAGGACGAACTAACCTTACCTGTTATACTCCAGACATCACAGAGCAACAACATTATACAGTTGGTAATTTTCACACTACCTATGCGGATAGTGTTTCCATAAGGAATTTTGTGAAGTGGAGTGTTAGTCCTCTTCGCAAGTGCAGTTCGGGATTCCCCTTGTTGCGCGAAATTGACGATCCGAAGCTCAAGTATGTTCTGGGAAGTGGAGAAACAGTCCGATTGGAACAAGAAGAAAGAATCCGATTGGATCATGACTACAAGTGGTACCGGACTCCACTAGTGATCGAAGGTCCTTGGGTATTCGGTCATATTTCCAAGGATGAAGTTCAAGATATTCGTGGGCGTTTCCCAATTACTGTCCCTGTAAATTAAATTTCAGTGATTATAAATTCGATTATGAGGTTCGCACGACTCTTCTTCTCTTCTTTTTTTTTTATTGGACCTTGGATTTCATAATCTTTCTCAATCGGGAAGTCCGCAAGGAAATCAATTAAAACTTGGGATTTTTGTGCAGTTTGCAACTCAAAAATGATGTTGAATTGCTCTATCTGTGCATTCCATTTTACGATCCTTCCAACTTTCCCGGTGTTCTTCAATACTGATTCTAATGGTGCTTTGCTCGGGACACGCACGTAATGTGTGAGAAAGTAGGTACGTAATTTTTGGGTAGCAAAAACCAATGACAAAATGAGTTGCTCAATTTTGGTGTAATTTCTTTCTGCTGAATTCATGGTCTTGCTAATGTAATCTACAGGTTTCTCCATTTTTTTATTCGTACGCACCAACACTGCACTTACTGCATTCTCCGTTGCCGCAATGTACAAAGTCAATATTTCTTCAGGTTCTGGCTTCTGCAACGCTGGCAATGTGGCAAGATGCATCTTTATGTTTTGGAAAGCTTGATCACATTTTTCATTCCAGTCAAATTTATTTTTCTTTTTGAGTATATCAAAAAATGGTTTGCATCTTTCTGAAGATTCGGCAATGAACCTACTGAGAGCATCCAAACATCCATTCAATTTCTGTACAATTTTAATGCTCTTTGGGGATGGCATGTTCGTTATTGCTTGAATTTTTGCGGGATCAACTTCAATTCCATTCTTTGTAACCAAATATCCCAAGAAACATCCCGATGTCACACCAAAAATGCATTTTTCTGGATTGAATTTCATTTTATATTTCCGCAATGCACCAAATGTTTCAGTGAGATCTTGTAGATGATCCGTAGATAATTTACTTTTTACCAGCATGTCGTCAACATAGACTTCTAAAATTCTCCCAATCCAAGGTTTAAATAAAGCGTCAACCAAGCGTTGATATGACAATACAACCCCCGTGGGGTGAAGAATGCAGTATGTTCTTGGTCCATCTCCGCAAGTGCAATCTAGTTGTATCCCAAATGGCCATCCATAAAGGACAATGCCTCATGGCCTTGCACGGCATCCACTAGCTGATCGATATTAGGAAGTGGATAACTATCCTTTGGGCATGCCTTGTTTAAATTGCTGAAGTCTATACAAATTCTTGCTCCATCGTTCTTCTTTGGAACGATCACCATGTTGGAAATCCATGTTGGGTATCGTACCTCACGAATGAATCCTGCATTTAAGAGCTTTCTTAATTCTTTTTCCATAGGATCGTGATATTCTGTAGCGACCTTGCCGAAATGGTGTTGCATCGGGTCGTATTCGTAATTCATGTTGTACAATACTTGGGTCTATCCCCGGCATGTCCTCCATTTTCCATGCGAATACGTCCACAAAATCATGAAGAAGCTTGATCAAATTTTGCTCCATATCGGCCTTCATCAGTGTTCCAATTCGCACCTGCTTGGGAAATTCTGTAGTGCCAATATTTAAAATTTTGGTTTCTTCTATGGAAGTGAAAACAAGTTTGGGAACTCCGATAGATGTTGGAGTTCCTTTTAATTGCTATGATGGTAGTCTTTCAGATTGTTGGTTTGATGAATTTCCTTGATTTTTGCTGCTCTCCCCTATTCATTTGTAATTTTTGGTCCGATACTCTGTTTTAAGTATCGTCTATTTCCTCTTCTTTTGCATTAGCCTTGCGGTCTTTTTTCTTATCCCGCTGTTGCTGTTCCCGCTCCTCATTCATCCATACTTCCGCAAAAATACACAATTTAGCATCGTCCTGATCTCCTCTTATCTCCATTTCCCCTTGTAGTGTTGGGAATCACAAGTATTGGTGATAGGTTGAGATGACACCTTTCAACTGGTGTACCCATCGTCTTCTGATAACTGCATTGTATGGGGATGGAGCATCCACAACACTGAACCTTGTCAAAATGTTTATCGGTCCAGCAGAGACTTCCAAATCAATTTCTCCCTTTGGTCTTGAAGCTATTCCGTTGAATCCATAGATTACATAATGAGATGGAATTAATTGATATTCACTGAGTCCCATTTTGCGAAATGTATCATAAAACATGACATTCAAAGAACTGCCCCCATCCAGAAGAATTTTTTTGACATTCCATCCGGACATCGGCAAAGTGAGGACCAGAGGGTCATTATGCATTTCAATTTCTTGATCCACTTCTCCCGCTGAGAAAGTCAAGGGGGATGCCATCCAGTCTCCCAAGATTCTGTTATCCTTCCCGTTACTTTAAAAAAGTTTCATGGTCTCGAACCCTCTTGCACAATTTTTTGTCGATCGCAGCATTCACGTTTGTTTCACTTTTTTCAGAAAAGGAAATCATATTGATAGTTTGTTTGTTGTATGGGATATGAACTGCCTTCCCTTTGTCAGGTCTTGTTGTTGGTTTGGGTGTTTGAATAAATTCCTTTAACTCCCCAACATCAATCATCCTTTGAACCAGAATAATAAAATTTCTACATTGATCTGTTATATGCCCTTTATAGCAATGATACTCACAGTAGTCCTTTGATTTCTGTGTAAACTCCGGTTGTCGCCCTTTTGAAAGCGGCCATTGAAAGTCAGGTTTATTTTTATGATTTTGAAAAGTTCAGAATATGAAATGTTAATTTTTGTAAACACTCTTTCTTAAAATTGCTGAATGAACTTTTTGTCATCCCCTATTCGTGGGCGTTTTGATTCGCTAGCTTCATCTTTATTAGAAAAAAATTTCTTTGGCTCTGGTGATGTTTCAATTGAATTTGTTCTTTTTGTACTACCTTGCTGTCGTGAGATTATCCTTGGACATTGTTCTTGAACGTCTTGCAGCCTTGCACATGTTTCTATTATTTCTCTGAGTTGCCCCTCAATTTTCGGGTTATTGCAATGAATGTCAACAAAAAGCTGGCATCCTCGGTCTGCATTCCCCACTTGTAATGGTTAACCACAACATTTGACTCAACATTTCCGATAGCCTGGCAAATTGCATGCCATCGGGCTGTATAATCTCGAATTGATTCATCTGGCCATGAAGCAAGTTAGTATAACCTATCTATCCCCGAATCAACGGATTTGTTATACATGTACGCCTCGAGGAATTTCCGAACTAGTTGCACATATGATTGAATGGAATTTTCTTGCAATTTGTCATACCATGCTAATTCCGAATCTTTCAAACTTGAGGGGAAACACCGGCACATTATAGCATCATTTCGGTCCCAACGTGACATCACCCGATTATAATACTTCAAATGCGAAGTCGGGTCCCTTGTCCCATCGTAACATTCAAACGTCGGAATATTGTATTCTCGAGGTAATTGTGCACATGCTAAATGTGGAGCCAACGGTGTTCGCTTGGCTTCCTTCAACATTTCTTCTATTCTCCCTTCTTCTTTATTCTTCAAATTTTTTATTTCATCCTTCATTTGTTCCATTGCTTCAAAACACCTTTGCCATTATGTACGTTGTATCTCCTGGCCTTCCCCTTGCATCCTTGCTCGAGATGATGATCCCGCTAATACCATTCTTTGATCACGATTGTCCCTTACACTTTTGGGTGTTTGTCTACCAGAAGTTACTTCTTGGTCTCGTGGTCTTGTTGCATCTGGTCTCACCCCACGCTGAATTGTATCCTTTAATGCTTGATTTTCCTTGGTCAGAGATGCAATTCGATCAGTACAGGCTCTTTGTTCCCTTCGCATCCCATTCATTTCCTCCATCAAATTTTGTAAGTAATTTACATTATTTTGAGTATCCTCCTGAAGTGGAGAATGATTTTGGGCTATAGTATTTGGTGTATATTCTTGAAAATGTGTATGGTTTCCTGAATCACTCTGTTGAACCTCTGTCTCACTCTTTTTTTCCCTTTGGTGATAATTTCCACTTGTGTTACTTTCTTGATCTCCAGAATTTGCTTCTTGTGACATATCTTCTTCTGGCTTGTTTTCCCTTGGTTGTTTCTTTTCTTTCTTAGATGCTTTTTGAAAAATTTCCTTGTGTTAATAGCTTTAAAAAGTTAGTCATATAATTTCAACAAGATAATTGAACAAAAAAACAAATAGAAACAGATTTATGGATCTTCTGATTCCTTTGAAATCTAACTATATTTTTGGTGGAGAGAAAAGTAACATCTAATATAATACTTCTTCAATCTAAAAATTTACACGTAAAAAAATCAATCATTAGGACAAATTCATTCAGACTAATAATTTCCAAGTTTCACCGAAATACAACTTCAATTTTGTAAATCACACAAGAAATTTCTTGCAATAAAGCTTATCTATTAGTAAAAATTCATTCAAGCCAAAAATTTCGAAACTTCACTTTAGTGAAAGTCTTCCATATGATTACTAAACTCCTGATACTAAATTTCTCTACTTTTAAATACAAATATAACAGAAAAAACCATTTTTCTACAACAGGTAGGATAAATCCTTTTACACAGTCCCCTTTTTTAGCGCCAAATGTTTTATGCCAAAATTCTCATTAGCATGAACAACCAATGATTTGTAAAAAGATCTAGATTGAAATCCTTATCTTACATTTTGTTACACTATATCCCCTTAACATTCAAATCATAAGATGGGGGAATTGACAACAATTGACAATAATTAAGTAGTATATAAACATTCAAATAGACTTATATACAGGAGTTAGAGATCCTTACAAGTATGGAAAAAGGATTATATATATATATTCATACATCAATAATTTCATACTACATCACTTTGTAAATACATACATAATAGCTTTACTCTAATTCCAGTATCTTTCCTTCGTCTTTTCTCTTCCGATTTTTCTGACCCCTTCTCTGTTGAATGAACTTCTCTATTTATAGGTTGTTCAATGGGTCCCTCTATGTCTATCCTTTATGTTTGATGAGTCATGTTTTCCCGATCTTGTTTTTCAATTTATTGATTATCGTTCCACTGTATTCTTTTGGTCCGATACCTCTTGTCCCGTTACTTTCTTGCGTTCTCTTTATTTTATGATTATCTTCGGATCAGGATGATCGTGCTGTTGACAGGCAGCTTTTTTCTTATGCATTGTCATGCTTTCGCCTTTTTGGCCCATTACCTTGTACTATTGACACGTGCTCCTCGTACTTTATGAGTCATCTTCTTCCCGATCCTCACTGTCATTCATGCAAAGTAAATTAAGTAATTAGTGCTTTCACTTTCCCGCTCTATGCGCATTTATTGCTCCTGTTTTTCCCGTGTCATTTGTATTTAATGCTTTCTGTTTCGATCAGAGTACTAACACTTTCCCGATCTTACATGTCGATCATGCAATGATATTTTCAGTCTTTTACATCTGTCATCCACTCGAACTTTTATAAGGTTTTGATTGTGTGTTTCTCGCTCTTCTATAAATCTCTGCTTCTTTGCCTAATCGTTTGACATGTGTTATCTTGAATTTTATTTCCTAAAACCAATGATAATGATGAGGTGGATGTGCCCATTCTTTTCTGCGCATCATATGGGGTTCGGTCCATTTGCTCACTGGTCAGTACCGTCTACTTTCGCGCGACTGAATGCATATATATGCATAAATGTCTCAGGTCGAACTGGTAAGGTCCTAGTTGACGGAAGCTATACCGTACTACTGACGAGCCATGAATTCAACCTATTTATCTTCTTATTGTCAATACTATTTTTGGTTGTCGAGTTCGGGTATTTTCCCTGTAAATAATTATAGTATGATATTGGTGATTATTTTTTCATCATCTAAATATTTATCCATTTAATCCAACTGTTATATATACGTTTTTTTTATTGGATAAAAGTCTAACATATATCTATATCAGTTTCTTCATTTTCAAATCAGGATTCATCAATTAAAAAAAGATTGATTGAAAATACTAAAAACAAGTAATATATTGGAAAAATTTGATGAATTTTTATGAAATTAAAAAATAGATAGTAGTCATGTGTGTCCATTATGAGATAAGAGGAGACTTATATTGGTAGATGGGAGATGTTATCGTTGCTTAACGGCTATAAAATGTAGTCATTGGCAACCAACCTTTGGTCAAGCTGTTCAACGTGAAACGTTGAACAACTCAGACTTGGCCACACAACCAAACTTAGCCGATTGGTTCAACTTGAACCGATCTGTCATTTTCCCCACTTTTCGTTAGATTTATCCATCCACATGGATGTTCAAATGGGAAAATTAAATTGCTCCCACTTAACTTGCTCTTAAGATGTTAAATATGTTGTCCGGGTAGTAAACTAACGTTGAATTTTTCTCTTTCGCCACTTCAACGAGCACCTGAAGACATAATATTCGCCGATGGGAGGCCTTTACTTTATGGTCGGATTTGGAAGATTGTTTGATCATCAAAGAACAGTATTTTCGCATCCACGGTCCAGAGAGACTAGCAGTCGGGAAAAAATTAGTAGTTCCAGAAGAAGCATGTTTTGTGGATGAAAGCTTAGATTTCATATCTCCATATCATCTTTCTATTAAATTTTTTCATTTTTTCATATTAATTTATAGTATTGTTTTTATGTTCTTATTGAAGCTTAAATCTTTGTCTTGCAGGCTTCTCATGATTAGTATGATGGAATCCATCCAATATTGGACTCTGGTGAGTTATTTTAATCTCACCCTGTCGACAATATTGTCTATCCAAGCAGTAGTGCAGCCCATTGCTCCTCCAATGGTATTTCCTACTTCGATTAAGTTATTATATTACCATGATTATGTTCAAAATCAAGTTTTGATGTTATGATGAGTAAATGAATCAAGTATCTCATTTCCAAACAAACCCAACAATTCAAAAAACTCCCCCCATCAAAGACCGATTTCAAAGGAATGACACTTACTTTCCTTATTTTTCTCTGTTGACCAACAATCTTGCCATCTCTCAAGATTTTTCTTCCAAAATAATAGATATTCTGTTATTTATTCTGGAAAAAATTATACTCAGCTTCGAATCATATTCGGTTATTATGATGTTTATCTTCATAATTACCATAATCTTAGCAGCAAGGTAAACATAAACTATAAATAGTTTAATAACTCTGACATTCCGATTCATTCCAAGATCACCTTAAGATCCGCTAAGTCTAATAATCAACTTTCCAAGATTACTGAAAAGATGAGTGGTTCTAGTATCCAAGATAGACATATTAGACCAATTCGTGGAGTTGTGGGCTCATCACAAGCTCTCTCTGAGGAAGCAAATGAATGGTCATACAACCTCATATGAAAGATTTTTTCTGATGATCTAATTGAGGCTAATTTTGTGAAAGATGAAACTAATGCTCTATTGGCAAAAAAATAGAAGAAGAAGTTTCAAATTGGTTGGTAGAAATATGTTTGTGTTTAAATTAAATTCAAAGAAGGACCAAGATGAAATTCTTAAGAAATCCCCTTGGAATGTTTTTGGCTACTTAATGTAAATGAAGAAATACACAAATGTGGATGATTGGAGATTTGCGCACCAAGAATGGACTGTGAAATACAATAATCTCTTAATTGAACATCAATTGGATGTTGTATGAGATGAAGTGGTTGCTGATATAGGAAAAAAACTGGTGACCATTACCCAAAGGATTGTAGACCAAAATATAACAAGATAGTGGCAGCAAGAGTTGAGAGAGATCTTAACATATCTCCTAAAATGGGTGAATGGTGGAACACAAGAGTTGGGGGTGTTACTTGGGTAAAGTACCATTGAGACAGATAACCACATAAAATATGTGACCAATGATGGACAATTAACTATAATGAAGAAACTTGTGATGACCTAGCTGAGCAACTGTATGTTAGAGGAAATGACTGATGAAGAATATGATATTTACTATAAGGAGTGGTTAGCTGAAGAGGATGGAACAACTAAGGAAAGCAATAACAATAATACAATTATGATAAGAGATCTAGAAATCATTCAGATGTTACCATTCCCAATAATATTTCTATTCATATCCCTGTTGTTACTTATCATAACATGAACATCCAAAATCATAACATCATTAGTTATTCTATGAGGCAAGCTAACCATATGGAAGGAGTTGAGATGGATGGAAACAGAGAAGATAAGAATACCTCCAGAGAGTTAATTTCTAACAATCATGAGAATACTATAAGCATTGTAAGTTTTCACTCTTACGTTTTGTCTTTTCATTATTTTGTTAGTCAGTTGTATAACTGTTATTCTTTTATTTCCACCCGATGCATTCATTATCTTGCTATTACCCACAACATTATATGTAGCTTTAAGTACTTAAAAAGCATATCTAGCATTCGTCCATCTAGTACTTGCATTCAGTATCAAAACCATTGTCATTACTCTGATAATATTCCTACTATTGTGAGAGTTTTTGCTTGGAATTGCTAGGGCTTGTTAGGGAAGGTAACTAGGGATCACCTAAAGGATTTACCAAACCATTATGACCGGATGTTACTTTTATTTCAGAAGCAAAAGTAAGTTGCGAGAAAATATTAAGCTGATTAGGCCTTTTAACTTTCCAAATAACAAATTAGTCCCACCTAGGGGTTCTGCTGGAGGTGTAGTTTTATTGTAGAAGGACGAGTTCCATTTTGATGTTGTCAATACTGAATCTTGGGTTATTAATTATCTTGTGCAAGATGATCCCTCTAAGACATAATGGTTACTTATATGTATGTATGGCTCGCCTTACAACGACGAAAAGAAGATACAGTGGAGTTATATTAAGAATGTAAGTTATAAAATGGTGGTAATTGGTGATCTTAATTTCAATTTTAGCAGTAATGAAAGAATAAATGCTGGAATCAGTTTACATAACTGCGTGAATGTTGCTTCTACTTCTGATTCCTCCATAACTGTTAACCTCAATGAAGAATCCGGCTTGGAAGATATGGGATTTACAAGGAAGCCATTTGCGTGGACATCTAATATGCATGGTACTGGTATTCGAAAAGAAAGGTTGGATACAACAATTATAAACAGTGAGTGGACTTTATACTTCCCTGACGCGAAGCTTCTACATCTTCCACAACTTGGTTCGGATCACTATCCTATTATGTTGGATTCTAATACTTCAAATGGAGATAAAAATTGAAACTGGAAATACTTTCAATGCTTTGGGAAGGACGATACTTTGAAATCACAAGTAATCAATGCTTGGAATTGAGGGCTCTTCAATATAACAAGTATCAAAAGAGCTTGATATAACCAGAATTATCTTATCCAAATGGAATAAAGAGAATTTTGGAAACATCAACATACATTTAATTTCTACATCAGAAGTTAGAGGTATTTCAACAGCAACCAAGTGGCTTGATACAGACACTAAAGCTTTTTAAGTTGAACAAGAGTTAGAGCATTGGCACTAAATTCAAAGTGATTTTAGGGTCAAAAGTCCAGATATGAGTATTATTTAGAGATGAATAGAAATACCAAGTATCATCACACCAAAGAAAATAAAAAAAAAACATGAAATAACATCACAACCTTTAAGAATTCATAAGGACATTGGTGTTCAAATAGAATAGAACTGGAAAATATTTTAGTTACTCACTATCAAGATATTCATACCACTTCTAATCTAATAAATATGATAATATACTTCAGTGCATACCTACTTCCATTACAGAAAGCGACAACCTGATGCTCACAAGAATCCCAGATGCAACTGAGATATTTAAAGCTTTGAAGAGTATGAAACCATGGAAAGCTCCGAGCCCAGATGGTTTTCCGTATGGACTCTTTCAGTCCCATTGGGATGTATAGGTGTTAAAATTGTTGATATAGTAAATTATTTCTTCATGTATGGATATCTCCTAAAGAAGTTAAATGAAACTAACTGTTAGTACCTAAAAATTGATTCTAGGCAAAACAATGTACTTTAGAAGTACTTTGTTTAGATTCAGGAATCAAAATCGTACAGAGCAAGCCTAAACCACGATAGTAGCCGTTCTGCTCTGTTTCGGTCACAATGAGAGAAAATAGGTTATCTTAGGGGAGGGAAGCAAATAAAGTTAAGGAAACAAATGTATTATATTGTGTTAGAGTTGTAGAACTACTGAGAAAAGTAACAGAGCTTGAGAGATTCGTCAGATTGATATGTTTTCCAAATGGGCTAATGAGCCTATTTATAATAGTAAAGAGTCACACGTTTTCGTTATAAAAATTATGGAGATAGTGAAGAGGTGGAGAAGTGAAAGTCGTAGGGTTAATAGGTTAACCGCCTTGGAATCTTTGAGAAATCATTATTCCACTACTCCATTTACTGCTTCAGTCTTCCCACTAATTTATAACTTTCTAATCATGGGATGTCGTTATTCCCATGTTGCTATAACCGCCAGACCAAAACCCCATGTTTTATCTCCCCATTATATTTTGATTCCTTGTAGAGTTAGTGGAATCGTATAATCAAAACACGCGTGATTTTGTTGTGCAAGACTGACACAAACATAGGTGCATGAGTGAAGAACTGAAGAGCTGAAAGACTCGCAAAGGGGGAGAAGGAATGCTAGTGTCGCTGCTGGAAGCGCTAAGTGCTTAGTGCCTGTGCTAGCATCGACTAGCGTTGTTGGCAACGCCAATGCTAGTGCTATCAGCAGCAGTCCTAGTGCTTGTTTGGCCCTATGCTAGTTTTTTGACCTTTTGGCTTTTTGTTGTCCTTTTGGGTCATGTGCATGTGCTATTTTATTTTTGTTGGGACTGTGGCTAAGGTTCACCAAGGATAGCACTTGCTAGTGCCATGTTTATTGCATGTTCACCACTAGCTTTGACATTCGTTAATGTCGTGACCATGTTTATGGCCTGTTTTGATTTTCTCAGTCGCATAAGATTTTAATGTTAGCATTGTGCTTAACTTTTGTGCAGTGCATTCTGAACATATTCAAGAGATTCAGCGGTGAAGTTTACAATCATGAGATTATGCTTAATGCGACTCTCCAATTAGATAGTATGCATCTAAATTAGAGTTTTTATCCAGATATGGGGTAGCCTCTATTCTGAATGTCCATAATTTTGTACAAATTAGTGTTTGATTAACACAAATAATTTATATAAATGCACATGAAATAGCAAGGGTTTAGCTTGGTAAAACCCTGAAATTTTGAAAGTACATAAATATATAAAGAGCTACAAAGCTAATTGAGCCATGAGCTGAATATGTATTCTCAATTCTCTTGCGGAATGTACGATAGCAATATGTATTTATAATTCTTATGCCAAGTCAGGAATTTATACATATTTATTTCATGCTTCTGCAGCTTGGCGAAAAACAATATTACAATTTTCTCCTTTGTTAAAAATCCACCATCAACACTAACATCTCTTTAATTCCGAAGACTAAGATGAAACAAAGTCCTTCTGATCTGGATCCTATTGCACTGTGCAATACCATTTATAAAGTGATATCAAAAATCATATCCACTAGGTTGAAGAGTGTAATGAGCAAGATTATATCTCCTCTTCAAGAAACATATGTTCAAGGTAGACAGATCTCATATAATATTCAGCTTGCTCAAGAAATTATCCATACTATGAAACAAAAGATGGAGGGTAAATGTTTTCTTGCTTTTAAGTTGGATATGTCCAAGGCGTTTGATAGGTTAAAATGGTCTTTCCTTTTTGATGTTATGAAACAAATGGGACAAATGGATCAGTTTGATAAATCAATGTATAAGTATTACGAAGATCTTTATACTTCTAAATGGAGCTTCCTGTCAATATTACCAACTAAATAGAGGTATAAGGAAAGGAGACCCCTTGTCTCCTTACTTGTTCATCATTTTTATGGAAGCCCTGTTAAGAAAATTACTTCATGCAGAGCAGCAACATCTAATCAGAGTATCAAGATTGGTAATAGTGCCCCTTGATCTCTCATTTATTTTTTTGCGGACGATTGCCTTTTATTCACAAATGCTGATTTGCATAATGTCAATAATATTCTTAAAATTATTCAAAAGTTTGGGGATGCCTCTGGTTAACTAGTGAAGTTCAATAAATCAAGTGTTCATTTCAGTGTGTTACCTACCAGAAAGATTCTGCAGGTTGCTTTCAAGAAGACTTAAAGTTCAAAGAATGAAAGTTGATGAAAAATACCTTGGTATACCTCTTATAATTGGTAAAAACAAAAAGTTTGCTTCTCAAACTTGATTTATAAAGTGGAAAAAAACCTTCATGTTTGGCGAGGTAAAACAATGTCACCATATGGTAGGTCTACAATGGTAAAGCATGTCACATATGTTATACCGGCTTATTCTATGAGCTGTATGAAGATACCTGAGGAAACCATTACACAGATGAACTCTTAGCAGAAAAGATTTTTGTGGGGATTTGGTGAAAAAATGGTATTTGTCTCACTTCTTGGATTAAACTAAATATACACAAGAATATTAGGGGGCAAGGGTTCAGATACCTAAAAATTCGGAATCAAGTATTGCTTGTTAGAACTGCTTGGAGGCTCTCCTTATATTCTGACAAAGTCTCGGCACAAGTAATTAAGTCTAAATATTTTCCTGGTATGGGTATGCTTCAGTCTACAGAAGTGGCAAAATCCTCATGGGCTTGGAAGAGTATTCAGCGTAATAATGAGTTTGTTAGAAAGCACATTTTTGGAGAGTTGGTAATAACAAGAAGATAAGGATTTGTCTGGACATCTGGATCATTGGGATAGACCAAGGGGGGGGGGGGGGGGGGGGGGGGGGGGGGGGGGGGGGGGGG
>JAJJMC010009994.1:1322478-1361320 GCA_023531435.1 Papaver californicum | reverse complement strand
CACCCCCCCCCCCCCCCCCCCCCCACACACACACACACACACACACAATAAAATATTAAAGCCAAAAATACTGAAGATTACATTTGGGTCTATGAGCTTATAAACTCTGATAGTGGAACCTGGAATGCTCAGTTGGTGAAATCTTTTTTCGATAGCATTACTGCAAACTTGATTTTAAGTATGCATCTTCCTTGTAATGCTCCAGACAGATTGATATGGACTCTTACAAGACATGGAGGTTTTTCTGTAAAATCTGCATACAATAATATTTATGAATTAAGTTTGGGAAATGTAAAGATTTCAACTGAAATCCAGGGAACAATGCTGAAGTAGAAGGAGTTTTGGAACCTAAAGACTTGGCGTAGGGTCAGGCACAAGACTGTAAGATATTTTACCAATTAAAGACAAAATGGCTAGTGTTTGCGGCTAAAAAACTTTTCATATGTGCAATAAATCTTATGAGAATACTATGCATATTCTAGTGACATGTCCCTTCTCTAGAGCTGTCTGGATGGGTACCGAAGGTGGAAGCAGGGTCATTAACAATCAATGCAGTTCCTTAGGAAAAATCCTTGAATAATGGGTTATCCAAAACAGTTTAATGCAAATGAATGGAGATGGATTAATTTGGCTATGAAAGTTTGTTGGAGTATAATTATATCAACAACTATGCTTGTACCATTAGCTGGGAAGATAAAGAATATTTATTTAGATGCTTTAGTTTTATTGAATTCTATTAGCAATTGGAATTGTTGTTATGAAAAAAGAGAATGTAATAAAGCAGCAAATATGCTTGCTAAGTATAGTCAAAGGTTAAACATATCCAATACATGGTATAATAAGCCACCAAGTGTTCTAGATTAGTGCTGCACAAAGGTTTTGGTTAATAAAATCTCTTTTTGTATTAAAAAGAAGTTAAAATATTTCATTGCACTTTTTAAAGAGTTTTTAATACGCTCTTCTTACCAAATGATAATAGACCCTTAAACCACTTTCAGATCCTAACATATTTTTTTATTGATCAATAAATGTTAACTTTTATCGTAGTATCCATTCAAATTACTTGTTTATACCTGGATACTTGAACTGTTATTAGTACTCCCTTCGTCCAAGTTATAAAGGTATAAAACAAGTTTGTATTAGATTAAGAAAAAAATATGAACGTTATCAAAATCTATCTTTTTTCATATATTACCCCTCTTTTTTTTTTTTGAAAAAGGGGCAATTTCATTAACAAACGATTATAGTTTTACACTCCTATGGAATTTTCGTCTCATAGTATCATCCCTGACGATATTAGAAAGAAATACAGGAAGGTATACATCCAAATAAAATTGGAGAGGCATGTTTTTTTTGTTCTTCCACCGCTTTGTTTTCCAGTGCATCTGCTGCTTGATTTGCTTATATGAATGTATGTGTCACCTTCTTTTGGTTGATACCTTTCAGGTGCTTGTCGATTTATTCTAACATACTTGATAGGTGCCATGGTGGGAGAATAGTTTTGTTGATGTATTCCACCACTGGCATCAAGTTAGTTTCAAACACTATTTTATTACATTCGTTTGTTGTTGCATGTCTTGCCGCTATGAGTGGTGCCCATGTTTCTGCCACAATAGGTGTTGTAATTCCTAGTGGAGTTGCTGAGGCCGAAACGGTTCCTCCTGAACTGTTTCTGAAGATGGTTCCCGCTCCAATCAGGCCGAGGGTGCATTTTGTAGCCCCATCAGTGTTGTATTTTAGCCAATCATCTTTGGGTGTTGTCCAACCTACTTAGATGTGTATTTGTTGGGGGCTACTTTGCATATGTACTAGTTCTTTCTTTTTTGGAGACTTGAAGATTAATTGTGCCTGGGACCATTTGAATTTTGTTGCCATACGAATCGTAATTTGGACAATTTGGTCTAAGGTCTGGGTAGATTTTTTGTACACCAGTGAGTTCCTTGATAGCCAAATATGCTCATAGATTAAAGTAACACAATGTTGGATTTTCCTTTGATAGATTGCAGTCTAGAAGTTCAAACAGGTCTTGAATTTGAGGCAGTCGGGCCCATGATGTTGGTTTTGGCAGGTGGTAGTTGTAGAGGGTGGATTTTTAACAAAGGATAAAATAGTGGAATCATCTTTACCCAACAGTAGAATCAAAGAAATAATATTGTATATGCTACTGACTTAGCATCAAGAGCGTAAAATTCATATTTTAAATTCCGCAAGATAATTACAATATCGAATAAACATAAAATTAATATTTTACATTCAACAAGAGAATTGAAATATAGAAGCATATTTTACATTCCGCAAGAGAATTAAAATATCGAATAAAATTCATATTTTACATTCCGCAGGAGAATTGAAATATCGAATAAGCATATTTCACATTCCGCAAGAGAATTGAAATATCAAATAGACATATTTTACATTCCGCAAGAGAAGTGAAATATAAAATAAACAAATTTTACATTCCGTAAGAGAATTGAAATATAGAATAAGTATATTTACATTCCGCAAGAGAATTAAAATCAAATTCTTATTACGGACAGCTCCTAGGTGTATCGCACACTAGTACAGAGCGATATTTCACCGATGTGGATAGCAGTTTGTCCCCAACTGATAACATCCAGAATATTTCCTTTGTTCCCGAATGGATGTCGACGCCCCTAGATGTATTACACACTAGAATAAAGCAACTTAATTTCTCCTCACATTCCCCGGTTGAATATTTAGAGTGACTTTATATCAATATTCAAATTCAAATTGAATGATATTGATTTATCATAACGTATAACAAGCTGCGCATGGATGCACTAAGTCAAAATGTCACATCCTCGTGCAATCACTAAGTCGCCGTCGTGCCAAATGCAAAACCAAAGCTCTGATAATGATTAGTCGAGCTTGAATAACGCATTCCCAATGTTGGTTGCATTAAAAAATCCTAACATTGGTCGAACAATAACAAAACCCTAATTTTAGTTAATACCCAGTTTCTGATATATCATCATAATCACCTTGTAAAAACGTGACAATGAGTATAGAATGGGGAAAAATATTCTAAACAACATATGTTCCCCTACTTGTCTACTACGACATATTAAAAGGGAATCCAATTCCGAATAACGGTCTAGGAGATATGATTTAAACCCTAGATGAACTACAAGCTGAAAATTGTCAGAATATCATCTGAAGGATTTCTATTTTCTATGTTAAAGCAAAAAAAACGAGATCAAAACCTAATTCCTGCCGCGTAAAATGTAGCCAGCTATTTTCCGATTCCGAATTGGGGCTGATCATCAAAAAAGGACATCATATGAGAAATCTACAGTGTTTTTACTAAAGGACGTCAGTCTGAAAACTTTGGACGTGAAAAGCTAATATGTTGCTTCCAAGAGCTTATATTCACGAAGAGCAAATAAGAGGAGGAAAAATAATAACAAAGAAAAAAGAGAGTTGTGGGAACGATGCCAACCGGCCGGCCGGTTGGCCGCCCTTGGCCGGTCCCCACTCCCTCTTCTCTTAAATTTTGTTATTATTACCTTTTATTTTAGGGTTTCCAAATCTATTAAAAACTCCTTTGCTCTTCTAATAGCTGCACACAGCTAGGTCCTGCACACAGCAAGGTTCCGCAATAAGCAAAGTCCTGCAACCACCTAACATATATATTAAAATAACATTATTCTAATATTCTTAAATTTTTCTCTTCTCTCTAATTAGTCCTTGCATTAATATTATTATTAAAATTATGTCAAAATACTACAAGCGACTATATGATAGACGAAGCATAGAGTCGCGACTGACAAGTCCGTCCTCTCACTAATTTGACTACCACATTGGTCGGTCCTTGTTATCACCTTGGTCGGTCCCTCTATACCACCCTGGTCGGTCTCTCTCTTCCACCTTGGTCGGTCCCTCAATCACTCTTTGGTCCTACTACCAACAATATTCTGAAATTTCTTTAATTTGTCACTCAAAGTAAGACGAAATTAAAATTATTTCGCTATTACTGACACTAATATTCATATGAACCTAGTGTTACACAAGCCTAGTGATTATATAAACTTAGAGATAACATAAAATTAGTGTTCACACGAGTTCACACTCACACAAGCTTTGTGCTTGCACAAGCCAGCGCTTATACGAGACTAGTGATCACGAAACATTGTCATTTGTGCAGCTTCAAAGGTCATACAAGTACATTGTTATCCCAGCTGGCACAATGATACGCTGCAACTATCAATGTCAATATCAATTAGACTCTCAAACACAAGGATATATTGAACATCATTGTTAGTCTCAATAACATGTTGGACCAAGCAATGTGCTAGTCTCAACAACATGTTAGACTAAGCAATATGCTAGTATCACTAACCTAACAGAGTCGGTTTTCAACATGATCTCCCACTCCTCAACTTCCACAACTTACGAGATCAATGTGTTAACTTCTACTTCTATAAATAGGTTTTTCAGCCTATCGACAAAAAGAAGGAGTTTTCCTTGAGAAGTGTCTCATCTCATAAGCACTTGTATGATCACAGAGCTATCATCTTAGAGATTCTTAGAAAACTAACTTTCGTCTTCATAACAGTTCAACATATCTTACATTCAATTCCATTGATCTCAATACTCTCTCTGTTTCCCTCCTTACAGATCAACTCTTCTCCTTCCTTCGTTACCGAAGCGAAATCGGAACGATCATTTCTTGATTTAGGCCAATTTCGTACAAATTGATCTCTCGAATCTTAAAAGTACTTATATAGTACAAATTTTTAGTGTTTAAGCGATTTCATGTCACAAGTATTAACTTACTCGATCATTTTTTCCCTTTTACCCTTCAATCGTTTTTACCCACAAACATTTTGGCGACCACAGTGGGAGGTTAATCTCTCGGTTACAAAATCAAATTTCCAGATCTATTAATTTTCTCGATTTTTAGATGGTTGATTATATGAAGGGCTCGGGAGTATTAGATTACAATTTCATATTTTCCAATACCAGCAGAATCCCTCTTACTATTCCAAAATTCGTTATGCCCGATCAAAATCCTGTTGAGGCTGAATCGCTATTGAAGATCTAATAAAAATTCTGAAATTTTTTATAACAGTTCAAGTCGAAAATGTCAATACCCAAAATGAAGTGTTTACCCTTTTGAAAGTTCTCACAAATCAGTTATCGAAAGAACCAATTCACATCTCCGTGGATGACGACAATGGTAAAATTTCTCCTCATGTTGAACGTAAACCAGAAAGGAGCCATCAACCTAATTTTGCTACTCGTGAAGACTCAGAACAGATCCTTCAAAAAAAAAGAATCATCATATCTAACATGTTGCAATCAAGGTCTTTACAACGAAGGGATGATGATATCTTATAAATCCCTTTTGGAATATTTGTGTTCCCAAGCCTTTTCGGAAGCTGTTAAGCGATCATTTATAGTTGCACCTGCCTTGTTGGAAAAGACAAGACCCGTCAGAGATGGAGAAACACCAAGATTCGTAGCAGTCGATGTCTCACTCATAAGCAATACAACTCAACCATCTGTGAGAACTATGACTGAAGAAGGCAAGAGGAAAACTCTAATGCAAGAACAACAACCCAAGCGTACGACACCATCCCTAACTCCTGCCCCACCAGTGGCTCAACCACTTCTGAGGGCCAACCAAGAAGCTGTAGCACCACCATCGGCTCAACGCCAGCCTCAGCAACAACCAAGAGAAGCTCCAACTGCCACAGATTTTCCATTTCCAATTGATGAAGCTATTAAAATTATGGATGTATGGATACATGACAGTACTATTCACTTACCTCATGTTCGACGTCCACCAACAGAACAAGAAATGATGGATCCAAAATTTATCATTTTTACAGATTTGTTAATCACCCTACAAGTGATTGCAATAACCTGAAGCGGATCTTCGAAGAAAAGATCGAATCAGGAGAGTTGGACCTGGGGAATTAAGGTGTACACAGAAACCCTCTCCCTAAATTTCACTATGTATGAAGAACCAAACAATTAAATAGTTCAGTCTCTGATGGAACTCGTATGTGAATTTCTCTATTTCTCAAAGGCGCAACGCAAAGACATCTTCACTGCTCTTAATCATACTGTATCTGGCAGAAGACTACCTCCACTTAATAAAGACAAAGCACATGTTGAACGTCCACAAGTAGGCAAAGATGGAGAAAATGCGATTCGGGAATTCTTGTTGCCGCTCACCTCAAGAATACTGAATTTAGAAGAACTTTGATTTATATAGGTACTTCTATCATTATCATCCCAATCAAGACGCTACAAGCAGTTGGAATCTCACGCAATAAAGTTACTCATACACCAACAATAGTCTGTAACCAGGGGGGGGAATCCATAAATACTTATGGTTGCATTACTCTTGAAGTATATATAAGATCTGCATACACTGCCGCCAAATTTTACATAATCAAGGAAGATCCAGGTTACGACATGATCTTGGGACGACCATGGATTCACAGCAATAAGGATGCATCCTATCAAGTACCTTCAGCATGCTTTCTTCCAACAGACGACGACTTTATACCTCACATGGATAATGTGTCAGATAATCATCCTCTCTCCTTGGAAGAATATAAAAACTTAATGGCAACAAAGCAAGAGCCTGGAGAGGATGTGACATCATATGTCAAAAGGTATCATGCTCCAGTGAAACTCACTGAGTTTGTATCCTTACCACTCAACGTCCCTCATATCTCTCATGCTTGGGGACTATATTTCGATGGAAAGCTTGATACTGCTCTCATTAAACATTATGAATGGATAGCCTCGCCTATACAATATTTTTCCATGTAGACGAAATCGACTCATCTCCCAGTCGAGCATCATGTTAACACATTCATCACTCAGATGATGTCAATTTATGGCACAAAATATCACGGACACTTCCCTGTGACACTACATGAACGTCCACATGTGCCACAGTATCACTACAGAAAAGTGCCAGTGCACACGCAGGTATCGAATGCTAATGATAACGTAGAGATAAAAGGAAAGTTGTGGCAACAACATATATTCTGAGTCAAGACATTGAATCCTAACATCTTTCAAGTAGACGACTTGGTTATGAAAGAAGCAAAGCGTAATCGCTACTTTGTCACAAACTCTAACTGGGAAGGACCGTTTGAGATTGCTAATGCCACCACTGGCGGGTACTACAAATGGATTTCCACTGACGGCAAGTTGATAGAGGCAGCAGTACAAAAAAAATAGCTCAAAGCATTTGAAGTTTGAGGAATTTAGCACTTAAAGCATTTAATCTTAAGGCATTCGAACTTAAAGCGTTTAAGTTTAGGGCATTTGAGCTTAAGGAATTTAAGCTTAAGACATTCGATCTAAAGGCATTAAGATATTCGATGTTTAAAGATGGATTTTCTTAGGGATTTTCATAATATTTGTAATTTCAATTCCTCCAAAACGTATGCAATACATTTTGCATTCAGTAATTAAATTCCCTTTCAACAATTAAATTCTCATTTTCATTAATTCAAAATCCCGATCATTCCAAAAGAAAATCCCTGCAATCACACTTGCCAACCATCTACCTCCTCAAAAATCCAGTAACAGAGTCACTTGAAGGAATCACAATGAAGCTCATATCGAACGATTTTTCAAAGAGCCAGCAGATCAATTTACAAAGGCAAATGGATCAAATGCCACTTCATCAACACAAACAACGTTGTTCCATAGAGATGACGAATACCCTGATGATGCATACACCGATTTAGGACCCAGTCGATCGGAATGTAACTGGACTACAATCAGTAAATCTTCACTATTCTTATGACAAGACTCTTGCAGATGCAACGTCATTCATTCATTGATGTCACGAAGACTTTCAACATATATCTTCATATCAGATGAATGAACACCTCTGGGCTGCACGTGGGGACTCGATCTTGTTGGGAATATCAATTCAAATCCATTTCAATCAGTGTGACCCACACAACAAGTCATTGAAACCTGATGTAACGTCATCAATGGAACCTCTCTACATCACAACCTCTGCACGACTGAGAAACTTCCTCTCCTTACCGATCACATCTAGGGTGGAGACTGAATCGTTGTTGTTATTATCTGCCGCAACAACATTCATTCCCTGACAAAGCTATTTCACATCAAAGTCATAGCATGCAACGACTCCAGGGGATCATTGAATGAGGATCAGAGATAAGACTGAAACCAACCGTGGTCTTAGCATCAACAATGGTCTCTGGAGCAACATTAGTTGTGGTATTAGCATCTACAATAATCTCTAGAAAACTCTAGTCGCGGTTTCAGCATGAACAATGGTCTTAGGGGAAACATCCTTGTGACCGGATTCATCAACTGTCTATTCTCTACGGCCTCAACCTGGAAAGAAATTAATCGATGGATCAAGCTGCTCCAAGAAAAAAGGATTCGTATCGAGATGAGTAGACGTGAAAATATATTAATATAAACTCTTATCAAAGCTTCCGTGATGGACGGGCACAAGTCAAAGTATTCTACAAGATGTTCTCATAGCCTCTACAGATGAGATACAACACACTTAAAGACATTGGTTTAGAAAAACGTGTCAATGGCTAAGGAACGGAAAATGCTTCCTTAACAAAAGATGTTTGTCTATGTCTATGCTATAACATACCAAAAGGGTGCATCAATCAGACATGCGAGAAGAGAGATATTTCCTCTACATTCAAGTCCATGGAAGCTGAAAATTTGCACGAGATTATAAGTTGTAAATGTGCACGCATGGTTGATTGACCTATACAACTCCAAATCAAGTGATTATTTTTTCATACGATAGCTTAATCTCTTAGCTTCAAAAGTCGGGGTCTTGCACCAAATTCCAGCATCGCATTAAGTTTCTAAAACTTCCAGAGTAAATGATTTTTAGACGCGATTCATAATCCTCACAGTCGATCGACGTCCACCTAGGTATTTCCACCAAGTCCTTCACCTAAGAATCTCTACCTACGCCCACCTATGTCTTTCTACCAAGTCTTTTACCTTGATTGCCAGAAAGAGAAAAGGAGAAAGAGAAAAAATAAAAAGAGAGTTAATAATACTAGGGATTGATGGTCCACTGATCATGAAAATCCGCTGTGCAGTCAAATATCACGTGACCGGAACTGGAACCGTTTATGTTAACCATCCATCATGAAGGACATACTACGACTAGGATGCACCAATATGGTCTTTGCATCATTCACTCTTGAGAACAACCTCAATCATGGTCCCATGACCAATTAAGTTTCAAAAGTGATGCGTCAAGCAAGAAATTCAGAGCACAAGTGAACCGATAACATCAAAGTCCTTCATCAAGCATCCAAGACACAAGCAAATAGCCTAAAACACATAATAGGCGTTTTCGCACCAAGCATGTCAGACGCGATTCAGCGCTGCCCTGTACAAAGTGGAGAGATGGTATCTATTGGTGATGAATTAAGGGGTGATTCATATACAAACCTCTTCGTATGGATGTCCTATATAACATATCCAAATTTCATATTAATCGGATAAGTGATCTAATAGATATGATCGAAATGGTAAACTAAGTCAGAGCTGAAAAATTCCTGAATTTTTTCTGACTTATATCTGCTTCGCCTTTTTGAGGATCTAAATGAGCTCAAAACTCAAATTATTCCGCTATTGGAGATATATCATCTCTTGGGCATGAAAAAGTTAGGGTAGATCACTGAAAAATGACTCCTTTAGAAGATTTTACGGCGTTTTCAATAAAGACCCTAAAACCGAATTTTTCTGATGACGAATTATGACGAAATTCCTCATTCATCCACATGGATTCTTGCTCATTCATCCATCAATTGATAAATTGATACTACTATGAATATGATATAAGATGAAGGTTTACTTGGGGTCATTATCCAAATCATTTGGAGGATTAGAATTGCCATCATTATCATCGGATTCATCATTCCCTACTTTCAATTCGAGATCATGTTGACTTCCTCCTCCGTCCTACGAGGATGATTGATGACATCATCTATTTGATTCTAAAGTGAAGTCTCCTCCTAGAAGCAACAACAACAACAAACCAATAGGAATCGGTTGCCCATTTGTGGTGAATCGAAGACCCTCAATGCTTGACGGAGCAAAACCCTGTAGTTCAAGATTTCTTCTTTGGAGCAACGGGCTCGAGGGTGCTACACGAGCCAATCACGTAAATTTGGTCTCTCCATCATACAAATCAGACATGCTTCACCGATCTATGCTCTCTAGACGATGCTCTATCATCCTACGAGAACTACTACACCAACTATTACTCCTTCAACGATTGATTCGACATCATTGGGACATCATCAAATCAAAATCTAACAATTAAGATCATTTATTTTATTCTAACAATTAAGCTCATTTATTTTATTTTGCTTATGTTAGTAAAAATCACCATTCAATGCTTACTGTGGTAAATTACTGTACCTCACTAAGCAGGGGACTGAATGTAGATAGTGAATTTTTAACAAAGGATAAAATAGTAAAATCATCTCTACCCAGCAGTAGAATCAAATAAATAATATTGTATATGCTACTGACTTAGCATCAAGAGCATAAGATTCATATTTTACATTCCGCAAGAGAATTAAAATATCGAATAAATATAAAATTCATATTTTACATTCTGCAAGAGAAATTAAATATCGAATAAATATAAAATTCATATTTTACATTTCAAAAGAGAATTAAAACATCGAATAAGCATATTTCACATTCCGCAACAG
Organism: Papaver californicum; assembly: GCA_023531435.1. NCBI lineage: Eukaryota > Viridiplantae > Streptophyta > Magnoliopsida > Ranunculales > Papaveraceae > Papaver > Papaver californicum. The sequence goes on along the minus strand of JAJJMC010009994.1, from coordinate 1,350,581 downwards.
AATTGAAATATCAAATAGACATATTTTACATTTCGCAAGAGAGTTGAATATATAGAATAAGCATATTTTACATTCTGCAAGAGAATTAAAATCAAATGCTTATTACGGACATCTCCTAGGTTTATCACACACTAGTACAGAGTGACATTTCACTGGTGTGGATATTAGTTTGTCCCCTGCTGATAACATCCAGAACATTCCCTTTGTTCCCGAATGGGTGTCGACGTTCCTAGATGTATTGCACACTAGTAAAGAACAACTTAATTTCTCCTCATATTCTACGGTTGAATATTTACAGTGACTTTACATCAATATTCATATTCAAATTAAAATTGAATGATATTGATTTATCATAACGCGTAACAAGCTGCGCGCGGATGCACTAAATCGAAACGTCACATCCTCGTGCAATCACTAAGTCGTTGTCGCGCTAAATGCAAAACCAAAGCTCTTATAATGATTAGCATAGCTTGAAAAATGCATTCCCAATGTTGGTCGCATTAAAAAAATCCAACATTGGTCGAACAACAACAAAACCCTAATTTTAGTTAATACTCAGTTTCTGATATATCATCATAATCACCTTGTAAAAACGTGACAATGGGTATAGAATGGAGCAAAATGATTCAAACAACATTTGTTTCCTACATGTCTACTACGACATATTAAAAAGGCATCCCATTCAAAATAACGGTCTAGGAGATATGATTTAAACCCTAAATGGACTACAAGCTGAAAAACTATTAGAATTTCATCGAAAGGGTTTCTATTTTCTCCGTTAAACACCAAAACGAGATCGGAATCTAATTCCTACCGTGTAAAAATGTAGCCAGCTGTTTTCCGATTCTGAATTGGGGCTGATCATCAAAAATGGACATCGTATGAGAAATCTAAAGTGTTTTTACTAAAATACGTCACGTTTGAAAACTTTGGACGTGAAAAGCTAATATGTTGCTTCCAAGAGCTTATAATCACGAAGAGCAAATAAGAGGAGGAAAAATAATAACAAAGAAAAAAGAGGTTTGTGGGACCGGTGCCAACCAGCCGGTTGGCCACCCTTGCCCGGTCCTCGCTCCCTCTTCTCTTAAGTTTTATTATTTTTACCTTTTATTTTTGGGTCTCCTAATCTCTTAAAAACTCATTTGCTCTTTTAATAGCTACACATAGCAAGGTCCTACAATCAGCAAAGTCCTACAACCACTAATATATATATACATGAAAATACTATTATTTTAATATTCCTAAATTTCGCTTTTCTCTCTAATTAGTCCTTGCATTAATATCATTATTAAAAATATGTCTAAATACTGCAAGCGACTATATGATAGACGAAACATAGAGTCGCGACTGACGAGTCCGTTCTCTAACAAACCCGTGCTACCACCTTGGTCGGTCCCTCTATACCACCCTGGTCAGTCTCTCTCTTCCACCTTGGTCGGTCCATCAATCACTCCTTGGTCCGGCTACCAACAATATTTTGAATTCTTTACTTTGTCACTCATAGTAAGACGAAATTAAAATTATTTCACAATTACTAACACTAATATTCACATAAACCTAGAGTTAACACAAGCCTAGTGCTTATATAAACTTAGCAGTAACATAAACTTAGTGCTCACACGAGTTCACACTCACACAAGTTTTGTGCTTGCACAAGCCAGCGCTTACACAAGACTAGTGATCACGAAACATTGTCACTTGCGCAGCTTCAAAGGTCATACAAGTACATTGCTGTCCCAGCTGTCACAATGATACGTTGCAACTATCAATGTTAATATAAATTAGACTCTCAAACACAATGAGGTATTAAACATCATTGCTAGTCTCAACAACATGTTAGACTCAACAATATGCTAGTCTCAACAACATGCTAGTCTCAGCAACAAGCTAGACTCATCAATATTCTAAGACTAATAGTCTAGCTAGGTCAACAATTGGCCAAATAATACACGTCTATAAATAGACTCAAACCATGTTCGAGACATCAACAATCACATGGGGGGATATTCACTGGGGTTTTGGTCTGGCGGCTTACAGCATGACAAGAAAGTATAAAAGTCGTGTTGGCGGTTGAAGGAGTGAGTGGAATAGTGGTCGTACAACTGTCAAGTCCCACTAACCTAACAGAGTCGGTTTTCACCATGATCTCCACTTCTCTACTCTCCCACTCCTTTGCAACTTCCACCACTTATGAGATAATTGTGTTAACTTCCACTTATATAAATAGGTTCTTCAACCTATCGACAAAAATGAGGAGTTTTCCTTCAGAAGAGTTTTATCATATAAGTACTTGTATGATCACAGAGCTATCATTTTAGAGATTATCAGAAAACTCACTTTCTTCTTTATAACAGTTTAACACATATTATATTCAATTCAATTGATATTAATACTCTCTCTGCTTCCCTCCTTACAGATCAACCCTTTTCCTTCCTTCATGACTGAAGGGAAATCGGAACGACCATTTCTTGATTTAGGCCAATTTCGTACAGATTGATCTCTCGAATATTAAAAGTACTCCTAAAATACAAATGTTTAGTGTTTAAGCGATTTGATCTCACAAGTATTAACATACTCGATCATTTTTTCCCTTTTACCCTTCAATCGTTTTTACCCACAAATAGTAGTATGTGCCCATTACTAATTATGCATCTCAGCAGGTACTGTATTGTGATCCACAATGGTCTGAGGAGGTGTTGTTGGTACCTGTGGGATCACTGAGAAAGTTGGTTGGGTTGTGATGTCATTATTTGGCTGCCTGGCTAAGTGGGTGAAAATTTTACCCCAAATGATTTTAGATTTAGAGCAATTAAAGAGAAGATGTTTGGCTGTTTCTGGTTGATTGTTGCAGATGGGGCACATATTAGTGGTAGTGATGTTTCTTTTATGAATGGCTTAGAATGTAAGAAGAGCTTCATTCATGACTTTCCACAAGAAAAGTCTGATTTTTGGTGGGCAGTATGAGTGCCAAATTTGGTGCCTAATGTTGGTTAAGATGGGTACTGAAATTGGAAGGGATGAAGTGTTGTGGTTGTTTGATTTGTAGCTAGAGGATTTATTTTCACCTTGTGACAACATCCAATATCCTTATTTAGTGGTGTATATTCCATTATCAGAAAAAGGCCAAATTTTCCTATCAGGAGTGGGTGGTGAAGGGAGGTGGATGTTCTGGATTTTTTGGTAATTTCCAAGTCGAAATGTTGCCTAATGTGAGGGAGATTTCAAGAATATATTCTTGGGTTTATGAGTGTGCTTACCTGCATATCTCCTAGTTGTTGGTTTTGAACAGTTTGAGAGTAGGGTGGTAACCAGTTTGCCAAAATATTTGTTGTGGAGCCATCACCAATCTGAATGGCGCAGTGAGCCAGAATGAAAGGAGCCATCTTGCATAGGTTTTTCTAAAATGTACTCGTTGTTGGCTTTGGGACCAAGAGATTTGGACTTGGATGTTGGCTATCGAGGTAGTGTTTACTGGAGAATGAGCTCCTAATCCTCCTTCTTTAATTGGTGTAGTGACTTTTCTCCCATTTAACAAAATATACTTTCCTAGTCTCTGCATCATGGACCCACAAGAAATTTCTTGTAATTTGATCAATTTTTTGGTGTATATGAGTAGGCAGTAACTGAGTTTCCATGAAATGGTTTGCAATTGGGGATAAGGATGTCTTGATGAGAACTAGTCTCCTTACTTGGTTTAGGAACTTTGCCATCCAGCCATTTGACTTCCTTTTAATGTGGTGCAGAAGCTGAGCAAATATATTTGGTGAATTCCTTTCTTGTTTGAATTGGATGCCAAGGTAAGTTGGTGGAATGTGGGTTGTTGGTATGTTGAAAAAGGTAGAGATCCAGTCTTTAGTAGTTTGAGATGTATTAGGGTGATGGATGATTCAGGATTTGGAATTATTGATTGACTGCCCAGCCGAGGTGGAATAGGAGTTCAGGATGGATTTGATCTTATTGCAAGACAACTGATCTGCAGAGCAAGTAAGGAGGATATCATCAACATACATTAGGTGTAGGATTTCTAGAGCTTTCCTGGAGATTTTAAGACCCTTGATGTGTCCCTATTGCTCCTGAATCGCTAGATTTGTAGATAAAATCTCTGCACACAAAATAAACAATATGGAGATAAAGGGTCTCCTTGCCTGAGACCCCTTTGATCAGTGATGTAGCCCTGTAATGAACCATTAATATTGATAGAGTACGACACTGAAGTGATGCAGGTCATAACCAAGGTAATGAAATGATGGGAAAAGCCAAGGGTGGTTGGGGTTTGTTTGATGAAACCCCAATCAAGGTTGTCATATGCTTTTTGGATGTCCAGTTTCATTGCTATTTTTGGGGTTGAAGTTGGTGGAGAAGTTCTGATGTAGTGGAATAGTTCAGCATCCAGGGATATGTTATCATGGATGGCTCTATTTGGTACAAAATCACTTTGGAATGTGTTAATGATGAATTGAAGAATTGGTATGAGTTTATTCACAAGAATTTTTGAGATGGTTTTGTAAATAATATTACAGAGGCCAATTGGTCTGATTGACCTGGTTTAGCCGGGTTGTCCACCTTTGGGATTAAATTTATGTTCGTATGGTTCAAAGGGTATGGTCGTCAAGCACTTTCAAAAAAATTGTTTGCCACTTCTATGATTTCTTTGTTGGTGGTGTCCCAAAAAAACTTGAAAAACTTACTTGTATACCCTTCTAGGATCGGTGCTTTCTCATACCCAATATCAAATACCGCAACTTTAATTTCTTATGAGGTGGGCTTTCTTATACCCAATATCTGAGATTCGAGGTGGGATAGAGATGAACAAATCCAGATCAATTTTGGTTGGTGGCGCCTTGTACAGGTCCTCAAAATGTTGAATGAGCATAGTCGATATCTGCTTTGGGTCATGGGTCCAGTTATTGTTGGCATCCTGAAGTTGTTTAATGGAGTTGGAGCTTCTACATATCGTAGCAGAAGTATGGAGGAAAGTTGTATTTAAATACCCATTTTTTATACAATCAATCATAGCCCTTTGTTTCCAGTATATCTCTTGCCAGTGCGCTACGACCAAATGTGAATTCCTTTTTTATGACTCATATTCAATCTAGAATTTGAGCTCCTCCCCAGATGAGCTTGCACATTTCGACTGAGCCAAGGAGATTTATTTTTCCGCTTCCCTGATAAGAGCTAGAAGATGTCCAAAGGTTTGGTTGTGTCATTGTTGGAATGCCTTTGCAGTATGTACCATTTTAAAATGTAGATTGATCAACTCGTCTCACACATTTGATGTAGCCCATGCTTAAGTAACAATATCCGACATATTTGGATATAAGAATCATAAATGTTCAACCTTGAATATTTTCCTCCTTGGTTCAGCAAAAAAAAATTCCTTGAGTAAGATGAGAGCATGGTCTGATGCTATCCTAGGAAGGTGGGTGACAAGGTCTGATGCTATCCTAGGCAGGTGGGTGACAAGAGCATGGGGGTTGATTTCAGCCAAGCCTTTGATTCCAAGCACCTATCTAATTTTTCTAGAATAATGTTGTCTCCTGATTGCATGTTAGACCAAGTGAAAGGTTCTCCTTGAAATCCTAGGTCAATGAGGCATGTGTTATTTATTAAATTTTTGAAATAAAAATCTTGATTTGTAGATACAGGTCTTCCTGTTTTTTTTTTCACCTTGAGAAAACACTTCATTAAAGTCACCCATTAGTAACCAGGGTATTGCAGTTGGTGGGTGAAGTTGTGAAAGTTTTGCCAAAAACCCCATCTTGCAGCCGGTTGGGGTGGGCCATAGATTCCGGAAAAGAACCAGGGAAATTTGGGCGGTGGTGGAGTTATATATACATGGAGAATACTTTGATTAGAAATTAAAACTTGGACATGAAGTTGGGAATTCCACATAAGGCAGAGGCCCCCTTTGTGTCCATTACATGGAATAGAAAAACTATTAAATCCTAAAGCTACTTGCAACTTAGACATATGCTCGATTGTAGCCAAAGTTTCAGATAAAAATAACAGACTCAAATTAGAACTGCGCTTATACTCACGCAATTTTGTAACTGTCAGTGGGTTGTGAATCCCCTGATAGTTCCAAGCCATGAAATTCATTCTCCTAGCGAGTGTTTGTCCTTGCCAATAACTCGCGAACTGGATGGGACATTGGCTTCAATCTCTTTTTCAAGTGAAAGTTGCCAAGATGGTTTGATACCAAGGTGGGTTTAATGGGAGACTTTGGTGCTGGGTTTGCTGAATTGGTGGGTGGTTGGTGGTGTGATGTTGTATCTGATTCATTAGTGTTCTAAGATTTGGTTTTGGGGGATTGGTGCTTTCTTGGTCGATGAATTGGGATTTCAATTCCAAGTTGTTGCGTCCTAGATGATTGTGGTGGGAGTCTGGAAAGTGAAATAAACTTTTTTATTTTTGGTGGTGGTGGTTGTGCCTCAAATTCAGGCGTAAGAGGGAGATAAAGGTGTGTTGGGAGTTTTGGGGGTTTTTTAAAAACCCTTCTCTTGTATGTCCTCAAAAGTTGCATGGTATTAGAAGGTTTTTCAGGTTGATCAGTGTGGGTAACCAAAATTGAAGGTCTACCATGAACCTTCCTAACTCTGAGTTGAACTTCGTATGTAGAAGATTGGAGGAATGTATTCAGTCAATGAACATATAAGGAAGTGAAGAAATTAAGAAAAATGGTTTTGATTTGGATCTAGTTCAGTTGGTGGAGTCCATTTAGTGTTCTGTGGATTTATTAGAGTGCCATGCAGGATATTTGAGTTTTTGGAAGCTGAAACCAACCCTGGCATCTCTGAAAAAGTGGCTGGCCACAGGCGTGCTGAAACTGATTGTTGTACTTTTTGGGAAGAAGGAGGTGTCATAGTTGGGTCCCCCTGATGAAAAATTCAGACCAACATTCCTTCCACGATCAGATTGAAGATGTGGTGGGTTTTCCAGGCCTTTCCCTTTGTACTGTGATTGCGGCTGCTGAAGTAAGCTTTGGCATACTATAGAATATTTGTCAGGACCATGGTTGGGGAGAGAATTCCATCTAAGCCGCTGTTTAGTCATGTTGGCATCTAGCTGGTTTAGGTCATGTCTGGACTGAGTTAACTCGGAAACCCTAAATTGTTCCCTGTCGTCGTTGTGGGAGGAGACGCCAGCAGCAAAACCAGCAATAAAATCTCCTTGAGTGTCCGTTTTTCTTTCAAACTAAGTCGAACAAGATTTCAATGTAGAGGAGGAGCTATCTGATGATGGTGCAGATTGGGTTGTGGAAGGAACAATAAAACTCGGTGGAGGAAATTTTGGACTAGAGGCTTAATTTTAACATTAAGTCTCTAAAAAGAAAAGCCCATAAACTGCAAGTCCAAGTTTGCCTGATCTGAACTTATGAGATTGTGACAGTCTCTGAATATGTGTCCATGGAAGCCACAGAGAAAACAAAGTAGAGGAATATTCTCATAGGAAAATTGAATCCCGGCTCTATTAAAAATATCAAGTAGAACTCCTGGAATAAATGGATTCTCTAAATCCATCATGACCTGAACCTTAGGAGGTTTATGCTTGAGCTTCATATTAAGAACAATACATATCTCAGAATTCTCGATCAGTTCCACTATTGCTTTCTCATCTATAAGATATTGAGGAATGTTGGGGAGTTGCATCCAAAAGGCACTGAACTTGAAATAAGTTGATGGGTAGGAGAGATAAACATCCCAGTCTTCACATAGAATTACCAGGTTTCCATTTTTCCAAGTTTGGTGGTCAAGAATTTTCTTATTGTCCTCACAGTATAACATGGTAAGTTGAAAAATCTCTGTGTGTAGGATTGTATCAAAGTGTTAGAAATGAACCAGTGTTATTGGTGGGTTTGCATGAGGTTTTGCATTCTCTCTGTGAGTTGAAAAAAAAATAATTCTTGATGAAGATGTTGATAAGTTTGTTTATTGTTGCCTTTATCTGTTATTGTGTAGTTTGGAACCTTCGAATCCAGAGAAGGATTTGAAGAAAGTGACTTTTGATGAAAAGTGGGTGTGTTTTTTGTTTTGGTTTTTGTAGAGGATGATGATTTGGTAGAAAAGAAGTTGGAAGAAGAAGTTGGTGAAGATAGGGTTTTTCAACTTTTGTCATCATGTGGAGGTGGTACATGTATAGAACGTGTTGGGTTAGGAGCTGCGCGTGGTTATAGTTCAGGATTATCAGTCCTGATGCCTTGAGAAGGTGGAGATGGAATGTTTGTTGCTGTAAAAGAGGAGGTAGGATTGGTTGAAGATGGAGATGGGTTCCCCATGAGGCAACCACAGCGTTAACGTATCTAAAGAGAAATAAGGGGGGAAACAAGAAAATCAGAAGAACGTGTCACATCTTTCTCGACACCCAAAGGAAATCAAGAATTAGTGATCTTGGGGGAGGAGGAATTAACTATTACGGCAAAATCAGATAGAACTTGTAGTGGATGAACAAAGAAAACTGGGAAATAGATGATTCATGTTTTTTCTTTGACTTTAGTCAATGCCAACGACCATCGGTATATAAGAGAAAAGTGCTCTCAATATCATTCATCACTCATACCTTGATTTATAGAGAGAAAAATAAAAATTAAAGTTTTTTTAGTGAGCAAAAACAACAATGGAAGCTTCAACTATCATCAACAGGACTAACTCCTATTATAACTTGTTAATCTCTTTTACTAGAGATTTTTTAATTTCTTCTTCTGGAGCTCAGATATTTTACAGTTATCATTTTTAAGCTTTTTTTTGTGTTATTTCATGGTGGATTCTTTTTGTTGCGTCATTTTATGAGCTGCTAAATCCAGAACTTTAAGTTTTGTTTTGAGGCTTTATGGTTTGATGAAAACTAGAAACATTAAATTCGCTTTAGTTTAATACTAATATCATTAATAAAGATATGTGTAAAAAAATTATATAGAAATTAGAACTATATCTATCTAGATGGACAACCAAAAATAAAAAATATGCTTATATATTTTGGACGGAAAGAATATGTTTTGAATTGATTTATACGCGTCATGATGTTAAAATATGATAGTTTCATTATCAATATATTTTTACCATAACCTGAATAGCTCATTGGTCGTTAGAGTTGAATAATTTAGCACATCAACTTCTAATTATTTGCATGACTTTTTTAACTCAAATTACAAAATTGTTGATTAATTTTCTTCATTAGCTAGTTATTTAAGGATTAACCACGCAATAAAAATGAATTAAGTAGGACCATTAAGTGCATCAACAGTGTATGCATCTATATGGGTCTTTAAAAGCATAAAGTGTGTTTTGCCGGTACATCTATGGCGTAAAAATATGCATTAAAACTTGAGCACAGCTGGATGCAACATATGATCTGACACGATTACATGGTCGTTTTGTATGATTATGTTGATACCTAAATTTATGAAATAATAACTAAATTTTAAATATAAAATTTACATTGTACATGTGTTTTCAACATTATTTTATATAAAAATGGGTACAATATAGTTGTTATCATGCAAAATCAGATATCGGCAAATCTTTATGAATAAAATCTTGTAATATCATGAATCTATAACATTATATACAAAAGTTTAATTAGTTTTGCTAAATTTGTTACAATATGGAAAATTTATTGAATTATTTGTTATACAATTATGTAGAAAATGTATTTTGGAATACATAGATAAGCGTGTCAGCACAGTAGAGAACCATATAACACGGTCATAAAAATTCTTTCTTCACCTAGGATAAGAACTTCCATCTAAATCTTCACCAAAGAATATATGTTCGTAAATATTCGTACTAAGAGATTTGGGTTCCTACTAGGATTACATTTGCCTTCCGGTAAATACTGCTTTGCATTTACAAATTATGTATATAATTTCAGTAGTTTTTCCTCCTTTAAAAGTTGTATAAAACTCAAATTATAGAGCTTCTGGCCCCACCTAGAGAGGATTTAGACCAATAGGAGTTCATGGGACAAAATCTAGAACAATGAAAAAATATTGTGTCCCCTTTCTCATTAAAAATAGACCAATAAAAGATTATTGGAGAAAATTTAAACCAATAGGAATTCAAGTGCCTTTGTCCCCTTAAAATCATAAAATCTTTCCTGTTAGTCACCTTAAAATACTTTCAAAAAGAGATTAAGAATCTCTTTTGTTTCCATTAACATTAAACTCCTTAGAAAAACGAGATTAAACCCTAATTCTAGAGCTTGTATGTAATAATGGTATACAAGAATGGTAGACGAAGAAGATTAGATGTCAAGCCTACACCATCAGTGACTAGACAACAAGCACCAAGCACGGTATAATCGATTTTTACATATAAACATAATCTGCAAAAGAAATCCAATCAGGCAGAGGCAACATCTGCTATCCACAAATCAAGGTCACATAACTTTATCAACATCAAACACAGGCTGTTTTCAATTAACATTGATGGCCTTAATAATCATTTATATATATTATTTCATATAGAGGTTGTTTTCAATTAACATTCATTGCCTTAACGTTTAAATTTAAACATTCAACCCAAAGTACAGTACTTCCACCATTCATTCTGCACCGATTCTTCTGTATGTGTAAGTAAGTACAGTTTCACAAGCAACAAAAATTGCAGGAAAAATAGTCCCATCCTGCTACAATAATAAACACCCTGTATAATTTGAGTATCAAGTTAGATATCAAGTCTTCAAATGTTAATAAAAGATTTTAAAAAAATCATAATTGCACAAGAATATATTATTGAACAAAAATTGCAGACAAAATGGTCCCATCCTATTAAAATAATAAACACGCTGTATAATTGAGTATCAAGTCTCAATGGTGGGTTTTTGTTGAATCTTAGTTTATGAAGGTTGAATCTGCATAACACCAATCAAATATTTGTGCAACAATAAATTAAGTGAGAGAAGAGTCAAGTACTAAAGGTTTGGTTATCAAATTAAAAGAAAGAGATAACAGAAATCTAAAACAATCATTATAGCACGACGACTTGATAAAAAAATAAAACATGAAGTGACACCATACTTAGCACTGCAGCTTAATCCTAGAATGAACTAAATCCTCTAGCTAAGGACTTCAGCTTAAAAATAAACATAACCAGAAAAGATACTAAGTTGACCAATTGGTGCTTTCTCAGGCCATCCTTTATCAAATTTGAGGTCTAAAATCATATATGTGAATAGGTCCATGATTATCTTGCGAAAATAAATCTGAAACCTTTTCCAAAACACCTTTCCCCATGGGATATTCATCTTATTACTTATCCCACTACAAATGCTAAAACAACCTTAGTTTTCAACCTACACCATGCACTTGGTGATGGTTATTCACCTTATTACTTATCTTCTTAGATTTTCGGGTGAAAGAATTTATAGAAATAAATTGTATAACGAATTTGGAGAAAGAAATCGTATAAAGAATTTAATGGTAATTTAGAACGGAATCGATGGTTAATTCTTACCTAGAAACAAAGATCGTTCTTTCTCAGGCCATCCATTATCAAATTTGAGGTCTAAAATCCTATGTGTGAACAAGTTCATGATTAGCTTGCAAAAATAAATATGAAACCATTTCCAAAACATATTTCCCCATGGGATATTCATCTTATTACTTATCCCACTATAAATGTTAATACAACCTTAGTTTTCAACCTACACCATGCACTTAGTGATGGTTATTCACCTTATTACTTATCCTCTTAGATTTTTGGGTGAAAGAATTTGTAGAAAAAAATTGTATAACGAATTTGGATAAAGAAATTGTATAAAAAATTTAACGGTAATTTAGAAAGGAATCGATGGTTGATTCTTACCTAGAAACACAGATCGTGTTTTCTCAGGCCATCCATTATCAAATTTGAGGTCTAAAATCCTATGTGTGAACAAGTCCATGATTATCTAGCGAAAATAAATCTGAAACCATTTCCAAAACACATTTTCCCATGGGATGTTCATCTTATTACTTATCCCACTACAAATGCTAAAACAACCTTAGTTTTCAACCTACACCATGCACTTGATGATGGTTATTCATCTTATTACTTATCCTCTTAGATTTCTTGGTGAAAGAATTTATAGAAAGAAATCGTATAACAAATTTGGCGAAAGAAATCGTATAAAGAATTTACTAGTAATTTAAAACAGAATCGATGGTTGATTCTTAACTAGAAACACAGATCGAAGGAGAAATGAAAAGGAGAAGAAATGTTAAGCAAGATAAATGAAGAGAACGCCATTTGTGATATATTGAAATGAAGAGACCACGTGCAAGCATATGACCATTTGGGGTATTATTATAATTTTGTTTGTGGTAAAGAATTTGAGCTCGTGCAAAGGACATGCGTCACACTAGTCAAAAGAGAAACAAAACTTGATTGATAGTTTGATACCAACGTGTTGCGTATCGTAGGTGCATATATTATTTTACTTATCTTCTACTTCACTAATACATAATGTAGTAGCAAATAAGATTCGTTCCCACGACGAGCAAGGTGTTTTAGTTGTTGAATGTCACAAAGGGGGTTTGTTTTAGATTGAAAATAACTAACAAAGCAATTAAAATTGATAAAGATGCAAGCAATAAAGAGAAATATGATCGAGGAATCCTTCTTCGTTACTAAACATTCATCAAAGTAGTATATTCATCCATTCTCTACTATTCACAGATTACCGCCAACCGTAGGACAATAGTTACGCTTAGTTATCCCCAATATTCCTTGTATCACTGGGTAACATGTATTCTTAGTCAACAGTTCTATCCGGATGAGCCACCTTGAGGTTCGCTTACAAGATGTAACTCAATCGAATTCTTTAGGGTTTATGAATTTAGGTTTGATCCTAGTAGTTAGACTTAGTACGCTCGGTCCACTTTCTAGTGTTGATTTTACTTGCGACTGCTTTACAGAATCCCTCTGCAAGGTCTCACAATTTCTACTTGTGTAAGAGTCATTCAATAATTACGGATATCCTAACTCTTTACTAGCTTTAGATTTACTAACAAACTAATCTAGTTGGCCACCTAAACAATTTTCAATATATCATAAACATTAATTGTAGTAAAACCAAACCCTAATCATGTAAAATATAATAAAAATATATTTATATGTTAAATTGAATCATGTATTAGAACTTAGAATTCATCCTCAATCAATAAGAAGTTTAGATACTCATGGATGTAGAAGCATCCATGACATACATATGAGAAAGTAGATAAAAAATAGTTACGTTGATGAAAAATGCTCTCAAACCCTAGATTTTTCCTCTTGTGTTCTTCTCTCCAAAAGCTTGACAAAAGAATTGATTATCTCCAAAAATAATAGAAGATGCTCTTAAATAGGTGTCCCAAGTTGTAGAAGCTCCCGTGCTCAATCCCGGTCAAAATTGGTTTCCAAAACACCAAAGTATACCGAAAATAGGGCAAAACTAAACCCTAGCCGTGAGAAAGGATATCCAAGTCTATCTAATGAGCTTATCGTAGCCGCTCAGCCCACTTTACTTCATTTGGAACGATTTTTTGGGGACCCCTCATAATTTGAGGGGACCGTACCGCCTATTTTGCTAAGGTCATTAAGAAGTAATTTTTGGCTCCCCATAGCCATAGAATTTTACTAATATCAAAAATACCCTCACTTAATTAGGAGGTAATAATTAGAGTTAGTTAAACTTAGTTAATTTTAAGTGTTAGATGAGATTAAATATTGTTGTGTTAGATGGTGAATGTGTTTCTCCCCCAAACTCAACCCCCAAATTAGGGTTTTTCGAGATTACCGAGACCACAACGAAGAAATGAAGAGTATAATATTTGGGATACCCAAGTAAATTTTTTAATGTGTTTTTGGCTTAAATTTGGTGAAAATATCAAACTTTATAGCTTGGATTCCCAAGCTCGATATAAGTTCGGCTAGTATAATGAAGAACACAGATAGCCGAATTATCTGAGTTCATGGTAGTAGCCGAACTATTACTTAAAACTATTGGTAATAGCCGAACTTAGCTGGTAGTAATACTAATGGTAGTAGCCGAACTGAGATATTCGGTTAGGACTTTAATAGAGTCTCAAACCGAACAATGTGATTCCTAACCGAACTTTCAGTAGAACAAATAATTTTATCAAGTAAAAAATTCCGGCTATCTCGATAATAGGATTTTATAACAGAACATTTTCAATTTACCAGGTTATTTTGTGTCAGAAGTTCGGTTAAACATTATTTATTGAAGGTGGTGTTTTTGTAATAGTGGTAAATAAAGTATCGTTCGCTCGAACTTGTGAAGATTGAATTTAGATTTAATTTCTAAGACTAAAAATAGGAAAACTCAAATAAAATTTATAACAAGATTGAGAGTAAACTGAGGCCAAGATTCCACTATTTTCCAAATTTTAAAGTGATTCAATTCAATAATTATAATTAAGCAATTCTTACGTTTGATTCAATTCTAAAATATTGCAACAAGTAGATTTTTAAAACAACAATTGTATAATAAAAGCATGGAACATCTAAAACCTAGGCCAAAGCATGTACCATCTAACGAAATCACAATTGCTTAACAAAAATCATTAAATCAATTTTTAACCAAGGCAATTAATCATAAATGAATTGCATAAATTAATTAAATAAATATTACTACATAATCTTTGGAAATTAGCTTCCTCCGTCACCTCAGAGATGGGGTTTAGCTCATTGTATTGGAAAACCCTCAAAAATATATTCCATAGTTCAAAAAGTGCTTACAATGGTGAAATAATAGTAACAAAGGAAATTTGATACGCTTATAAACGTTACAGAGAAGTGTTCTCTGCATTACAGAAGAAAGAAAAGTAAACAGGAGAAAAGAACGGACTTCATGTGTTGTTGAAGTAAGACTGCTTCAGTGCCTGCGTTAGCGACACTATCAACGACCCTTCTCTGACGCCTTATGTTCTTCCTCTTCTCTTTCACCAGCAGAAAACTATTTTTCCTGGAATTTTCATTTTGATCTCTGGCTACCTCCTGAGCTCTCCCCCAAAATAATCTACAATCGGCTTCTTATTTATAGTACAACAACCATAATCTCCCAAATCTCTTCGAAACAATTTTCTTTCAATGTCACAAATTATTCTCGGGATTATTTTTTCCTGAATTCTCCCCGATTCTGCTTTATGTATTCGTTTCTAAGCTTTGAGAATATCTTGTTGATGTTACTACCTCAGACAAACATCTCGAATACTATCCCTCACAGAATCAAAACCCGAGAAATATCCCTCACAGAATCAAAATCCGAGAAAAATATGCTTCTCCCTTTTCACGTCAGCAAGTAGTTTTTGGCGAGATTCTCTACTTGTTTTAAAGTGTTTCTATTGTGTACAACTCTTTCTTATATGGCAAGAATATATCCTCTGCCTTAACTCTTCAAATCAAACAAAATACTCTACCATAAATCTTCACAGAGGTAAACAAATTTCTCCTGCCAAATTTCTTTCTTTTAGATTCAAATGAGAGTGGGTGCCTTTAGTAAAAATATGGGTGCCTTTATCAAATCCAAGGGGGTGCCTTCAAAAATTTCCTGGGTTCTTTTAACACCTTTGATGGGGGTGTTTTTAATACTTTTAAGACGATTTCTCCACGATTATTTATTCTTCCGAAAATACATACAAACACAATAAAATGATAATATTAGTAAATAAATTGAGAACTATAAATATAAAGAATTGAGATAAATAAGACATAAAAATGTGTCTATCAGAAGGAAGCTGAGCATTTATGATTTCACCAATGATTGTTGGTGTCAGAAGTTCGGCTAGGGTTGAATTTTACTCCTTAGCCGAACATTACTCTGGAGTGTGCAATTTTTAGCCGAACTTATTCTCTCTAGACGAACATTTAACAAAATATGAAACAATTTTATCATGTAGAAAGTTCATCTATCTCGATAATAGGATTTAATAACCGAACTTTTCTTTTAACAACCAAACTATTTGTTTGGTTTGTTATGTAATAGGCTTTATAAACCGAATTTTTTTACCGAACTTACGAAATTCATTAACTAAAGTTTCAAACCAAGTAATGAAGTATTAACGTCAAATACAAACCAACTAACGAAATTCAAACCATGTAATTGTTCTAAAATACTGAATTCAAACACTCATTCACTACGTTGACGATTGCGACGAACTCTTTTACCACGTCCAAGTTCTTCGTCGGATGGGGTCTTATCTCCACTTGGTTCCAACATAGTAGCAGTAACCATACTTGAGCTTTCCCCACGTGTTCCCCTTCTAGTAGCAGCAATAATTGAACTTCCCCCTTGTACACGACTCCTCTTGGGCGTTTTCTCCTTGATCGGCTCAACCTCATTGTTCGTTATGACCTTGTCCCATTCGTTGTAAAGGGATGTCTATTCTTCAGTCGACATAGGGTCTCCGGTGCGAATTTTAGCCACCATTTTCCTCAATAGCTTCCTACCCGCCTTAACATATTCAAAGTTAAAGATAAAAATACGTTATTTTAGATCAAAGTTTATAACACTTCGAAAAACTTAAAGAGAATCACATTATTTATTTACCACACTCTCCAAATCCTTCGCCACATCTTCGCCACAAGTAGGCGTCTTTCCGGTTTCAACTCCCTTATCCTTCGCCTTTGCCTTTCCCTTCGCCTTATCCGCGTTAGCCTGTTTAACATGATTTATAACATAAGGATGAGTAATACCTAGATACCAATCCATGTACCCTTTTCCATAGGCACTTTGGGTACCCTCCTCCAAAGATATACACTCATCTTCATCAATAATGTACTCAGATATGTTGTTCCACATCTCTGGCGTTGGTTGTGGGTCATGACATGGCTTAAAGAAATTGGCGGTGTTCTTTGTACCCCTCTTTAAAAATCTAAAGTTTTCATTCACCACAGTTGGGATAGTATGCACACAAGCGAGTTGGCGAAATACTCTTCGAGGGTTGTACATATAGTAACCACCAGGGAAGAACAATGGCCCATAGTAAGTCCCGACAGGAGAAACCTCAACCTCATCAAAAGAGTAGGGGTGAAAAACTACTTCATGCACTCTCAAATCATCCAACACTCTCCTCGTGTATGCCAACGGATTCTCTTTAGCCTTCAAATATGTGCTCTTGAACTCGTACTTTCCGACTGTCGGCTTCTCATCTTTCCAACCTTTCTTTTCATCAAGCAACTTCATTAAAGGGAAGTGGTCGTACACCCACACCTAAGGGGGAAAAACATCAAGTTTAACAAAAGTTCGGTTATAACAAAAATTCAATTTTCAACCCAAGAGAGTGTACTAGCCTCCGATTCCCTGGAAGAGAGTGTAGTAGCCTCCGATTTGTGAAGTATTAATCTGATTAGTGCTCCTAAGTTGGTCTTGAAGGAACGCAAGGACCGCAGTGCCCCAAGAGTAATCATTAACCTCTTCGAGGGGATGCAAAAGCTGGAGAAAACTGGCATCTACCCTGTTTCCAAAAGTGTTAGGAAATATAAGGCTGCCTAGATGATACAACAAGTAAGTGGTGACATGTTGCTTAATATTGTCCTCGTTCATCACCAACTCTCCTCTCTGTACTTTCTTTCTTGTCCTTCTAAATTCCCTCTTCAAAACGACCAACTTGAAATTCACTTGAAATTCTTCAGCTTCTTGATCGGATGACCCTTGTTATCAATCTCCATCAACTCCATACCATGTTCATGCTCCTTAACAGAGCGCCTGAACTCCAACTTGGTCTTACTTTCCACCCAAGCTTCTTCTCCGCTAACACTTCTAGATATTCAAAACTCATCTTAGCTTGATAGCCTTCTGCAATACATTTCCCATCCACGCCTAGTCCAGTGATCCTGCCCATGTCGTCAGGAGTGATACATATCTCACCAAATGGGAGGTGCAACGTATTTGTCTCTCGGTAGAACCTCTTGGAAAATGATGAGACAGTGACATTGTCAAACTCGGTGTGTGCATAATGGATTGCAAACCACAAAATACAAGATTTGACTCTCTCTACCACCTGTTCACACTCATCCTCTATATCCCATAAAACTGCCTTCTGGCATCTCAAAAGTCTAGTCGCATTGTTATGATCCTACAAAATTAACATAATCATTGACTAATTAAAACACATGAAATCATAATAAAGAGAACATAGTTAGGAAAAAAAATATATAGTTAAAATTCAATACCTTGGTCGAGTAGATTTTGGCAGCTTATGAGTGTTCGTAGTCGAACAACACTTTGCCTCCATCTTCTGGCATACCACGAGGTGGGTTAGTTAGGAGTTAAACACAAATCATCATCATGTATATGTGCATATCTAGCACAAGGTGTCTTATGCGTCTTTTTCTCTTTAACAACAACAAGATAAATATTTTGTTGTGGATCTTCCTCATTATATTCCTCTTCCTTTTGCTCTTGATCTTCCTCTTCCTATTCCTCAACTTCATGTTCTATATCTTGGTTCACTTCATGGATTACAACTGCCGAGAATGACTACGATTTCTTTGTAGCTTTTTCTCCACGTTTATTTTCCTCTAGGTGTTTACCGTGGAGAGGGGTCGAATTTCTAAGATCTTCCACCACCGTATGCTCAGCTTTACCTTTCGACTTTCCCTTAAAAAAAACAAAGTCTGCTTAACTAAATTCGAAAAACAAAGCATGAAGTTGGGATAAAAAAAAAACTTCGGCAAAGAATAACGCACAATCGAGTTAACCGAATAAAAAGTTCGGTCAACAATAAAAAAGTTCAGCTAGCATCCATCAGTTTTCCTTTAAAACAGTGTAATGATCGGTTGGAATGTTAATTTTAGAGTATAGCGGAACTTTAAGTTTACATTTTTGACTAAAAAGTTCGTTTGAGAGAACAAAGTATCGATATACCCGAACTTAGGAGTTCGGCTAAGAAAACCTAGAGAAAAAAAGTTCGACTAGCCCTAAAATTATTTCTCAAACGAACTGTTCTTCGTGTTTTGAAAAACAAGAAGTTCGGATGACACGAAAAGGATAAAACACTATTTGTGTAGCTGAACTTTTATCTGAACCTACATTTTGAACCCTAAAAATCATGATTTTTACTCGAAACGACAATAAAAATGCATGCAATATAAGGGGTTTGACGGGAATTACCTTCTAATTTTTATGTTGGAATTTATTAGGAATATGTTCTTCCCTTTGGGGCTCGATTTCGGGTTGAAGAACCGGCTCTTCAAATTCTTCTTGTGCTTGATTCACTTGGTTTGCAATCGCCGCAATCCCAGGATTAGGTCGTACATCTCTTTTACAATGTTTTACAAGACTCATTTGTAGACGAAAAGATTAATCGACGATGAAATTCGTTTATAGATCAATGATTAATCATTTATGGAAGATGAAGAGGGAAAGAGGAAAAGAAGAAGAGTTTTTAAAAAAGAAAATTCGGTTAAAGAATTAGGATTTAGGTTTATATTTATTTTGGTTTGGGTGGTTATACAAGGTTAGAATAAAATTAACAAAGGGTAACTTAGTCATTTCATCCTATTAGGACACCCCTTAGCTTTGTATGGAATATGGTCTAAGTAGATAAGGATCCCCTCAAAAATGGGATGGTCCCCAAAAAATCGTTCTTCAATTAGCGCTAATGGGCTTTCCTGGGTAGCAAAACCCAACCCAATTCTTCATGTCTTCTTCTCTAATCTTCATCTTCAACCTCGACCCAACTCCATCAACAACCATTGTTGCCGCCATTCATGAATCAAATACATATCGAATTCCTTCTTCCACCTGCCATTGAAATCATCTCCGTCATCTATGCCATAGAAATGATCATCACCACCAATGGAAGAAACCATCACAATCACCACCTCATCTATCGAAACTCCATCACAAATCAATAGCCTTACTTCCTATAACAGCACAGACCCCTTCACCAATCAAACAGATAAATCGATTCAATTGCAGCAGCTTCCAAGAATCACCATCATCATGATCATCATGATCAACATCACAAAGTCAACAACTTTACAGCTTCCTCCATCAACCATCAACTTCCATGTTCGTATCTTCCATTAAACTCCATTTAGTTCTATAAATCAGCGGCATCATCAGCTGCTCACTCGACCAACAAAGCCTGGACATGTAAAGAATCTGAACTTGGTTTTACTTTTCTCGCTGTGAACTGACGAATTAAAATGAAGGTGCCCCATAACTAAATGGTGTTATTAACACTTTTAGTTAGCAGCCCCTTAGTAGAAGAAATGGTACCTTTTAACAGACAGATCCATAAGTGTTTGGTTTGCAAACCCTTTTTGTTCAATATCCAGATGGGTATGGTTTGCAAACCCGGTTTCAAACCGTAGTTTAGTGTACAAAGTCATCCATATTATCTTGTTTTGCTCATAACTTCTTCGTCCGATGTCGGAATGACCTCATTCTTTTTACGTTCTCTTCGTAATTCAATTCTATTCAAGATGTTATCAAGAAATCCTTATTTTGGGTGAGTTAATTAAATTCTATTCAAGATATTATCAAGAAATCCTGATTTTGGATGAGTTGAACTTGGAGTAATTTGCTTCTTAGCTCTTTTCTAGCCATTTTCACTCTTGTTGGGATGATTCACCTAATAGAAACAAATAAAAAAAACAAGAGTAATGACAAGTAATATGAAAAACTTATAGAAAATATTAGTATGGATTTGATTCTAAAATCATGTAAATTATGCACTTATCAAATTCCTCCACACTTAGCTTTTGCTAGTCCTCGAGAAAACTACTATCTAAACTAACCTAAACTAAACTAAAAAAATAACTCCTTTTCGTCGAGGACACGGTTACACTTAGCATGTGAAACAAGACTTTGGATCCCTAGGTGTCCCTAGTGGACAAGTTGTAGTCTCATGAATGTTTACAAGAGGTATACCCATAAAACCTAAATTCCAACTTCCAACTTTCCAGAGCAGATGCATTCAAAGAGCTACGAAGACATAAATTTATGCACACTAACAATAAGAAGTTAGAAGTATAAAGAACATTATTCACATGCTTAGCTCTTAAGTTAGGAGAAAACCACCATATGAAAAAATCCAGGTTCGAGAGTGATCGAATAAGCATTCCGCTTTGACTTCTGCCTCACCAATAGGGTTTTATGAAATTGACACTCAAAAAACGCACTTTATGGTTCTCATGTTTGCAGGCAGGAATGAAGATAGAAATCCTGCACACGTTGAATGGTGGGAAGGAAAAGGAATCTTCCGAATTATATAAAGATGTTATCCCATAGAAATGTGGGACTAAAAAGAACCTTTTTTTTCTAGTGACCTATGAGAAAGGAAATCAACCACTATGCAAGAATGGGAAAACTTACTTACCTTCTCACCTGGTCTACATTCAACACCACTCTCACATCATCCAATAGAAACGTCTTCGATCTTCAATTGTTGATGATGAACTCTTGAACTTCGTAGAACCTTGACAATTGTAACTCTTTTTCTCAATTCATTGTTGCTTGAAACTTCTTTATAGATTTCTTCTTCCCCACAGCCTTATTGAATGAATATAAAACAAATATACACTAAAACAAAATAAAACATTTTTTTTTCTTTTCAATTCTTTTTTCATACTTTTTTTTTTCATTTTTTTTTGCTAAATTAAAATACAAACTGAAAAAATAAAATAAAATGAACAATAAAACTACTATGGCCGTGGGATAAGTACTTTACCTCTTAATTCTTCACAACTTGTATTATCTTGATATCATAAACTTCACCAATTCTCATCTTTGTTTTCTTTCGCTCTTGTACATAAGTCTTCAACATGTACATATAATTCTGCTCATTGTATTGTGGCTTTACTTGAATATGAAATTTGCTCTCTCTTGTACTGTTGCTTGTAAACCTTGAACGTCTTCAACTTTCCTTCAAATTTTTGATGCTCCGCTTGTTGATGATAATGTGTTTCTATGGACCTGTTGTTGTCGAGAGAATGGTGCTTACTGCAAACAAGACTACAAGTTATAGTTAGCAATTCTGATGACATCCTCATGATTGACAAAAATAGTACTCAAGAGATCAAAAAGTAGTGCTGAAATTGGTGCGAAGTTGGATAGCTCATCATTCTACCCGGAGTTTGAGAAGATGAAACACTCTAAACGGACAATTTAGACAGGTACACAGAATTACAGGTCTGGTGCCTCACTCATGGGTATTGAATGATCAGCTTCTCTAATACTTTATTCTTTCTGCACCTAATTTGTCATTGGCGGTTTAAGTCCCTTTTTGTCATCTTTAGCCTCTCAACAACTAAGCAACCCGAATATAGTTCCCTAATAATTCTTTATTTCAGTTATTTCGATGAGAAATCCATATGTAATCTTAGCTAGAAGTATACAAAGTGACACTAAAATCTCTAAAGGTTGGAGGTTTTCATGCAAATATGTACAAAAAGTTTTAAAAATTCAACATTCTAAAAATCTAAATGCTTAATCAATCCCCACACTTAAACTTTACATTGTCCTCAATGTAAATTGATTCTTCCAATATAAAATCAAGATGGGAAATCCTATCATGATATGAAAAACTAAGAAAAATCAAAAGATAAAGATAGAAATACAAAACCAATGGGTTGCTTCCCATGCGGTGCTTGGTTTAAAGTCGTCATCCCGACTCTCTTCTGCACGTATTACTCCTCCAGAGGGAGAAAATCTTCAAGTCTAATCACGTGTGCATTCTCCGTAGCGAATTTTTCGTAATAAGGCTCCTATCTATGGCCGTTGACTTTGGAAATTATTCTTGTTTTCGTCCTAGCAACTGCACCATGAGGAAAAAAATTAGTAATAACAAACAGTCCAATCCATCGGGACCTTATCATTCCAGGAAATAAATGAAGACGAGTATTAAATAAAAGAACTTTCTGTCCCACAACAAAATTCTTTCAAGAAATCAACTTGTCATGAAAGAGCTAGACTTCTCTTTATATATACGAGAACTCTCGCAAGCATCGTTACGTATCTCCTCTAGCTCATATATTTGTAGTTGCCATTGTTTCCCCATTTTATCATACTCCATGTTGTACATCTTTACCTCCCAATAAGCCTTATGCTCAAGTTCAACAGGAAAATGACAAGCTTTGCCATAAACCAACCAATATGGAGACATGCCAATCGGTGTCTTGTACGCCGTTCTTTAATCCCATAATGCATCGTTGAGCCTCAAGCTCCAATCTTTCTGTGTAGTATTAACAGTTTTCTCAAGAATGGACTTCATCTCACGATTAGAAATTTCAGCTTGTCCACTAGTTTGTGGATGGTAAGGCGTACCAATCTTGCGTGTGATGTTGTACTTCTTGAGTAAAGCATTGAAGGATTTTTGAAAGTGTGAACCTCTATCACTAATAACCACACGGGGTGTGCAATGTCTAGTGAAAATATTTTCCTTCACAAACTCACAAACAGCTTGAGAATCATTAGTTGGGGTGGCTTTAGCTTCCACCCATTTCGACATATAATCCACAACAAGAAGTATATAAATTTTCCATGTGAATTAACAAAAGGGCCCATAAAATCAATTCCCCACATATCGAATATTTCTACAAAAGGAATCGGTGTGAGTGGCATTTGATTTTGAGCACTTAGATTTCCCGTCCGTTGACATCTATCACAAGAATTACAAAAAGCATATGCATCCTCAAATAGGGTGGTCAAATAAAAGCCACTCTCAAGGACTTTGAGAGCGGTACATTTAGAACCAAAATTTCCACCACAAGCATAAGAATGAAAAAAAAGTAAGAATGGATTGAAATTTAGAGTCAAGTACGCACCTGCGGATAATCTGATCAGCACAGTATTTCCACAAGTAGGACTCATCCCACACATACTACTTGGCTATCTTCTTAAGCTTCATCTTTTGAAAACTGAACATCGTACTAGGTATTTTTCCACTAATCAAGTAGTCCAATATATCAGCGTACCAAGGTGTTGAGGCATTAATTGAGAAAAGTTGTTCATCCGGAAAACGATCTTGTAAGGGAATGTCCTCTTTAGAAATAACAAGTCTACTGAGATGATATGCAACTGTATTCTCAATATCTTTCTTTTCTCTAATTCTAATATCAAATTCTTGCAATAACAGAATCCATCATATGAGTCTTGGCTTAGCTTCCTTCTTTTTCAGTAAGTACCGAAGTGCTGCATGATCAGAATATACAATCACCTTTGTACCCACCAAATAAGATTTGAATTTTTCTAATGCAAACACTATAGCCAAAAATTCCTTCTCGGTAGTAGAATAATTGATTCGCGCCTCATTCAAGTTCCTAGATGCATAATAATAACGTGCGAACGTTTTTCCACTTTCTGACCTAAAACAGCCTCGACTGCATAATCACTTGCATCACACATCAACTCGAATGGAAAACTCCAGTCGGGTGACTTAATAATTGGTACAATAGTCAACAATTCCTTTAATCTGTCAAAGGCATCCTTACCATCTTGGTTGAAGTTGAAAGTAACCTCTTTTTGCAACAATTTGCACATCGGCATTGAGATTTTTGAGAAATATTTGATAAACCTCCTGTAAAAACCTGCATGACCAAGAAACGAGCGAATCTCCCTAACGAAGTGGGGTATTGTAAGTTTCTAATCAAGTATATCTTTGCTTTGTCCACCTATAATCCCTGAGAGGATACAATATGACCAAGAATTATTCCAAGATTCACCATGAAGTGACATTTCTCCCAGTTTAGAACAAGATTAGTGTTTATGCATCTTTTAAGCACAAGTTCAAGATTTTCTAAGCAAATATCAAATAAATCGCCATAAACACTAAAATCATCCATAACTACCTCAATAATGCGTTCCACGTAGTCAGAAAATATACTCATCATACATTTCTGAAAAGTGGCAGGCGCATTGCAAAGACCTAACGGCATCCTTCTATATGCAAACGTACCAAAAGGAAAAGTAAAAGTAGTCTTCTCCTGGTCCTCCGGTACGATCACAATCTGATTGTATCCCGAATAACCGTCCAAAAAGCAGTAATGTATATGTCTCGATAACCTCTCTAACATCTGATCCATGAAAGGCAAAGGAAAGTGATCCTTCCGGGTAGTAGAATTAAGCTTCATGTAGTCTATGCATACTCTCCATCCTGTTTGAACTCGTGTAGGAACAAGTCCGTCATCTTGATTTCTGACAACGGTAACACCAGACTTCTTAGGTACCATCTGTACCGGACTAACCCACTTACTGTCAGAAATTGAATAAATCACCCCCACATTTAGCAATTTGAGGATCTCTTTCTTCAACAGATAAATAGACTGGACGCACATAGATCTGTGGATTTATATTAAAAAAATTATTTAAGAAAGATGAAAGCAAAAAATAAAAATATAATTTAATTATTAATTTATAATATTTAAAACAAAAAAAATTATTACTTTATAACATCCTAAATCATTATTATATCTTCCCCTTTAAAGTGCTAACACAACACCGCCCCTAAGTTGAATGTGGGAAAATCCACCTCACCATTCAACGGTAAATACTACCCACCCTTAATCAACAACCTAAATACTCAATATCATCCTTCATTCTAGAATATAACTAGTCCTGGTGGAACTTACTCTCCCCCATTGGTTGGTTAGCGTAACCGTGCATTCTCATTGGTTTAGAACGAAGTTATTCGTGTCTGTTGGATGGAATTTGGTGTTGTATTGTCCATTGATGGGGGAATGTGTGGTGCGGATTGAGTGGATGGTTGATACACACTCGACGAACGATCCTCACTGTTTGTTATGTCTTGTCGTTGGATGGTCGAGTTGTGGTTCTGGACGGCTGAGAAATTATTTCGTATTCTCACACGGGGTTTACTTTTTTATTTTAAAATTATTACCGTTGAATTTTCTGGATACAATCGGAACGTTGATCTTAATATAGTAAAAATATTTAATTAATATTCATATTTAATTAATATCGTTATGTTTTTGGATAACTACAGTGTAAAAAATCTTAAATTCTTTTAAATATTTGAAAAATCTTTTTAAATATAGATGATTTTTATTCCTAGAAGTCTAGGATATGTTCCATATTTTTTATGTAATTGCGACAACTAAATGTGACTATCAAAAGTAACGTAGTTCTTCAAAATTATAAAAGTTACATAACTTTTTAAGGGTTGATTAATACTACCTCTGTTTCTAAAAAAGTGTTATTATCATTTTTTTTATTTTAATCTAAAAATAGACCAGATTGAAAATGTGATAATAACTCTTTTCTGTAAAAGGATGGAGTATTATTTGGAGTGTTTCTTTTATAGAATTTTTATGCTTGGTCCCTATCTATATAAAACACTCGAATGAAGCCAAGACATTATCGTTTTCACGTTGCGTTTTGTTTTTTTCTAGGGTTTTGCTTTTTTCTTCTTCTATTTCTAGTAGGGACTTTGCTGTCAATTTTTCTTTTGTTGATGATGTTGTTTGTTTTGCAGTTGTTGATGGTACCTCTCCTCAGAGTTATTTGTTTTACAGTCGTTGATGGTGCATCTCTTTAGTGTACGGGTGAGTTATGAAACTAATCTTTTGTTTTATTAGAGAATCTTAACCCTCTCATTTCACATTTCACTTATATTATTGGAATGTGGTGTAAGAAATCGGAAAACGTAAGATCCCAATACATGGATGAGGTGATTAATTTTATATTTCTTTTCCTATATTGTTTTGTTTGTTTATGGTTTTCTTTGATTTTGGTTTCATTTTTTGTGTGCGACAGCATGGTTGGAAACAACAAGGAATTTTTTCATGACATAATAGGATTCTGATAAATCAAGACCGGTGAAATTTCCTACATAGTTGGAAATTACAAGGTATATTCTCATGGCATAACATCGATTCTGATAAAAATCTGGCGATATTTGTTATCTCATTCAAGAGATGATCCAGGTAAAAATTACAGCTCAAGCTTTGTCAATAGCCTTCAGTGGTCGTATATGTATTTTTTTCAATTGTGGTTTTACTGTGTGGTGTAGTTTGGGTGATCAGCATGGTTTGATTATTTGTGTTCTTTTTATTTTAAAGAGAAGATACATGAGTAGTGTGCCCCCGCTTACAATTACAAACCAAATAAAAAGAAGATACATGACCATGTTATCGCCGCAGGCAACACTTTCCAAACCAAGTTAATTCTCCCTTTTCCTCTTTTATTCCAAGAGTTTATTTTTCTATTCCCAGTTTGCTTTACAATCAGTATGAATGTTTTCTTTTTTCTTTCGGTTAATTTAACAGTTAGATATCTTGCTTAAACATTTGGGGTTAACACAGAAGTAGAACAAAGTGATTTCTATTTCTTAGGCTGCAAGAAGCCTGTGGTTTACACAGAAGAAAGACTAACAGTAAACACGATTATGCTTTTGCGTCAACATGAAACAATTACATGTTTGATTGTAACATTTAGATACCTTGCTTACAACTACATTGTAAACATTGCTTTCATTAGCTGATTTTTGGATTGTGAAGTTGTAACGCCCCACCTCAACATTCTAGGTCGGCCGCCCTAAAATAGAAGTGTGGCACTACTCATGGGACAAAAAGCACACTCAAGCCTTCAAGCCAACAAATGTCAATCCGGCTTTCGTGTGGGGTTTTTGAAGAATAATAAGTTTTAAGAAGAAGAAAGCTGCATTTATAAATATGAGTTATAAATGAATCCAGTAAATATAACATCTTTAAAAGCAAAGGTGTATCCTCGACACGCAGGTCGGTTATTTAAATTAAATGGTAAGAGTTTTAAAAGAATCTAGACTTAGAGGCAAACTAAATTCGGTTGTCTAGGCACCTTGAAGACGTAGATGCTGCGGTCCTCCGAAACAAAAAGTCGCACTACTGGTCAGGTTGTTCCGCGACTACTGTATCCTGAAAAGATAGTAAGTTGGATCAGAGCCCAACTTAAAGTAGATTCTCACATCATTATGCCATTTACGAATAATTTAGTAAAACAAGGTTCATGAAATGACTACGTTAGGTAAAAAATATTTTAGAGAGTATCTCTTTGAAAGTAGTAAGGTCGACGATCTAAATAAAAATATATAAATTTATAGAAACCAGGATAACACAAGGGCACATAAAAAAAAGTTGTATATACAAGAAACGAAAACAGTTTTCCCACCCATGGAACTA
>JAJJMC010009994.1:1258090-1307478 GCA_023531435.1 Papaver californicum | reverse complement strand
TTATTGGAGCCCCTCTATTGATGTTGGAGCCCCTATATCAGGCTTCAAAAACTTTTGGTTGTCACAATGTAAGATCAACATATCTCATGAGATAAAAATGAAGTAATAACTTCATAAATTTTACCATGGATGTGCAGTGGCCACCTATACCATGGTCCAATTTCTAATAACAAACCCAATCATATGAAGAGACATTTGAGAGCAAGTGATGATTATTCACCACAAGATTTTTTTTTGGCCTACTCATTATCATACTGCAATTATTATTTCAATAAACTAAAACCTTTTAGATTTATATTCAGAATCCATGGCCAGGTAGATAAAAATAATCGATTATTAAAGACCAGGTTGGTAATAAATACTTAAAAATTCACATGTCCAGAAAAGTCATTGTATATTCAAAATTTAGTATAAGATGTAGGAAGCACTGGCGGGAAACATAAGTAGAAGTTTAAAACGGCGACAAAGGGAAGTGTTTGGTATAAAAACAAAAAGAGAACTTTTAGCAAAACATCTAAGGATGAATGGCATTCCTTTTATGGGTTCTGTATATCTCATTGACATAGATGTTCGAGTGTAGAGTTGTTAGTGGTGTTAAGAGAGTGTAAGAGTTAGTTATATTGAGAGAATTGTAAATGTGTGAACAGCACACGTATATGAAGAGCTATATAAACTCACGGTATTTTCTCTGTAATACTAGCTTTCTCATTCAATCAAATTCATTTGATCAAATCGTCTGTAGCTCCAATGTAGAATTCTTGTAATTCTATCATGGTATCAGAGCTTCAGTCTCAGATTTATCTGAGGGGATCGATCCTTCTTTATCATCACATTGATTCTAAAAACATCAATTTCTTCATCTTAATTGTTCTTGATTCAACACATAGTTCTTGAAGAAAAATGGAGTTCTTAAAGATTTTTTTGCAAGATGGATTTGATCCTGATCTCTGCTGCAACGTCTTCAAACAGATCAAGCATGATTCTTAGGTATGAAATTTGATTTTCTCACTTGTGTTCTTGGATTCATGGATTTCTTCTGCATTTTTGGTGTGAATCTTGATTCTTCAACCTCAACTGTTAAAATTGGATCTCTGATGGTAATCTTAATCTCATTCTGTTGATTACTTCATACTTAACCTCATGTGTTCAATTTCTACTTCAACAACATTCAGTTTCATCTTCAGTCACAGATTAACATCATAATTAGGTTGTTTTTAAACTCTAATTTCTTGATCACAATCTACTGTTCTTGTTTCCTGATGCCGAATGGGTCTGAGCATGTTCTAGTCTGCTACACTAAGGTCTAGTTAGGTGAAAACTTAATGTTGTTCCACTCAATTGGATTCAGAAGAAGTGTTGAGATTTTGTGGGTGAAAACGATACTGCACATGGTGCTTAATAGTTCATTTTTCATTCTTCCAATTTCAATTTCTTATTTCAAGGCAGTCCTCACTGCAGTGTTGAAGTATTTTGCGATTTCTAATGATGTTTCTATGTTTGGATTTCGAATTGGAATTGATGTGTGTACTGGCATACATTTTGGAGTCTTCTTTGTTGAGTTTGTATATACTCAGTATACACCCTATTGTTCTTTTCTATCTTAGTTAGGTGTTTCCTTTTTAGCTCATAATAAAGGATTCAATTCTCCAACCAATTCTTAAATATTTTTTTTGTAAATAAGATTTTCTGAATCTCAGATTTTTCTTGGGACACAATATTTTCCTTGGATTTTTCTGAATAATAAGCCAGATTGAACTCGGCTTGTGCTACTAGTCTTGTATTACAGTGTTCTCCTCCTGCTGCTGCTTATATACCTATCATGAGATTCCCTATCAACTGCACAATCTATATCTCTTCTTTTATGACTTGATTTTTTATAACTCTGGCTTCTGAAGTATGTTGTTTCACCTAGTTCTGATTATGTTCGTATGCTTTTTGATCGTGGAAAGGAATTGGAAGTTATTACAAGGTATTTGTATGGTAATGCTGAACTCTATCTAGATACATCTTGTGGTTTGATGGTTCTTAATGAGAAAGATTCATTTTCTCTCTGAGATTTCTGTAAAGAGCTTCTCTTCTTTCTCGCTTTCTGTAAAGATTAATTTTAAATGCCTAAATGCAATAAAAATTTTGTTTGTGAGTTGATTCTGGAGTTGGGGTACTGTCTGGATTTTTCAATTGAGCATTCAAATGTTGGCATGCAACAATCTGAGATACGGATAAAGCAGATGGGGTATACCAGCCATGTAACAATCTGAGATGGCTTCAGTGTTGGCAGATTTGTTGGCAGTTTTTATTGGTGGATTTGTTGGCAGTTTCGTGTGCTATTGTTGAGTCTATATTCAATTGTGAGTGTAGCCTGTGGTAATAGCATATATCAGATAAAGAACCACAGGAAAGATAGAGATGTATTCTCCTGCTTTCTATGCAGCTTGTACTGCTGGGGGTATTCTAAGTTGTGGTCTTACTCATATGGCTGTGACTCATCTAGATCTTGTCAAGTGTAATATGCAGATTGACCCCGCAAAATAAAAGAGTATCTCTTCTGGTTTTGGGGTTTTGCTGAAAGAACAGGGAGTTCGAGGTTTCTTCAGGGGATGGGTGCCTACTTAATTTAGCTACAGTGTGCAGGGTGCTTGCAAGTTTGGATTTATGAATTCTTTAAGAAGTACTACTCTGCTCTTACTGGTCCAGAGAATGCATCCATATACAAGACTCTCATTTACCTGGATTGTATGTAAGTGTGTGGTGCTGTTTTGGATACCTTCTTTAACCAGCAGTCATTTTTCACCTGCTTGTTACTGAAGTTATTTCATCTTTGACTGCATCACTTAAATTTGCTGCATCAATTTGTGCACGACATCTCTCCTTGGTTGCTTCTAACACATATCAGAGTGTAGAGTTGTTAGTGCAATCTCAAGGTTTCTTTGCAGCCATCCTGAGATTGAGGAAGGGTAATAGAGTGTAGAGTTATTAGTGGTGTTAAGAGAGTGTAAGAGTTAGTTATATTGAGAGAATTATAAATATGTGAACAACACACGTATATGAGGAGATATATAAAATCACGGTAGTTTCTCTGTAATACTAACTTCCCCATTCAATCAAATTCATTTGATCAAATCGTCTGTAGCTCCAATGTAGAATTCTTGTAATTCTATCAATTTGTCGTGTTCATAACCATTTTTAAGACGGGATGAAATCTGCCTTAGTGTTGATTTCTTTGAACAAAATGAATAGTTTGAGATAGTCAAAGACTCAAAATTGTTATATAACTTATGTATAATGATTTTTTGATTGTTTTTTCCACCAATTTGCTAATGTTTTTTGATATCTGATGTACCAGACGTTGAAACAAGAATTCGGTGTAGTAGGAGAGTAAATTCCTCAAAGGAATGCTGCTAAATGTAGAACTCATGATGAAAAGATGGCCGAAGAATCTACTGGGGAGGCATCGAAATAATCTGTGGTTCAGCCAACCTCAGATAGTGATTGCATATTCAATAAAGAAAAGAAAGAGAAACCAACCTAAGGAGATAATTAAAGAATTTGTATGAGTCAATTCTGGTAATAAGAAGAGAACATGTAAATTGGGATCTGTTTTAGTTCACCCTTTGTTTAAAAGTGCAAGTCTGAGCAATGTTTGAAACCAAATTTAGTGGTTGGACTTGATGTTACCCCGACTGATGGATGTAGAACTCCCGGATCATTCTGCAGTGATGAAGTGAAAGTACTTCTGAGGAGCAGGACTTCTGAAAAACGACGACATAGTAGATGGGATTCACACTTTGAAGGCAGAGGGACCGACATTGACCTGTCTTTCAAAATCAAATCAAACAAGTGATAGTATAAACAGATTAACAAAGTATAAATAATAAATTATATTCACATTCTCCATCCTAGAACTGAAAACCTGCACAGTGGAAAATGGTATTAAATTAAATTTATTCAACGAGTACATATTGTATAATCCGAACCCTCATTACCAATAAAACAGACCAAGAAGCATCATTCTAACAAGAACAAGGAACAAACTAGCCATCACCTACCAGATTAATGATCATATTTATGTGATCCATATCCTCCTCCTGAGGTATTGATGCTCATAGTTTTTCTCTTTATTTTGTGCATCATGCCCATTGTTGTTAAATGAAACCCCACTTAACAATATGTTTTTCAGGTATGAGGTTTTAGTCAGTTAATTATGTGGGTTGGTAAACAGATAATATGCCCAAGAAAACTAGCGACAAAGTTGATTCCCCATTTTACACCATCAAGATTTATGTTCTTAAACATGGGTTGTAATGTTGTTTCGTTTCGTATTCCGTAGCTTTGGTTGGCTATTATATATATATATTTTTATTTTTTCATGTTTTTTCGGTATGCAGTTGTAAGCTTGATCTTCTCATCCATAAAAGGAGATGCGTGGAATAGATTGTGTAAAATTCAATTTGAAAGCCTTAAAGCATTGGGAGAAAAAAACTCATGGCCTTCTTTAACGAGTTAATACTCTTGAACACTTGAAAAAGAATATGCGACCTATTATACTGCACATGTGTTGTGCCATTTCGGTTGATGTGCTTGCTTGCCTTTGCAATTGCCTGTTATTAGTGTTATCTGATTTACATTTAATTTTGTCAAACTTGACACAACTACTTGAATCCCCAAGATTTTGGGGCCGCTAAGTTATGTGTAGACATCACAGTGGCTCGCAACCTCATAGGACACGGGAAGTGCATTTACACTTTCCACGACCTTGAAGTGTTTGTAAGTGCACTTCCAAGCGTATCCAACTTAGGTGAAGACGTTGATTATACCATCAAAAAAAAAGTTGGTTTGACTTAAAACTTCTATTGATGAAACATGAGTTGTCCTGAATATTTTTTACAATTAAGTTGTAATTCTATAGTCATTTGTCCAATGTTTTGAAATAAACATTTGATTTCACCGTGTAAAAGAATACAATAAAAATAATGAAAATCAAAGTAGGAAAAAGAGTGCCATATTGGGATCAATTATTTGTGTAAATGCAGCAGGTGCAGGGACGTATGATCATAAAAAATTTAAGATTGCAGATTCTATAATTTTTTTAACATAATCTTATAGACGGTTCGAAAAGCTATTATACCATAGTATTGATTTAATTTCTTTGTCTTCTCCTCCCTTTTAATTTTTTGGTTTTTAGTATTTTGTTTCATACAAATGCCATTGTCTTGATTTAAAATACAAAAATCTAATTCCATAAATTTTTGACTTACGGAAAGCAGGCAATACGAGTTACTATCCCGAAGACGGTGCAATGGTAGTATACTCATGGGTTCTAAATTCATTTAAAATTTCACTTCCATTCCGAAACTCATCAGCTCTCTTCTGAGTTTTGGTAAGTTTGCATCCTTATTTGTTTACTAGATTTTTGATTCATATTATCTCAAGCAAATTGTAAACCCCCTTATCTCCTCAACTTTGTAAGAAATTTCTAATATGATGTAATAAATTATGTTTCCCCTTTTGGCTACAATTTCTTTATCATGTGGTTTCCTTTTGTTTAGTTTAATTGCATGATTTTTCATATGATTTTCCATATTTGATAGCTTATTTACGTCAAATAGAAGAAAGGAATTGAAGTTAAAGAATATTAAGTTTAAGAAGAGGCTGAAAAATATTTTATGTACCTGTAGAATAAGTTCATTTTTTGTTGAAAATTTACCTATGATTTGGATAGTAAGAAATTTGATGCATATTATTTGACCAAGCTGGAGTCTAGTGTTGTTAGATTATAGGGTTAATAGTGGAAATTCTTTTGTGATTTTTGCTTTTATGGTATTTGCAAATGGAGAGGAATCCCATATTTAAATTTTTATATCTGAAGTAGAAGTACATGTATGGAGAAGATGGATACAACGGTGTGTAGCTTCCTCTAATCTGTCAATTTTAGTAAATGGCAATTCTTCAGAAAAAATTTCTCCATCAAAGGCCATTCGACAAGGTGACCCCCTGTCACCTTTTCTATTTCTTTTAGTGGCAGAAATCTTAACTAAACTTTTGCAAGAATTTACAAGAAGAGGGAGATTACAAGGCTTTACAGTGTCAACAAATGGGGAAATGATAACTCATCTTCAGTTTGTGGATGACACCTTAGTTTTTCTGAATGCAAGCACACAGGAGGTAAGGTCTTTGACAGTTGTTCTAATGATATTTGAAGCTATAACAGGATTGAAACTGAATTTGGATAAGAGCACAATGACAAGTATTTGCGCAGAAGGAAACATCAAGCAACTGGAAGAAGTGCTAGGTTGCAAGATAGAAGATCTCCCAATCAAATACCTGGGTCTCCCTCTGGGAGCATCGTTAAGATCATATACTGTATGGGAATCAGTGCTAGAGAGGATGGAAAAAAGCTTGCAGTGTGGAAGACTAAATACCTAAACAAAGTAGGTAGAATAACTCTTATAAAAAGTACCTTATCGGCATTACCCACTTATTATATGTCTCTTCTTACTCTGCCTGCTAAAGTTGAAAAGAAAATGGTGAATATTATGAGAAGATTCTACCGGGGTACTAAAAACAACAAGCTGAAAATGTGCTGGGTGGCATGGAGAAAGATGTGTTGCTCCAAAGAAAACGGTGGTCTGGGCCTTAAAAATCTAAGGAGTGTTAACAGAACTCTCTTATCAAAATGGATTTGGAGATATGCTACAGAGAAAAAACAATTATGGAGAAGAATTGTCCAACAGAAAACCAGCACCAAAGAAGATGATTCTATCCCTGTAGATATGAAGATCTCTCAAGGCAAGGGTTTATGGAAAGGAATTTTCAACGCCAAGCACTGGATGAAGGACAGTATGGCAATTGTGGTGGGAAATGGCCAAAGTGTATACTTTTGGCACGATAACTGGAGAGGGGATGGATTTCTAAAAGATCAATTCCCATCAATATTTAGAATATCAGAAACCAAATGGAACAGCATAGTGGAGTGTATGGACGGCGAAGGAAACTTGGAACTCAAAATTGGTGTGCTACCTACAACAGTTATAAGAGAGGAATATTATGATCTAATGAGAAAGTTAGGCACTCCACCAACTTTCACGGAAGAAGAAGACAGGGTGAAGTTTTTTGATGAAGTCTCTAGCAAATTCCCAATCAAGAAATGTTACGAATCCATTAATGCACAACAAGAATTGCAAGGAACCTCCTTCCCTAAGTTGTTGTGGCACAAAGGAATCCCACCAAAGGTATCCACTCTTATTTGTTCTTTGTTTCATAATGCTTTACCTACTTTATCAAACATACAACATAGATGTATAAATGTGAATACATTAACTTGTAAACTATGTGATAAAGACGTTGAAGATAGCAACCACATCATGGGTCATTGCGAGTATACAAGAAAAGTGT
Source organism: Papaver californicum (assembly GCA_023531435.1). NCBI lineage: Eukaryota > Viridiplantae > Streptophyta > Magnoliopsida > Ranunculales > Papaveraceae > Papaver > Papaver californicum. The sequence continues at coordinate 1,300,086 of JAJJMC010009994.1, read as the reverse complement.
GGTTCTATTTCATTAAAGCTTTCAAAATTTATTGGTGCATGAATGAAAGTGTGCAACAAAATTTGGAAGCTTGGAATAACAATGTTATGACAGGGAGGAACAAAAAGATATGGGAATGGATACCATTCGCAGTGATTTGGAACATATGGTTGGAAAGAAATTTGAGAACTTTTGAAGGGAAAAAAAACTGAGGAAGACATAATTCTAAAGGTGAAATCTACAATAATTCTATGGGCAACAAAATTAGAATTATTTAAGGGAATCACTGTAAGCAGCATCTTATTCAATTGGAATGCATTTGTATCTTAAATTTATTGTATACTGTATCGTATGTATGTGATGGATTGTAAGTCTTCTTTTGTTTTTATATGAATTGAACCTTTTCGTCAAAAAAAAAATAAAAAAAATAAAAAAAAAAGTTGTACAATTATGGTGTTTGTACGAAAGACTGAAAGGAAATACTATTAACACTAATACTATACCTTAATTTACATTCACAAAAGAACAAATGGAAAATCCAAAAATGTACATGAGACGTTGGTTCAATTGTCCAGAAGAGATCGTTTTTAGTTATGTTATAAATTCTAAAAAATCAATGTAATTTTCTCTTTATTTACATATTCTAATTATGTACCTTAAAGATATGATTCAATTATATATACTAAAGATATGATGCCTTTGTTACTGTAATGACCTTTTTTTGGTTTGAGTTCCATGTTATTTTTAGCTTGCTTATTTATTTCCTTACTAAATGCAGGCCTCTTGAAATCATGCTTAATCAAAGGAATTTGGAACGGAAATGCCTTCCAAAATTAAGAAATAATAGTTATGGGAAGGTGTTACCAGTATGTCTTATTTAAATTGGGTTCAATTAAGAAGCAGAGTTCAATAGTTGCAAGTTTATTTGGTATCGCCCAAGGAGTAGCAAGACGAAAATATGGCAGTTAAGTAGATATAAAGATTAAGAGATTTGCACTTCTTGGGAAGACTGCATTAGAGATACAGATTGAAACCCTTTCAGAATCATCAAAGTAGGAAATAACCATCAGGTATAACTCTGCCACAAATTTTTCCACGCTTTTGAATTTTAAAATGGTAAAGTTCATATTTTCAGTAAATAGGTATGTAATAGGATGCGGCAGTTCCTGATGGGACGGAATAACATTGACAGTGAGTACGATGGATATAAAGTTAAATCTAGCTCCGGGTTATTGCATAAAGGCCCCTTTTTCACTTTTATTACAATTTTATCTCATTTTAGATGTATGTGTTAAGGAAAAGTGACATTCAAATCTTAGATTTTTTTATGACAAAAGAAATCCAAATGTTTGGATTTTGTTTTTATTAGAGGGATTTGAGGGGTGAACCAAGGGATATCTAGGGGAGGATATCAATGATGTTGGACAATAAGTAACCCATGTTGCATGGCGTTGGATAACAAAATTTCGAATCTAGAGATGGGAATGGTTGTTCCAAGGGCAACTCAGAAGTCTTACTCAATGGTTATCATATATCAAAAAGTATGAATGATATCGAATCAACTAGGAAGATAATATATTTGATGGTTAATTGAAAACTAGATATTGAATTAGAATCCCATATCTATCCAGGGATCAAGGACTGTAACAGTTTAGTATAACATATTCCAGCTAAAACCAACCAACCTTTCTTTGTGGCAAAGGTCGAAGGGAAATGATATTGATCCTCAACATCCCTACCGGTCACGAAAAGTTAGAGAAGGTGAATATTGATATTGTAGATGAAATAATCACGTTTTGACTCTGATGGTATTAATATTATCTTATAATCAAAATGATACATGACAAACATTGATCATACCCCATATAGTCTCTAACGGTCTTAGGTTCGAGATTAGAATTGAAATGATGTAATATAAAATAATATAAATGTTGGTTGGTTTTATGATATCATTTGATTGGAATTTTTGCTTAAAGTTTAGTTTGTTAATTGGATTTGTATGCATGAAAATAATTTTTGAACCTTGAATGTGTGATTTTTGTAACAAGAATGGTTATGATCTAGATACGGATGTAAAGCTTAAAAATTTACACCTCTAGGGTAGACTACGTAAGATATCCAAAGACACCCTTTTAAAATTGTCAGAATGGGAAATAGCCATCAAATATAATGTTGTCGCAAATATGTTTATCTGTGTTTTTGAAATCTAAAATCGAATACCATCGGTTACAAAAAAAAGTGATCTTTCAGTAAATAGGTGATTTTATATTGTAATTTTGCAGTGAAATTGAATGCCTTACGTGTTTTCTATTTTTTGATTTTTTTAGGTTAATGAGTTTTGATTTGCATGTTGGTTTCGTTATAGTTAATTTTCCACTAACACAAAAAAGGAACGAATGTTGGAAATGAATCAGTTTCTCTGCCTCAAGGAAATTGATAGACATATTTTTGTGCCTAAATTGTTCTCAAATCTCTATATTGTTAATGCTCGATTGGTACTTATTGTGTGATTTTATGTGCTTGTAGGTATTTTTGAAAAAATAAATATTTGTGAAAAAAATCGGCTCAAAAAGTGATAAAAGAACCCCGAGAAAAAAAATACTAAAGGCACCCGGAAAATTGATAAAGACACCCAGGATTTCTGTAATGGGACCCCACTGTTGGTTAGGGGGCATCCCCTTTTTAAAACCGAAAATGGCGGGAGATGTTTCTTTTGCGTGAAGAGTTCCTGATTTGGGTTGAAACCAATTTTTATGGGATTTAAAGAGTTTTTGGACATCACAACATGAAAACAAGACTAATACACGTAATTACAAGAGTTTAAAGCCGGGAAAATTGGTGGAAATCCGTGCTACAGTCGGAAAAGGGAGTTCTTCCCTGATTCGGATTTACATGAATCTGAGTTTGTTTTGGATTGTGTTTTGGGTCCTTATCGAGTTAGGAGGAGTTGTTAGGGTTTATTAAACCTATAAATAGAAAAGCGGAGGAAGAAAAATGAGGTGGGGAGGCTCGGGAGGAAAACAGGAAAAAAAAGAAACTGTTACTGCTGAAACGGATATCTTCGTATTTGCAACATTTATTTTCAGCTGCAACGGTTTTTTCAACCCATCTGCAAAGGATATCTTAGCATCTGCAATGTTTATCTTCATCTGAAAACACTTTTCTTCCGTAACAGTGAGAACAGTGGTTTACAACGTCATTACACCATTGTGAACCATCTGTGTTACTATTTTTTCTTCTTTTTACACACTTTTGAGCCATGAATAATTTTTTTGAGAGTGTGTACATCATGAGGAGCCTAACCCAACCAATGGAACAATGTAGGACGCCATATTTCATGAATGAATGGTAGCTATTTTTGATTCTTAATAACTTTTGTATTGATTTTTAATTAGTTCTTATTTTGTTTGATGGTGTATGCTAGGACTTAAGAGCTTCTGATGTCTCATGCTTGTGATTTACAGTTAATGTTTTATAAATCTACTTTTGGCAAAGAAACACAGACAATAAAAGAGCAATAATTTTTAAAGAATCACTGTAGAAATCATTCAGAATGATTTTAATAGAGGAAGCCATATTTTACGAATGAATGGTAACTATTTTTGATTCTTATTGAATTTTGTGTTGATTTTTAATTGATTTATGATTTTTCTTAATTAGTTGTGATTTTGTTTGATGGTGTATGCTGGGACTTAAGAGCCTTTGATATGTCATGCTTGTGATTTACAGTTAATTTTTTAGAAATCTACTTTTGGCAAAGAAACAGAGACAATAAAAGAGCTATAATTGTTAAAGAATCATTAGAGAAATCATTCAGAAGTGATTTTGGTGGAATCCTGAGCTCCAGTTCTTCCCAATATTGTTAAAATCTTTTAGTTATTTTCTAGTTTAAATCAAAATTAGGTCTAAAACGAATCTTCACAAGTTTCAGCGAACGAACTATTTTTACCACTTTTCTGAAACGATCAAGTTTATGGTGCCACTGTCGGGGACTTGTTTTTACATAAGTTTTTTTTAGGTTAGTTAGTTTAATTAGATTTTTATTTTTATTTGTTATATTTTACGTTTTTGGGTATTTTTCTTTGTATTACTGGTTTTGGATCAAAAAGAAAGTGGAGCCAAAGATTATATTGATTGATTAAAGACTTGGAGTCAGAGATAAATCGAAAAGAATGAAAAAAGAAGACAATTTTATTCTATTTTATTTTATTTTTCTAGTTAATCTTAATTTTATTTAATTTTTAGGGTTTCATTTTATTTTTGTTTTTAGAAAATTGTATTAGGAAATCTTTTATTATTTTTATAATTTCTCTTTTATTTTTGGACTTTTTCTTTGGGACTTTTGGACATTATTATTTTTTTAAGCCATACAGAAGGGTATTATTAAATATAAACTGCAAAAGGGAAGGACGAAAATTACGATATTGTCTCTGCCCCTCGGGTTCGTACACTGTCATAAAAGTCGGTGGCATGAGTCGACTTCAACGGTTCATCGCCCGTCTGGAACGGGAGGTAAAACTCTATCCATCCACGAATCCCTGTAAGTGGATTTTCTGTATTCCTTCGTAATGCATATATGCTGAGGATTGAATAGGGATTTGTTTTCTAGTAAAGGGCAAGAACTGGCCATACAAGATAAGGACTCGGATTTCATCACCGTTTCCTTCTTGTCCTGCTTTAGGAACACGTTACCAAAAGCAAACCTAAGCTTAAAATTTGTATTGGAAAGAGACCGATAAGGTAACGAGCTTATAAGAAAGTCATTCAAAATGACTGTATTGGTTACTCTATTAGCCTAACTCAAAGTTCAAGAAGATTATTTTAAGTAGATTTGATCCGCCTTGTAACCCAAGGAAACATTGTCAAAGAGGCAGGGTTATCAAAGCTCCTTAGAGCTTATCCTGTTTCTATTCGACTTAATCTAATTTGGATCGTTCTAAGAGATTTACTAAAACTGTAACTAGTTGCATTTTGGAAGAATAGAAGCTGGTGTAGAAACAATCTAAGTGGAGCCATTATTCTTTTTGTTTGCTAGATTCAGTAGGTTTGATTTGGTTGAGTCGGTCTTGTTTTTGTATGTTTAGAACCCCATTTCTGTTAGGATTTATTTTCTTAGATTTTTTGTAACTATATTAGGAAGTTTTTGTTAGAAAATGTCGAACTGGTATTATGAGGACCAATACAATGAATATCCGACTGAATTTCAAAACATACATTATCCGTACTATCAACATGGTGTGGATAGTAGTCGGGACCACCACCTACCTTTTGGAGGTTATTGCTCATACGAAGGTGATCCCAATTACTATTCATACATACACCCGTCATATGAACATGAAAATGAGCAAAATTCGAGTTCATTGTCTTGGAGGGATGCCCTAAAGCAGATGCGATTTAGTACTCCTTATAATTGACCTATTATGCCTCTAGAAGAATCATTGAAACTGTTGCGATCTAGTACTCATCATGAACCTATTATGCCTCTAGAAGAATCACTCAAGAAGTTATCTGAGATGACACATAGGTTTGAATTAAGTGTGAGAGGAATAAATAGTAGTCCAACTCTTTCTCTAGAAAAATCACATGAGCAGTTGTGATCTAGTACTCCTTATGATCCATTTGTTTCTTTAGAAGATTCCCTCAAGAAGTTGACTGATAATATAAATAGGTTCTATTAAGTATGAATAAAATTCTTGCAAATAATAATATTGCTCAAAATGATCTTAATTTCCAATATAGTGTTACCCTTGATAATTATTCACCTAGTCAAGAGGACGAGGATAGAATTGGTAACACTACTTATTTAGGTGAGGTTCAAACATCTTTATATTATTATGATGATGTGGATAGTATTGACAAAGAACTTGAAATATACAGGCAGAGTGATCAGGAAATTGTCACTCCAACTGTGCTTCATGATGATAGTGCTATTTCTGGTTCAAATCCAAATAATTTTAATGATTATTCACCTATTCAAAAGAAAGAGGATTTGACTAGAGATACCACTGTTTTAGACGATGTAGAATTTTCTTGTTTTGAAGCCGATAATGGTTTAGAGGAACGGTTTATCCTGAGAATACTGTTTTAGAGTCCAGCGATTTAGAAAAAATAGTCTTAGATAACAAAGATAGACCCGTAGAGATTTTAAATATGAGTGAGGATGCACCACCTGATTATAACCTAGAAGAAGCAATTGACCATTTTCAAGAATCTGACGATCTAGAAATTAGGAAAATTATGACTAGTCTATCTAAAGACACTGAAAAACTCTAAGTTTGGGGGTGAATATCATTCTCCCCGTGCTTTACCTTTGACTCTTAGAAAGGTCCCTAACTTGGGACTTGACATATGCATCTCTACCATTTTACAAGATCATCTTCAAACTAGATTCCCTGAGCCTGTTGATGTCCAGAAAGAAGTTCAGTAGTTAGAGACCCATCCTCTGGTTGATGTGGTCTACCCATGCGATAATACCAAGATGGACTTTGTTTTCCCACCAAAATATTTTCTTCCAGGAACGTATGAATTTCAAATATGTCAGTTATTAAGTTTTGAGACTAAGCCTAATTACTTTAGGGAATTAAAATTGACACATTTTCTTAAGAATGACCACCATTTTCATAGTGGTCAACTGTGTGAGTCAAATCTGATTAACTTTGAGGATCCATAATTATTTAGGTTATTATTATGTGCCTTAAATTTATTAGTTGAGTTTTTCCAGACTCTACAACCTGATCCTTCGGATCCTTCCTATGAGGAAATTCAGCCTAAAAAGATTTATCTAGACCCTTTCATAGAGCCCGAACCTTAACCTCAACTAGATGTAGTGTCTTAAACAAGACATTAGATAGGGATAAGGTTGTACTCTGTTTGTTCACTTTCTGGGCCTGCTGCAGTTTCCTTCTATTTTGGATAGCATTATTTTATTCAGATGACCCACAGTTGTTCCGACTATTGCTATATGATTTTATGAGGTGACTAATTCTTTTTTAGTCTGGCTGAAGATTTAAACTTAGCACTTCTTGGGAGGTAACCCATGCTCATGTGACATGGTAACATATTTCCTTAACTATTTTCCTTCGATTGGTAACAGTTTCTCCTTGTTCATATATTTAATCATTCATCTTTAGAACATTGAGGACAACTTAGATTTAAGTTTGTGGGTAAGGGAGAAACTTTTAATTTGAAATATAAAACTCCAAAGTCTAGAAACTCGTGAACAATTCAGGATGACACTAACCATTCTAGGTAGATGGAAACTTATCAATTTTTCTATAGGAATTGGTATGCCCAGCTAAATGGTCTATTCATTAAAGGATACCTAGCTCAGGTGTTAGAAATAACATGATAGTCGTCACCATATCTCGGAGTCTATCTCGACCATATCACCTTCTGTTTTTATTTTTTGCAATTTTTGTGTTTCTCTAAGTGATTTGGTGGGGCACCAATATCGAATTGTTATCGCCTCCAGGGATGAAGTAGAGTGTTTGAGATTATTTAGAATACTATTCAAACGAAAAAAAAATCGAGTATTGACACTTTGATACAATATGTGTGTGTTCTCCCTGTCTCCGTCGCATAAGCAAGCTGGAACGCAGGATCCATGAGAACTATCATGTAAGATGCCGATATGGAACATGCGTTTGGATTCATTTGATCCAATCATGTTGGAAGTATATTTAATAAAATAAAGATAATTGTTTAATTTTCAAAAAATCGATCGCTGGGACCCTTGTATATACCAGTTGAGTCGATATTAGTATAAGGATTAAGACCAATGGGAGCGTATTTCAATCCATTATGATTCATCCTGGCACTGACCTTCAGACAGATATGGGAAACACCATTCACCTTAGTCAACATGTGCAAACTACATCATCTTCATATCCATCTTTTTAATCTTTTCATGTGATTGAACTTTGATAGATTCTGAGTATCGTGTTTGAACGACTATCTAAGTAGAGCTTTGTTTTCTTATATATGAATTTTAGTATGCTTGAGTGCAAACTCGTGTACAGTAATTGGACTCATATGTATAGGGTAATGATTCCCATAGCCGAAGAATTTAGTATGCCAACTAAATAGCTTGTTTAATGCTTACCCTCAATAGTTCACAGGTAGCTAGGGTTTGGAGTAAAGGTTTTATGGGTATACCTCTTGTAAACCCTCGCGAGACTAAAACTCATCCGATAGGGACACCTATGGGTTTAAAGGCTTGTTGCACACGCTAAGTGCAATCGCGATGCCTACGAAAGTGAGTTAAAATTGTTATTTTATTTTTGGATTAGATTTGCTCGAGGACTAGCAAATAATAAGTTTAGAGGTATTTGATAGACACATTTTTGTGCCTAAATTGTTCTCAAATCTCTATACTGTTAATGCTTGATTGGTACTTATTGTGTGATTTTATATGCTTGTAGGTATTTTTGAAAAATAAATATTTATGGAAAAAATCGGCTCAAAAAGTGATAAAAACACCAAAGAAAAATTACTAAAGGCACCTGGAAAAATTGATAAATGAACCTAGAAGTTCTGATAATGGGACCCCACTGTTGGTTAGGGGGTATCCCCTTTTTAAAACCGAAAATGGCGGGAGATGTTTCTTTTGCGTGAAGAGTTCCTGATTTGGGTTGAAATCGATTTTTATGGGATTTAAAGAGTTGTTGGACATCATAACATGAAAACAAGACTAATACACGTAAATTACAAGAGTTTAAAGCCGGGAAAATGGGTGGAAATCTGTGTTACAGTCGAAAAAGGGAATTCTTCCCTGATTCGGATTTACATGAATCTAAGTTTGTTTTGGACTGTGTTTTGGGTCCTTATCGAGTTTGGAGGATTTTTTAGGGTTTACTAAACCTATAAATAACAAAGAGGAAGAAGAAAAATGAGGTGGGGACGCTCGGGAAAAAAAATAGGGAAAAAAAGAAACTGCTGCTGATGAACGTGAAGAACATGGATACAACAACGGTTTCTTCAACCCATCTGCAACGGATATCTTCGTATTTGCAACGTTTATCTTCAGTTGCAACGGTTTCTTCAACCCATCTTCAAAGGATATCTTAGCATCTGCAATGTTTATCTTCAGCTGAAAACACTTTTCTTCTGTAAAAGTGAGAATAGTGGTTTGCAATGCTATTACACCGTTGCGAACCATCTGCGTTATTATGTTTTCTTCTTTTTACACACTTTTGAGCCATGAATAATTATCTTGAGATTGTGTACATCATGAGGAGCTAAACCCGACCACTAGAATAATGGAGGAAGCCATATCTCATGAATGAATGGTAACTATTTTTGATTCTTAATGACTTTTGCATTGATTTTTAATTGATTTATGATTTTTCTTAATTAGTTGTGATTTTGTTTAATGGTGTATGCTGGAACTTAAGAGATTTATGTGCCATGCTTGTGATTTACATTTAATGTTTTAGAAATCTACTTTTGGCAAAGAAACAGAGTCAATAAAAGAGTTATAATAGTTAAAGAATCATTGTAGAAATCATTCAGAAGTGATTTTGGTGGAATCCTGAGTTCTAGTTTTTCCCAATATTGTTAAAATCTTTTACTTATTTTCTAGTTTAAATCAAAATTAGGTCTAAAACGAATCTTCACAAGTCTTAGCGAACGAACTATTTTTACCACTTTTTTGAAACGATCAGAAATACGAACCGAAGTTGTTGTTTTTACATATTATTTTCATTGTACAAGTACTATTTTAGGGTTTGTTAGGTGAAAATCTTCTTCAGGTTCTGAAGTGTATATCACATGTTCCATTTTCTGTTTAGTTTGCAGTTAAAGAAGTTTGAACATCTCAACTAGAACGCTAGGATTTAGGATTATTATGGGAACTTCTTACTCTCTCGAAGTTTTTTCTCTTATATTTTCTTATTGCATTATATCAGTTTCTATAAAAATTGGTAATGTTTACATTTTTTCAGCTGCATACTGAATTTTCATCTATTTTTTCCTTCTGATAAATGTTGTAAACATGATATATCTCTATCAGATGACTGGAATAAGTGGAAGATGAGCTGTGTATAAGATTTTCAATCTTTACTGATTAAACAACCGAGCTAAAGTTTCAGAATTAAATGTCTATTCTAATCCCTTCGGATTTAGTGTCCACATGATGAAGGAGTGTATCTTCGTATATGGAATTCTAATTATATGTTCATTTTTAAAATCTTGGTGGTCTTTTTATTTGTATCTCAAATATTCGCCTCCAGTCTTCAAAAAATTTAGAGGGTGGAGGGTAGTATTAGCATTGGAATTTTAATTCGACAAAGGCAAGTTAAATTATAAGAATTATTTGATTTAGTAGTTGAAGAAACCTTAAATTACTACTTCTTTACAAGGAAACAATAACCTAAATTTAAACATTACGGAAACGAGGATGAACTTGAACATGAAGAAGATTTGGGATAATTTGCTTTCAAATTTATTGATATGCTTCCCAATGTTGAGTTACCGTAGTGAACTTGGAGTTGGAGATTTAAAACTTACAAGGTTTTTAGTTGTCGTGAATCTTTTATATCATGAGAATATCTCGTAGAATAATTTGTTACAAGGATCGGTATGGGTATCGTGATGTATAGAACATATCCCATGGTGTCTTTTGCAGTGAGGAAATCAAAAAATGCCTCACACTGAAAGTTAGAGAACATGTTTGAAATATGAAGAAAGATATATTCGTGCATTTCCATGACTACATCTTCTTTGACGGGAAGCACTTCATATGCTTTGCACTATTTAGAGTTGGCAATCTATTTTATATTAATATCGTTTTATTTTTTTAGTGTCTCTAATATTATAAGATATTGATACAACTATAGGGACTGTGATTTTTCATTTAACTATAGGGAGTTGGAACCTGGAAAAGTAGATAAGTTGGCCACTTGATTCTTAACGCAAGTATATGATTTCTGAAGAAAGATACATCAGAGCATTTCCTTGATTATATAATGTTTGACGGGAAGCACTCAATATGCTTTGTACTATTTAGAGTTTACAATATATTCTATATTAATATATTTTGTTTTAATATCTCTAATATCATATACTAATACAACTATATAACGAATGCGATTTTTCATTTAACTACAGGGAGTTGGAGTTGGAGTTAGAGTTAGAGTTGGAGGATGAGTTGGCCGCTAGATTTTTAATGCAATTATATGATATGGTACATAAGGAAGGTGGGGAGTGTATAGAAGGTGAAGTACAAACATGATTTGGCCGAACTGGACACCAATACTGGTTTTGAGGTAGAATATTATTATGACTTTGTTTCTTTACTTTTAAGTTGCGAAAATTTATTACCAAGAGATATAGCATAGGTATTCTAAAATCTAGCAAGACTAAAAGTAGTTGTAGTGCTAGTTTGAGTAGCAGACTTGAAATCTAGACTTACCAATCCTCTTTAGAGTACTGGTATTAGTAATGTCATGAACTACTAACTGATTTCAAAAATATTTTCTTTAAGAGGATTTTTAATCTCCAACACTTTAAAAGTACGTAATTGATGATTCCAATTGTTAATTTACTAAATGATAATTATTGTTTTCATTATACAACGCAGTTATTAATTGTGACCCCTTTTGAAACGGGTGTGGGACGAACCTTACCTCATCAAATGGGTGTTATTTCTCATTGTATCAGGTACGTAGCACACGTTAAATACTAGTATTTCTTGAAACCATAATTAATGAAAAGAAAGCGACTCCTATCTTTTCTCACAAACTTCCCATCTTTCCACAGTTGATATCTATTAATATCCAATAAGTTATAGGAGTTTGAATACGCAGTTATTTTCCTACTTGGTATGTCAAACTCTTTTCGCCTCCAGTTGGCATCAAAACAAAAACATCACAGCCGCTCATTGTAGCATGAATCACCTCCCTCTGATTGAGGCGAAACGAACGATTGTCAAATACTTTCCAGTTATTGGCCTGCAGCATTGCACTATAATTCAGAAGAAGCTGTATAGTACTACAAAATATCAAAAGAATTTAAATAAAACTAATTGTCAGAAGAGATGTGTTTTAGATATGGCTATAGGCAAACATAACTGCATGCAATCTTCAAGTACTAGCTGCCCACAGGGAGTGCGAAAATTATTTCTCGCTACAGTTAGACTTAAACAAACATATTATGACGATATTGATATATTACCAAAACAATCGTATAACTTTCACACAGTTTCCATTAGGATGGGCATCTGGTGGTGCAATGAGTCGATGATCTGTTGATGTAGAAGCTACCAGAAGCAAGAAAGATGATTAAAAAGAAAAATATACACCTTACTCCATTGGAATTTGGAGAAAAATATACACCTTACTCCATTGGAATTTGGATATATTTTGGTGGGATTCATGAAGATAACATACGTACATATATGCATATTATTGGATTTACTTATGTAGTTTAGATAATTAAGAACCTACAGCTCTTCAGTCCATGGAAAGTTACTACTACTCCAACATCTCTTGTCATTTGATCCGTCAACATATTTATATTCAACCACCTTTTGAGAAAATGTTTCCCTTTCCAGAGGGACTGGTGGGACAATGCTACCAACAGATGATAGTGACAAGGATGAGGTTGCCCATTAATACACAGTTAAAACTCTTTCTTCTGACATTAATTCATGCCCAATATGCGTTCAAAAAATATTTCAAAAAAGATATTTCTTTTGTTATTAGTATGTACAACACATTCATTTTGTTTGATTACGAAATTATTACCATAAAATTATTTATTGATTACAAGCTAATAACAATCATAGATATGACATCATGGAATCTGTAATCAAGATTTAATATATCGTGACGAGACAGGGTTAAGCCCTGTCATACCAAGTTAAAATTTCTCATCGATTTCGGGGAGTAACATGGATTACATGTCAATTTTGTTAAAAGAAAAAGAACTTGATCGGAAGGTAACTATTATGAGAACTTAAATATGCCCGGTACATAGTACGGGTACAAATCTAGTAAATATCCTTATACGTTTAACTAAATCTTTTTCGCCTCTCTACTAGGAACGTATAAACTTAAATTTTTCCACATATGAGTAATAAGAAGTAGATATACTACCGGGTATGGATTAATAGACTTACCCTCATATTTTACGTAATTCTAAAAATACCTTTAACTTAGCCGGTGCGGTTGTCCAGTAAAATTCTAGATTTGTACCTGCACCCAATCTAATATTTAATGGATTTTTAAAAATACATCCATATTCAATATATCCAAGAGCGAATTAGGTGTCCACCCGTCAAATTATTTACGGATTGGATCGGATTGGCGAGTTGGACCACCCATACTCACCCTATTAAAAGTCGTGTGAAGATTGTTGATGTCGATGAATAGTAGCAATCATGAATGAAAGTTTATTTAATTTGGGCTTAATTTTGTGCAGGGTTGTTGTTCAAAATGGACCATGTGGTTTGACAGAAGGTAAGTAGCTCGCTTTACTTGGAAGCTTCACGCTTTCACCCGAGGAGGAGGAGAAGTAGCCTTGTTTTTAATTCAAGCCCACCTTCAAAAGCCCACCATCTCTCCCTGATTTTTTATTTTTTTTTTCTTCTCAAATCGATCAGAGTGTTGAATCATATGGTTAAAGACATCTATGATCTCTTTTATATGGACAGTTACCGGTGCACCTTTCTAATTTATAAACAAGATTTTCCTCAAATCCAATTTTTTTTACTGTGATAAAAAAATGATAAAATATATTAAGAAAAAAGATCACTAAGACAATGATCAAAACCAAAATAATTATATGAATGTTTTTACAGTAGCATCTTAATTATATATTAAGGTTGACAAAGATAAACTATAGACAATATCAGAGATTATAACCCAATAAATTAAACAACAAATACTTAACCATTATTATGACTTGTTTACTGCATCTAGAAGTATAATCGTAGAGTATGTCATTCCGTTCTTTCTAAAGAGACCATCAAATGGCAAAAGGAAGCAAGCTCTAAATCCTTTTAATCATGTTTGAATTCTTTTTAGTACCCCATTGCCACAATGTAGATTTAATATTCTGAGAATGCACCTACTTCACTCCAAAACTATGAAGAATATATGCTCAAACTCTAAAAGAAAATTTTAAAAAAAAGATATTCATTAGTTTCTGTATGTTGTCCACAAAGTAAACAACTTGCGCTTTGGACCTTACCTGCACTGAAAAGATAGTCTAATGTAGATGCTCCCATATAGCAAACAGTTTACACCAAAAAAGACACTTTCAATGGGACTTTTGAGTTCCGAAATTGCTTATCAGGAAATCGTAGGAAATCATCAATCTCCAGATTACTACAAGCACTTAAAACACAGAACTCATCTGCACCAATCCACTTCCTTTCATCAAACAAGTCCGTGATATCACCAATTAACTGCAATATCTGCACCACCTCCAGAAGTTCATGTTCATTTAAGTTCCTGGAGAAATTAAAGTCCCAAGCACCTGCATTAGTAATCATCTCATGCACAACATCCACTTTCTTCTTTGATAATATAAAAATGGATGGGAAGAGTACTTTAAGGGGTTGAGCTCCAGTCCACATATCATCCCAAAAATAGATTGCGGAACCTTCATTCATAATCAGTCTTGAGTTTAAATTGACAAACTCTCTTGATTTAAGAATCCCATCCTAAAGACTATAACCAACTGACTTGTTAGAAGAATTTGGAAAAATTACATCAGCACTACCCCATATTATTTGATTTTTAATAGTTCTCTACAATGATATTTTCTTCATACCACACTTCCAAATCCACTTAGAGTGTAGTGCATTGTTCATTAATTATAAATTTTTAATACCTACACCACCTTTGCATTTAGGTAAAGTTAGCTTAAACCAAACAACCCAATTCTTTTTCTTGCAAGAAGATGAAGATCCCTGCAGAGAATTTCTCATAGACTTCTCCAATTCCTTTTCCACAGAAACAAACATTTGAAACATTGACAAGTAGTATATAGGGAGACTAGACAACACACTCTTGATCATAATAACTCTTCATCCTTTAGAGAGATATCTTTTTATCCAATTGGACAATCTTTAATGAAATTTTTGAATAATACCATTCCAAACTGCTCTATTTTTAGAATTGTTTCCTAGTGGAATTCCCAAGTAATTCATAGGTAATTGAGGTAAGCTACAACTAACAATGTCAGCATATTCCTCTCCATTATGCATCTGACCAAGACCAACAATGGTGTGTTTTCTAAATTTTCCTTAAGACCAGAAATAACCTCAAAACGAAGAGTATGTTTTTCAAATTTTACACTTGATTAACATCATCCTTTAAGAAAACTATAAGATCACTTGCAAACTTCAAATAGAGGATTTTATTACCATGTTAAGCAACTTTAAATCTATTAATTAGACCATCAATAACAACCCTTTTAATCATCATAGACAAGATTTTTGCAATCAAAATAAAAAGGAAAAAAAAAAAGAGGGATCTCCCGCGTGATTCCTTTTTGGATTTAAAAAAAATATCAGTTTCCTCACCTTTTAGCAGCACAAAAAATCTAGGAGTAGAGATACACCACTTGATCCAGCTTCTCCACTTTGTCCCAAAACTAAATCTAGCTAAAGCAATGTCAACACAGTTCCATTTGTCATTATCAAAAGCTTTTTGAAAGTCCATTTTACAAAGCACACCAGCTTCCTGCAGTCTTAATTTAGAGTCAGTAAGTTCATAGGCAATAAGTATTCCATCATTAATTAGTCTACCATGCACAAAGGCACCTTGAAAATCATAAATAATGGAAGGAATGACAAGCTTTAGTGTCTCTGCAAGAATTTTAGAAATAATCTTATAAAAACTACAAATTAAACTTATAGGCCCGGAGTTGTGAAGAGACACTGCACCATTAAATTTGTTCTTACATTTAGGAATCAAAGTTATGTTAGTGTAATTAATTTTTCAATCAAGCCTACAAGTATCCTCAAATTCTTTCACAACTAACATGAAATCCATCTTAAATATATCCCAAACATACTTATAAAATTCTATAGTAAATTCATCTCGCGCATGACTTTTGTTAGTGATGTGTATCGTAGGTGCAATAAATTAGTGATCTTAATTCCACTCAATTAACAAGTAATTAAAATGGAAGTCAAGTTCGTTCCCACGAAGAGAAAGGAGTTTTGGTTGTCCAAAATGTCACAGGGTATTTTTGTAGTAGGTTTCAAAAACAAACCAACTGAAAGTTGATTTGTGAGCAATGATGAGAAATATGATCGAGGAATATTTCTTCGTTACTAAACACTTATCGAATTAGTATATTTATATATTTGTCATTAATCACATATTATCACCAACCATAGGATAGAAGGTACGCTTAGCTGTCCCAAATATTCCTTATATCACTTGACAAGAGTTATGGTTAGTCACCATATTCTATTTGCCTGAGCCACCATGAAATACACTCTAGGGGTGTAACTCATTCGAACGTTTTAGGGTTTGTGAATTTAGGATTGATCCTAATAGTTAAACTCAGTATGCTCGGTTCACTTGTTACTGTTTTTTTTTACACGCGACTACTCCACAGAATCCCCCTACACGGTCTCACGTCATCTACTTGTTTAAAGATTGCTAGACAATTACAGATCTCTCAATTCTTTATTAGCTTTGAATTAATTAACAAACTGAATTACTTGGCCACTGTTTTGGGGTAAAAACAATACTTGTGAAATGTGGGTGTAAAATGAAATGCTTTTAAGGGTACGAGGGATCAAAATCGTACAACACTCGCCTAAATCAAGAAATGGTCGTTCTTGCTTCGATCATAAATGAGGAGAAAATGTTGATCTTAGAGAGGGAAACACAGAAAGTATTGAGATCAGGATATGATGAATTGTAGTATGATTGGTTGAACTAATTTGCATAAGGCTAGACTTATTTTACATAAGTCTGTTTTATTATCAATAGATTGAGTTATTTATTTATAATAATAGAACGATTTGGGCGTTGTGGAGGAATGCAAGAGTGGAGACCATGGAGGTAGTGGAAAACTCGTGTCCACAATGTTAGAGAAATATGACAGTTATTTACGATCACTACTCTCTTCACTCTCTCAATTGTTCCCATAACTCTATTACTTTCTCATTCTGACTGTATTGCTACATCACACTTCCTATTGACTGCCAGACCAAAATCCTAATGAGCATTCTCTATGTGACATATTTGATGTCTCGTAAAATATTAATGGTAGTGCTCCTATAATTATTAGTTAAGCCATAAGTATGACTTAATTTATTAATGAGGCAATATGCTTAAAATATTAATTAACTATGTAGACTGACTAGTGTAAAGTCTAGTAAGGTTAGTAAGTCTACCAATGCCTCAGTAAGTCAAGTAGAGTATATTATTGGCATCATTTGGGTATTGCACCTTAATAAGGACAACCGTGGGAATGGATATGCCACTGCAAGTAATTTATGCAGATATTGGCAGTTGAGTAAGATGGGTACCCGTGGTCAGTGAAGCACTTCATGGCATCAATGTAATGGAATGAGTCCCCATTAAAGAGTAAAGAGATAATGTCAATATCACCTTGACATTGATGCATGGGAGTCGTGGAAGCTGATAATAATGCACAAACACTACCTTGCTACCCTCGTCGATAGACAATGAATCCTGGATGCCCATGCATAATTTCAGAGATGATTTGAGGCACTGGCATTACTTCATACACGATGGGAAATCATAGCATTTCTAAGTGAGTAATGCATGTCTGTGGCATATATTTGCAGAAAATGCCAACTCATAATATATTAGCAGTATGAGCTCATAAGACCTCTTTGTGAGTGATTCAAGCTAGTGGAATCACTTTGCATAAGTTGGCATCACGATGCACATCTGGCACATATCTTTGTCAATTATGCACATGGATAGCATCGTTGGATCTCGTCTGTAAAATATGCCAATCATTAGCCATGTAGTTAGAATACTCGATTACTAGCTATCAGTGGCTTGATGCATAAATCAGGCATCCAGTGGCCAGTGGAATCAAGTAGTATATCCAAGCTTTAAGAGATGCGTGTATAAGTTCGAAAGTAATTTTTACAAAGGAAACGAGCACTAACATTAGGCTAGCGATATGGAGAGGATTGGCGCATGCATTATGACAACGCAACATAGATATTCTGGTGCTAGTACTAGACTATCCATGTAGAGAATTAGCACTGGAATTAGGCCAGCTTTGCTAGGTAGGTCTGGCACTAGCACTAGGCTAGCGCCGTGGTAGGGGATCTCTACGATGGCCTAGGATAGTTCCGCGGATGATGTAAGGGTGTAAACTAACGCTGGCCTAGGCCACTTTCGTGTATCACGTAACTTATGGCTAGTACCAGGATAAGGCTTTATCGCGAGAAAAGCCAGAACAATGGGGTCTCAAAATTAATCCACGATACTATTTGTACTTTCTTTTGATGGCATACACACTTCCTTATATACAAGGATTGATTCGACATCTTGTTCAAGCCACGATAGTTAGGCCAGTATTAATACTTGATGCAGAGGAATTTAGCCGGGATTTATTGCACTCGAGATATGTTCAAATCGCTCGACACTAGTGGGAAATCTATCTAGGAGCTTGATGTTCATTCTATATCATCAGAAAACATCATGGAAAGTATTGCAACGAGCACCATTGATATTATGAGAATTCATGAGGTACTGAGTCATACATTACAAATATAGAAATACTGAGTTATACAATAATGGTGGGTTTGGATGCAGAACTTTAAAGGTGGGATGGATCCATGGGATTTGGTGGAATTACGTTTCACTCGGTATGTTTGGTTTCCCAAATCGCTTGGAATCACGTTTCCTACGGGAATCACTTTTCCAGCAAATCCTCAATATGGAGTCCGGCCCCTCCCCCCTAAGATTTGCTGAGAAACTTATCAAGGGATTTACAGAGCTATTGTTTTTAAACATAAAAGTCCATATATATACAATTTTAAAATTCGAAGGGTAATGCCAAACAGTACATGGACTTTAAAACAAGAGAATTCTATGAATCCAAGGTATTTTAAGTGAATTACCAAACGTACGGGGATTTGCATAAATCCCGGGATTTATAATCCTATGGGATTATAAATTTCTCGGAATTGTGAATTCTGCAACCAAACCCACCATAAGTATATGTAATGTATATAAAATACTGAGATTTCAGTTGGGTGAAGCTCTAGCACGTATATATATATTCATAAACATGCCCTACAGATCAGTGCAAAGCACCTATTGCCAATGGATGAGTCTAGATTCTGTGCAAATCGTATGGACTGTATATTTCTGATACATGACCAGAGATAATTTACCCTGCGGAAAAAACCCACCACAAACAACCACCTAAACAATCTATCAATCAAACATAAACGTATTTATTAGAAAAAAACAAACGATAATCATATGTAAAACTCCAAATAGAATCATATACTAAATCAAATCATGTTTGGAACTTAGAATTCATCCCCAATCAAGTATGTATTTATCTACTCATGGATTTAGTAAAATCCATGATATACATAAGAAACGAGGTAAAAGTATTTGTTACGATAATGAAACCGCTTTGAAACCCAAGATTTCACTATGATAATACATCTTGTAAAGATGAAAACCATAACTACATTTTGTGTAGTATATGTGGAATCGCCCTACAACGCCATTGTGGGAAGACCAAGGGTTCATGGAATTAAAGGAATAACATCAAATTTTCATTAAAATGCCAGCGTTTTCCAACACCGGATGGAATAACTGAAGTTAGAGGGGATCCCGCTGAAGAGAAACACTAGCAACAAAGTGGGTGCTCGCCAGTATGAGGAGCATGCTGATAAAATAAAGCATAGGAAGATGCAAGCCAAGGAAAATAAGAAAGAACAGGAGATGCAGATCCGCGAAGTAAATACAACGAATGAAAATGGTCATCCCAGCGAAGCCCAAGATAATGAGGGTTCGCAGGCATATCAACTAAATAGCCCAACCCCCCTCGCAGGTATAAAGTGGGAAACTGAAGATGAATCAAAGGAGATCAAAGAAGGAACAACGCTGAGCATACGAAAGAGGAAAAACTTGGAACATCCATTGCATGAGTACAGAAATGTATTCGCATAGAAAACAGAACGTACATCAGGAGAAGATGCTTCGGTGGTTCGTCATCAATTAGATTGACCCAATGGCGAAGTCCTTTAAGCAGCAAGTCAGAAAGGACGCGATGGTCAGCGACGAAGAGATAGGAGATGAACTCAAGAATCTAACTTCGGATCCCATATCCTCTAAACAAGATGGTATGGAGGAGAAACGCAAGAAAATCAAAATACGAGAGTATGAACGTGGCGAGATGGTCTTGAGATAAGTACCATGCACCATACCAAAAAGGACTCGGAGGAAGGTCAAAGGCATCATGGGAAAGGCCATATTTTGTAAGTGAATCGTCGAAAGTTGAGCATATGAGTTGGCAGATCATGAAGGGGAGAAGTTGGATCACCAATGTAACCCCAAATACATCAAAAGGTATTACCCATAAAAGACAAAGTGGCACGCAAGGGCTCTTAGGGAAGGTATGATTCTATCTCTATACATAATTAAAAAACCATGCATTACAGGCTATAACCCCATGAGATGTGATCTTAAAACCTTCTACGAGGCGAGGGCAGTCAAAACATAAGACAAACTATTCGTCCAAGAGGCAAGAGGAAAATTATAAGACCTATAACACATTACGTGGAGAGGTTCTAGGATCTTTCGCCTAAAAAGGTAAGAGGCACACTGAGTAAGTCCTATAAGGGTAAGTTAAGACCTTATTAGGAGGCCGATAAGACCTTATTCGCCAAAGGAAAGAGGCATTTCAGACTTAAAATTTGATGAATATCGTCGGGTTGTGGTTAGCCGCTTCTACCCACATCACAGCCTGGCGAAAGAAATTTGGTAGAGGTGAAGATTAGCAACAGGCGTCGTGGTGCGCCGGTTAAAGCATGGGTGCTCGACACGATTGAAGCGTGACGGTCCATTTCCATAGGGCCAAGTCCTTGGTAGTTTATGCCTGGTCCCTAAGACACCCCTCATAGGGTATGGATCTCGTACCCTAAGCCAAATATGCGAAGGAATAAGAGGTCCTCGAAAATAAACTGGTTGTTGCAGAACATGATGAGAGGTGCAAGGTACACCTACCATATGTTTACTTCCTTGAACGGGCATCCAGAGGGAACATAAAGGGATGTCACCCTCCTCTAGGGAGATGAAGTAGTCAGATAAGGCGAGGTTTGAGAGACTATTGCTCATGGGAGTATTTAGGCTCGCAACATTCGTCGACGAAGTAAATTGCCATTAAAAAAGCACCGCTTTGTATAAAGAAATAAAGCAAAATAAGTACAAAGAATTATGATTCGTAAAAATCTGAACTAAGGCAATAATATAACTAACAAGAAAGAAAATGATCAACAACATAAGTAAAGACGCAAATATGTAAATATGTTAACTAATCAAACTTTTTTTACTAACCAGGTAGCCAAGATAACATAATACAAGTCCAAGAACAAAATTGTTCACAACAGGAACCACAACAGAACAAAGGAAAAAAAGAAGGCAAAGATGAAAAACAGACATAGACAAAAGCAAATGGATTTTCACAAAGAAAGTTTAAGCTTCGTCATTTGTAGTATCTGTCGTGGACTCTCCTGTACCATTAAGAGCGTTAGCACCATCCTTCAAAGGAGGTTATCCTTGTGTTTGATGATTACCAGCTTCCCCTTCAAGAGAAACCTCTTCTTCTTTTCCTTCTTCGTTTTTCTTCTCTTATTATTCCTCGCCATTTGTGTCTTCATCATCATCTCCCTCATCATCTTCGTCGTCACCAGATCTCACTTCGGGAAGACTCAAGCTAATTTTCAGAAATTTATATTGCTCACAGATGACTGATAGTCCTTCTTCATATGCTTGTCAATAACTTTGGTATCCGCTTGGAATTCATTGAACTCTTCGTCAAGATCCTTCAGTTCTCTAGTCTTATTATCTATGTCAGCTTGGGCATTCACCAGGTCGATGCTAGCTTGCTCTAGCTCATCCTTTACTTTCTTCTTAGAATCTCCGAAAAAAACAAAGATGTGATTAAGTCAAGTAATTTGTGTAAACAATAAAAATACGGCATGAAGAAATTCTATGTCAATGACCTTCATTCTACACATGCCATAAATTAGGCTGTGTTTCGGAAGAAATACCCAAAGATTTATCAGATGTTTTTTGGGCTACTGTTTTATGATACGCGAAGGACTTATTCTTCCTCTTCAAGCGACTTAAAAGATTGTTATTATCCCATAGATGTAGTTGATTGGATTTTAGGGCCTCAAAGGTGTCTATTTGTGCTTGGTGAAGTTCGGCTTTCGCCAACTCAAGATCCTCCCGTAGTGTGCGAAGAACGGCTTCAGAACCTTGGAATTTCATTTCTGCGATTTTCAACATCGCTGACGTTGAACCTTCCCCTTGCAGAGCCTTATTCTTCTCATCTCGTAGTCCTCAAATTTATTTTTCTAAATCATTAATCGTGGCCTGATGGCGTTGTCCCTCATCTTTGTAAAAGGTTAATTCTCTTTGGAGTTTAACTTGTCGCTGAGTAAGGTCCAGTTTTTGTAAATGAAGGGTAAGATTCAATTTAGTAGTATTATGTAGTTCTTGAGTCAGGCGGCTTGTCTCGCGAGTCAAATGATATATGCGATCATCATACTCTTCGTGTTTCGCGGTGAAAGTCTCGCACTCCAATTGAAATTAATAGGCGATATTTCCTCGTCTTCTGCAAGGATCTTTAGGGGGAATAAGACTAAGTATTAACTATCTACAAAAATGAAGGTAAAAAAACAGTAAAGAAAAGATGTGAAGCTTACCACAAAGTTCGTCAACCTGATGACGTAATGAATTTGTCGTCTCTTTCTCCGCTTGCAGCTCTGCCTCTAGTGAGGATTTATCTTTTTTCAACTGCAAATTTTCATCCGCCAGCCTTTGGCGATTCCTCTCGGTACGACGAAGTTCTTCAAACTGAGCTAGCAGGCGATTAATTTCATGTACAAGAAAACATATTTTTCAACACTAGCTGGTAAAATCTTGTAAAGGAAAAAGAGGAACCAACCACACTCACCAATTTTATCATCCTAGCATGTTCAGCTTCACTCAGTACAGATGAAGTCTCTACCTTCGAATCAACATCTAGCAAAGAAAAAGAATCTGAACACAGTCGCATCATGGAATTGCAAACTAACTCAGGAATTTCAACTTTTTTCCCTTCTTTTACAGGCTTAAACATCTGGGCCTAGGAGTTCATGTGACGAGCACAACTCCCGCTAATCGTGGGTGGTTCAAGGATCTCAATTTGTTTCTTTTTTTTTTCTCCTTTTTATTCTCTTCACCTTCAAGATCCTTGGGGATCTTCGGCTCCTCAAAAACTTCAATCGTTGTCTCCTCAGGGATGGTTTTCTTATGATGAGGAAATATGGTGGAATTATCCTTTACTTCGCGGGTCTCCTTAGAAATCACCTTTATAGATTCCTTCGAGGAAGAGGCACCAACTTTAGCAGCGGATTCTGTTTGCAATGAGGAATCTGGTGTTGGCTCCTCAGTATTGAGGGTAGGAACCTTAAGTGATTTAGGGCCCCTGGTAATTTGTCGGATCTTCTTCTTCGAAGAAGACTCCACAGTATCGCTCGCGTCTTCGCACCAAATGTTCGCCAGCGTCAGAAAAAGAACAAGAGGCAATGGAGAGAGATTACAACGAAAGAAAAATATGTTCCTTAACTTTCTAGCCTCCGAAGGCGCACGCTTACGAGAACGCGGTTTTGCTTCCGAAAAAGCGAGAATAGCCTGCGAAAAACATAAACATTAAAAACTGCGAAAGAAAATTTTAGGCAGCAAAGAGGGAAAGAGAAGCTACCTCTTCTTTCTTCTCAGGCCAACCAATGGCCCATAATACATATTTTTCAAAAGTTTCAGGATCCTTTATTGGACCCTGGCGAGGAATATGGTCATCATCCCATCCTCATAGCCATGGACCTTCGAGGATCACCGAGAACTTCATCCAATTCTCGTCATTGGAGAGGCGAATGACCTGATTACTTTCGTACTCCCTTGGATCAAGGTCGTGAGATAGGAGCTTTTGATCTTCAGTAAGGCCAGGTGCCCAATTAAAACGAACTTCACATCTCTCATTCGTTCAAGAAGATGTTGAATATAATTTGATATAAAATTGTTGGAGGTATATTCGGCGGCTTCAAAGGGACATGAATCAGGAAGGGTGGAGGAGCCTTGTGAGCGGTGTACGAATTCATCCAGTAAGAGAATGGCATTCCCACTGATATGGAAAACACCACGCTGAGGGTTCAAGCGAGATAACACTTCGTAGAAGATAGGACTCTTTGAATTGTATAAAGGAATAAGAAGACCAGCTTTCAACTGTCCCAATGTGACGATAAACCTATTGGCATCCCAAGATTCTTTTTTAATCCATAAAAAGTCCAGATTGGTACTTTTATCAGACTCTTTGAGAACAATGAGTTTGACAACTAGCTACTGAAGATCGACGATGAAATCAGGAACTTCTTTGAGAGATGTTCTCTTTAATGGGGAGAGTCTGAAAATCAAAGATACAAAAAATCAATCAAAGTTCTCAACGAGAAAAGTTAATCAAAGGAAAAGTTTGGATCAAATCATAATGATCAAGATAATCATTATCAAGAAACTTAATTTTGAACCTGATGGGGAAAAACGCTTCGTTTAGGAGATATGATGATCAAAGAGGCAAAGATTGAGACAAGCCGAGAATACGGGAGAAGAAGGTGGGAGAATAAGAGGCAGAGTTGCAGAGGAAGTTAAGAAGGAAGGAAGAAAGTCAGAGAATAAGAGATTTAATGAGAAACGTCTAAGGGAAGGTATTTATATCCTAGGTTACCGCCTAAGAAGGTGGGAGGTCATAAAAGAGATAATTTTAATGACCTGTTGGTCATAATAAAGACGTGGAGGAAGTTACGCGTGGATCTCAGAGACATGGCGTTGGTTAGAAACTTTTTAGATTCCCTTCCCATCCTTCCCTTGTTTGGATGGTAAGCGAAAAAGAAAAATATGGGGATAGAAAATCACTTCGCCACGTGTTCGCATCTCAAAGCATAAATACAAGATAGGCGAATTCGAGTCAAACAATAAAACTATTCTCAGTCAGCATAGAGATTTCCGTTTACTCCTTAAAAAACAGATGCGTGGAAAGTATTGGTCGAATGTCAACGGTCAAGTTTGAATTGGGTAGTTGGGCATTTAAGGCACAACATAGCATATTTCAACAGTCTGTTAGATGTCGGGGTAGGTGACAATACATTACTGGATGAAGAATATAAATGTAGTGACAACTATGGCAAAGACCATTGGTGAGTGTCCAAGCGAAGTAAAGATAGCAGCAAAGATGAATTCTTCTCCTAGTAAACTACAATGGGGCTCTATTTGCGAAATCACCTGCAAATATACCTACGAAGCAAAGTGAGTTGTCATCCATTATCATAATTTGTCTATAAATATGAGCGAAAATAATGTAATAAGGGTTGATCTGTTTGTGTGAGGCTTATAAAGAGAGAGAACTAGTGAGAGCAATACGGTGCTAAGGATGAGAATTTGTAACCTTCTTTATATCATAGTGAAATCCCTCCCGTGGACGTAGGTTTTAACATCGAACCACGTAGACCCTTATGTTTATCATTTTACTTATGATTGTGTGCATTCAGACCATAAATCTAGACCAACACCATTGAGAGTAATTTAAGGTAAACATTTGGGTGTGTTATAGGTTTTCTACGACTACAATAATTCTTTCGATATACTTTTTTTTGAAGGATCTTAGTAATAATGTTCTCTAGGAGCTTTATGTATGTTTGAATTGAATTTCCTTTTCCATAATTGTACTTGCAAAAAAAACATCTTAATTACTTTTCCTGGTAAGAACGTATAATTTCCATTCAAACAAAAACAGTAACAAAAAAAAGATGCTATCATTACAATACTTAAATTTCTTTTTCTTGAAGGAAACATTAAAATACTTAGATTAACCATACAAGAATCGTAATATAAATAATCACAAGAAACCCAATACTGATGAAGGGAGATTTATGGAAAATAAATCTATTATTTTATTATTATTATTTATATTTTATTAATGTTATTTTTTTGTAGAAAAATAATTAATTTTTGGATTTATTATTTAGGGTAATTTAGAAGAGTCTAGAAGTATATTTTAAGAGTTTTAATAAGTTAGGAAAGTTGCCTAAAGTTAGTAGATACCTTGGGAAACAAGTTTATAGGTTTTTGATAAGTTTAGGGTTTGTTTAGTAGGAGTTATCTATATAAGGAGCTCCAAAAACGAAAATTAGGGGTGTTTTTGATTAATTAAAATTATTTTGTTTTCATTAAACTTGTTGAGTTTATTGATTTTGATTTTTATTCATAGTTGGGTTTACCCCGAAGTCTGAATACTAATCTCATATCTATAGTCGTTATTCGTAGTGAATTAACGAAGTCTAGACAACCCTGTAGATTTTAGGATATCTCTTTGAAGATCAATTAATTTCTATTGATTTCTACCCATTCTACTGATTACTTCTCAATAATTCTATTCTGATGCTATTATTATCATCTTTATACGCTTCCGATCTGCATAAGTTGGTTACCAGAGCAAAGTTTTGTTCTAGGGTTAATAAGATGTTAATAAGACGAGTATTCAAGGTTAATAAATTGTCACGAAGACGAGATCCGAGAAGATGTGAATATCTGATCAAATCAAAGAAGGAGATTCTAGAAGGGATAGAATGTTATTTGAAGAAGTCACTAAAATCTCGATCTAAACCATGCTCGCTTATAGAAGAAAATATAGTGCAGATAACAACGTTAAAGACTTGTTTTCCCGTCATGACAATGATGCACCAAATCAAGTTATTGTGGAGAGATATACAACTCCGATCTTTGATAAATATCTCGATGATGAGGAGGATATGAAATTTTCTTCTCAAAAATACGAAGAACATCCTGTTTCAGACAAAAAAAAATAGTCCCAAGAAGTTTCACATGATTTAATGGAGTTTCATGGTGAGTCATCTAATCCTTATAAACTTATTGATTTAGAAATTCCTAATATTGATGAGTTGTCTTTGCCCGAGAATAAGCTAGTTGTTGATTATTGTGATACACAAATGGTCTCTCATATCTACCCTAACAAGAGAGAATTTGTTGACTCAACTTATGAAGATCCGTTTTGGGCTTCCATCACCTCATGATTCTATACAATGCATAAATTATTTTTTTACAACATCAATTCATGTGTATGAAGATTGTTAGGGGTGCGATCTTTTTACAACATCACCTCATGATTCTATACAATACACTCGAAAGAATTTTTCTGATCTTTTGTGTTCTGATTGGTATATCTCCTAAATAATCAATATAAAGTAATGGGATTGGTTGGAATTCAAACTAGGTTTAGATCTGCTGGGTGAGAAGGACTTTTACATTTGGAAGAATCAACTGGTTTGGCTTTCAGTGTTCTGTTGTGATCAGGAGAACACTGACAAATCGAAGATGGCCAAGCTCATTAAAGAGATTGAAGAATATGTTTATTTTTAATAATAAGCAAGATTGAACTCGGCTTATGCTGCTGTTCTTGTATTACAGTATTCAATCTTGCTTATTATTCAGAAAAATCCTATTCAGAAAATCTTATTTCGGAAAATTGTTCAAGAATTGGTCGAAGAAATAAAGAAACACCTAACTAAGATAGATGAAGAACATTAGGTTGTATGTTGAGTACATACAAACTCAACAAAGAAGACTCCAAAATGTATGTCAGTACACACAACAACTTCAATTCGATTTTCAAACCAAGAAACATCATTACAAATCGCAAAATGCTTCAACACATAGTGAGGACTGCTTTGAAATAAGATGTGAGAAATCCAATTAGAGAAAACTCTCAATCTACTTCTGAATCCAATTGAGTGGAACAAATTTAAGTTTTCACCTAACTAGACCTTGGTGTAGCAGACTAGAACGTGCTCAGACTCATTCAACATCAGGAAACAAAAACAGTAGATTTTGATCAAGAAATCAGATGAAAAAGAACAATATAATTATGATAAAAATCTGTGATTGAAGATGAAATTGGATGTTGCTGAAGTAGTGGCATAGAAATTGAACACATGAGATTAAGTATGAAGTAATCAACAGGATGAGATTGAGATTACCATCAGAGATCCAATTTAAACAGTTGAGATTGAAGAATCAAGATTCATACAAAAAATTTGTATAAATCCATGAATCCAAGAGAACAAGTGAGAAAATTAAATTTCATACCTAATAATCATGCTTGATCATGTTTGAAGACGTTGCAGCAGAGAACAGGATCAAATCTTACTTCAAAACAAGTAATTTCTTCAAGAACTTCATTTTTCTTCAAGAACTCAGTTCTGCCATTAAAGAGAATGAGATGAAGACTTGATGAAGAAATGTAGAATTATTGTGATGATGAAGAAGGATCGATACCCTCAGATAGAAATCTGAGACTGAGCTCTGATACCATGATAGAATCACAATGAATTCTACATTGGAGCTACAGACGGTTTGATCAATTATATTGATTGAATAGGAAAGTTTTTTGTTACAGGACTATTGTTACGGTTATATACTCAACTATTCTAGAACTCTCACGTGCAACATATATGCTCACAATACTTCTCTCACCTCACACAACTCACATAAGTACATCCACTATTAAGTATAACTTCTTAAGTATCTCTGTCTGCAAACAGAACTATCATCAAAGATGAGGAGGAAGAAGAAGGAGAGGTTTCTGCATTTTTAGTGGTGATAAGTTTACTCAATAACTCCGCATCTGATTCTGGCCATTGATAGTTCTTCTTAAAACTTACATTAATAGGATTTGTTACATCTATACAGCTTTTTACACAACTTGATTTCATAAGCATCTTTTCCATTTTCTCGTACTCTTAGATCTCTCTCTAAAGTCTAAACGAACATTTATTTGAAGAAAAAAGACATCTAGTTTCTTCTTTAAGTAATCCACCTCAAAAATGGCGGAAAACTAACAAGAAAGTTTAGTTTAGTCATTATTTTGAATAGATTCTCATCTTTGCACTATTCGACAAAGCAAGCATAATGATATCAGTTGAGTTGAGTACAGGATCCAATATAATTATATAAGGCTTCGTGTGCCAACTCTTTTCTGTTGGGGGCTTGGGGCCATGGTACAAAAAAAAAAAACTTAGATGATGGCGTTTGTTTGCAAGTTGGGTATCCGATGCGGTAATTTTCCAGGGGGAATGCATAAGCAAGCACATAAGCTGTATTCAGTGGATAGAAACAGCACTAAGAGTAAAATATCAGTCTACTTTTCTAAATGCCAGTAGATTATATGTCTATTTATCCCACGTGGTGGGAGGAGTTATTCCCACAAAAATAAAAGTGTACTTGTCAAAAGAATGATTGGATAACATTTTTCTCATTTTTCATCTACCTGATTGCGGTACCATTATGACTCTTACTGATTAAGAATAAGATGTGAGAGCAGCTTGGCTACTGAGACTACTCGTAAAATCCAAAACATCCCATTCGGGCATGTTTAAGACGCGTGACAAATTCTAACAAACAAAATATACAAAAAGAATTTTTTTTTGTGATTATTGTTTAATATGAAATAAAGTTTCTAACTCTGCGTTTGACCCTGAAAAAAGAGAAAAGGTATATCCTTTGGTTTGTATCTTAATGAGTGAGCTAAATTTTCAAAAAAGTAAATTAGAAGGACTGATCAACTCGTCAGTTCTTGTCTGTTTAAATTTCAAAATTTTCTACCAGGAATACCCCTTAACCTAAAGTTACTATAAAATCATGATTAGTTTCACCCAGAAATAGGAAGGATACGGAGTTTTGGTTTTGTCTCAGCGAGAAGTTAAGAAAGATTCCGTTGATTAATGATCTAATGCGTGAGGATCAAAGACATGATTTAGAGTTTCTATGGAATTAGAAGTTAGGTTATAATGGGATTCGAATCTGTGAGAGATTTTGTTGGTTCTAGATCGAATCAGGGAAGAAATTTGGTGGTGTTTCAAAGCGAGAAAATAGCTTGGAATGTAATGTTTGCTTCCGATGATTTGGTGGTTAATCGCTATAAATAAAGTTTTAGAGTTTGTATAGGACTAGAATTGATGGTCCTTACCCATTTCGAATTTGCAGGATCAAGGAGATCAGAGACTGCGCCTCAGAACTGTTCGACACAAGTTCAGAGAGGAGCTTTTGCTCCTCTCCAAAATCAGTCGCCACACCAACCCTCACCAGCTGCACATTACCATCCAGTTGAGTATATTCACCACCTTCACATCCAGTTCAGTCTATCCATCATACAGCCTGCACACAAAACCTTGGACTCAGTTCACCTGCATACAGCCACCAGCTACTCCATCAGTCAACCAAAAGCTCCACTCCACGTCCCACTACAGCAACACCAACAGCTTTACTGCGTGCAGTCACAACACCATCTACAGTTCTCTATCATGTTTACAGCAGCAACAAGCTGGGTCCTTGGGGTTATTGGTTGTAATGGGTATGACTGTTGGTCTTATGGATGTCTGATCTTTTTTTATCTGAAGATGATGTTTGTAAAATGCACAGGGGATACAATAATGTGGACTGAGAGTAAGAAGTGGTTTTGACAAAGGAGTTAGGTTTAGTGATGAATAATTTAGTAGTCTCAAATGCATTCAGCAGAAGAATGAGTAGACTTTTTTGTTTTCATAAAGTTGCCTAAATCATACCTTTGAAAAAAAACCAATTTCCTTGTTTTCATGTTTTGGTTGAATTTTGCAGAAAAAGACTCATGAACGCATTAACAACGGACTTATTGTTGTGATGCAGGGTGGGAAACACGCCCTTGGTTACAGAACAGTCCATAAGATGAGTCGGTTGAGCTCTTCACTGCTAGAGCTATGCAAAGGTTCCAACGTGATCATAAGAGGAAACCCATGGCTCTTATCAAGAAGTTCCGTAAGGCTGTAAGTTCTTTCTTCCAAAACCCCCTTTTTGTTTATCAGGTACTTCTAGTGTTTTGGAGATTGGTATTCTGTTTTTTATCGGTAATTAATATTCCCTTTTTGTTGTTTTCGTTGTTGATGTTGAGTAGAACGCGATGCTCGATCATGTGAGAAGCCAGAACCTGTTAGGACTCATCTTCGTAACATGATTATCATCCCTGACATGATGGGTAGCATCGTTGGTGTCTACAATGGAAAGACCTTTCACCAGGTTCAAATCAAGGTAAACTTTTCAACCGTTCCATGTTATGTAAGATTTCTTGTTGTTTGATCCCTTGTTATCTTACATGTTGTTGATCAATAATGGTTTGAACATCCTGTATATGTATTATGTCTTGTTACGTGTCATACCTGTAAGCATTATTCAATACTCATCTTCTGCATCATTTTAATGTTCATGATAAATAGATTTAAACTTGGGTTATTTTGTAACAACAAAATTAGTTTGTGCAGAAAGTTTAATCCCTACTGAATGTTGTTTCTCTTCAAAATGTAGTCCTTTATATGTTTTTTTTTGTTTTGTTTGAGATATTGTTGTCGGATCTCTACTAACAGTTTATGGTGATTGCTTGTGCAGACTCAAGAGAATGCCTTACTAGCTTCTTTGGGTTTCAAAATGGGAAGCCTTTGTTGTGAGAAGAATCATCACTTATATGTTTGATTGGTAATGTTTCTTTCTTAAACATTTAGTTTATTTTTTTTCAACTCTTGAGATCTGAAATCTCGATTTTGCCTGGATTTCGAAGTATGTTGGTTTCAATGTGTATATATATTGATGCAAATATGAAGACAGCAATCTCGGTTTTGTTACAAGTATGTGACCTGAATGGGACTTAAAGTATATGCTTTAGCATTAGTATTATTTGGTGCAACTCTACAGAGTATGCAAGCTCTTATTAAAGCGCTAAATTAACTGTTCAATCAAGAATAAAGATCTTACCTTGAAGGTGATTAACTTGCAACTAAAAAACTTATAATGGCTGAAGGAAGACAGTTTATGTTCGTCTGCAGTGCTCTTATAGCTTATTCTTATAAAAAGTACTAACATTTCTTTTATTCTTGCAGGTGCCTGTTAAGCATATTGATTAGGGTTGACTTCGACGTCCGAACATGAACTCGAGTTGGTACTTAAAAGCTTGTTTTATTGCAATATATCTCGTTATTGTTTAATTTATACCATGTTAAAGGTGTTCTATAAATTATTTCTTAATCATTTAAGTTGAAAATTGAATGGTTGATTGATGATTCTAATGCTAACTAGGGGATTTTTTAACCCGTAATTGTCTAGAAATTCCGAGTACAAGTAACAACATGTGGGTATTGACGATGGGATTTGTATAGTTCTAATGGTTTGTAAAGTAAGAATTTTGTGAATTGATTTTGTCAATAAATTTTATAAATATTTGCACGACTACTAAGAAATGTTATTTCTTTTATTGGGTTTGTTTTGATCTAAGTTTACATAGAATGAAACACTTAGTTCACATATAAATTCAACGGTAACATAATATCTAAGGCTTATCTTGACCACTAGTTGTGCGGAGAGCAGTGTTGTTCACATTGTACTAGTTGAACAATAAGATTAGGTTCAAAATCACCTATTTCTACTGCTCAGTAAGGAGAAACAAATGCAACCATATTTGGCAGCATAAAATCTAATGCATTCATTCTATCTACAACTGATTATTCTATCTTCTTCTCCAAATGATTGATAAAAAAAATAATTATTTATGATCTACAAGGATACACATACACTACTTTTGGTCATTAATACAAAATTTCAATCATCGGAATTCAGCACAAAAAATGAAATGTGCCCCAGGAATCACATATCAAAACCCAAAAATATATACAAGTTGCAATCTTTCTAAAATTGCTATCACTTACACTCAAGAATTTCTTGAGTCTCCTACTCTCCTAGTGTGATACTTATCATGGATGGATTAGATAATTAAAACTTCTTACACAATAAAATATGTGGCCTATATATTATTGCATGATGAAACCAAAGAAACAATGGCGATATAATCAGTTGTTAATCAGGTGGTGAATATGCCTAACTGGATGGTGATGTGCAGCTGGTGAGGGCTGGTGTTGCGACTGATTTTGTAGAGGAGAGCTCCTCTCTGAACCTATGTCGAACAGTTCTGAGGAGCAGTCTCTGATCTCCTTGATCCTGCAAATTCGAAATGGATAAGGACCCATCAATTCTAGTACTATAAAAACTCTAAAACTTCATTCATAGCCATTAACCACCAAACCATCGGCAGCAAACATTACATTCCAAGCTATTTTCTCGCTTTGAAACACCACCAAAATTCTTCCCTGATTCGATCAAGAACCAACAAAATCTCTCACAGATTCGATTCCCATTATAACCTAACTTCTAATTCCATAGAAACTCTAAATCATGTTTTTAATCCTCACCCATTAAATCATTAATCAACAAAATCTTTCTTAACTCTAAACCAAAGCTCTGTATCCTCCCTACTTCTGAGTGAAACTAATCATGATTTCATACTAACTCTAGGTTGAGGGGTATTTCTGGTAGAAAATTTTGAAATTTAAGCAGACAAGAACGGATGAGTTGACCAGTCATTCTGACTCGTTAACTAGATACAAATCAAATTATTTATATGCCCTTTTCCCAGAAAAAGAAGTTATAAAGTGAATTGGATACGAGTCATGACTTTATCAAATTACCATATGTTCTACAGTGACAGACATTCTTGAATTCTTCAACCTGTACTTCAATTTTAATCTTTTTTGTTTTGTTTTGTTTTTGACAGATAATCTCACTCTCTTTCTATTCTTTTAAACCCTGTATTTGGGCATACTAATTTTTTTAGTGGGCATAGAAAATACTTAGGCTATCTATGATGGTTTACAAGGGATGTCTAAAAGGTGGCTCAATTACTAAGATACTCTTTAATCATTGGAATTAGTAAAATACTCTCTCCTTATAATTAACCCTTAATAAATCAGTTATAAAATTAAATCCTAATCAAAACTAATTAGATTAAAAAAATCAGTTACACGAAATCAAAACTATTTTTCTTCCTTCTTTCTTCTCTACTCTCTTTGAACAAAAAAAAAAGCTCAATTTCGATTTTTATCGCAGTCGATTAGTCGTTGATTCGTAAAACTTTAATCGTTGATTACACACAACTACAAACCTACAACATGGCTTGTACGAAAAATCCTACCGGCCGCAAGACATCGAAGAAGAAGAATCAAATTGAAGAAGAAGAAGAAGAAGAAGTTGAAAGAGTTGAAAAAGAGGAACCTAAAATTAAATTAGGAGAAGGAGGAGAAGGTGGGGAGGGAAAACCAAATCTCCAAATGTATATTCAAAGGTATTTCCCACAAAACCATCTTTTTTTTCTTTGAATGCAATTGAGATTTAGGGTATAAATCGAAAAAAAAGTTAAGGTTTTTTTATTTTCAGTCTTAAGTTCCGTTGGAAAAAAGTGTATGGTTTCAATAGAATTATCAGCCGAACTTCAAGAAGTTCTTCATTCTGAAACTGTCGAGAAAAGTTCGGCTGATAATTGGAATTCCTAATTTCAGCCGAACATCTTCCTGATAACTAGATTTTTGAGTACTAGAAAGTTCGACTGAAATTAAGATTTCCAAAATCAGCCGAACAAAAGTAAGTGCCACCAATATTTGTTAGTTAAAAGTTTGGATGATTGGATAAAATCCTAATTTCAGCCGAACATCTTCTTGATAACTAGAGTTTTGAGTAATAGAAATTTCGGTTGAAATTAGGATTTCCAAAAGTATGTGGCCACCAATATTTTTTAAGTTAAAGGTTCGGTTGATTCGATAAATCCTAATTTCAGCCAAATAATTCATTGTGCCCTTCATTATTTCATTATTTCATAAACTTGTAATATTGGTTTACACTTCCTATCAAATATTAGACAAACCTTATAATTTTCTAATAAAAAATTTGGTGTTTGAGGTCTTATTTAGTTTTTATACTTTGTGTGTGCTAGGAACCGAGGTAAAGGTAAAAGAAGGAACACGGAGGTAACTCTTTCTTTTTCTAAAACTCCCGAGCCACGAGGAGGCCGCATCAAAAATTTGGGAGCCGATAAGAGGGGAAATACTATTGTTATTCGTGAACCAAGGCCTGAGATAGATAGACAAGAAGAAGAGTTGGAAGACACGGAAGATGATGTACCACAAGTAGGAATGGGGGGAGGAGATGATGATGGTTATAGTGAACAAGAAGATGAACCACAACAACAAAGGTAACAACGAAAAGGGAAAATGAAGGTCTTTGAACCAAAACAATAAAAGCCACAACAACAAAAAGGGAAAGAGAATGTCTTTGCTACAAGACGGGATACGGGGCGTCACATTCGGATTAAGGAAAAGTAATACGCCCTCAGAAGGATAACCTACCCCATGGGCTTCCGAAAGATGAAGGAGAGGTCTTGATTGTTACGCCGAGTCTTGGGCGAAGAAAATCTACGAGACTCGTGATCACCGGGATAACACAAGAATTTTGAGATACCAGAGGGCTTCTAATTGGGATCTAATGGGAGAAGTTGACAAGGTGGTGGCTATAGTACAAGTATCGGGTTTATGGTCGGCTATTCACTACGTATAGAGTGAATGTGATTCAGTACAACGTCCTTGTTTTTTGAAAGATTCTTCCCATAGACCTACACATTTCATCTCCTATTCAGCGAGATGACAATCACTCCCGATGATGAGAATAACATTACTGGCCTCCAAGTTACTGGGAAAAGTGTTGATGACGACTATTATGAAATGAATTGGGACCAGCTCTATGTATTGGATGAAGGAAATCTTGGTTGGAGTAAAGGCACGACGGAACTGGAGTTCTCTTGTGCAAAAAAAGATGTGGAGTATGTGGATCAAAACCTTGGAAACGGGGTGAAGCTAAGAAAGTTGAAGTAGATCAAGTTGGCTAACTTGAAGAGTTATTTTGAGAAGACAAGGGCAAGTGTTGCAGATGATTCCTTGGTGTTGGACAATGGTATTATCAACCGAACTGCAAGGGCGTACTTGTTTTATACTCTCGGGAGAACTATCTTTCCCGACCTCACAGGAAATAAGGTGAAGGCTCAATATCTCTAACTTCTAAGGGATCTTCCGACCCTTAATGAGTTCTCTTAGGGAATCGCTGCCCTTGCTTTCCTACTAAACAATCTTGCGACGGACTCTAGGTTAATGAGCACAAATATTGGAGGCAATTTCAGTATTCTTCAGGTAAATCTCTATGATATAAAAGTTATTTGATAATCTAGAATAATTGGCGTATATTGTGTATTATTATTAATGTTAGTTTCGTCTAATATAGAACAATGAATTATCATGCGAACAATATCTAGGAGACTAACCCTTTTTCGTGTGATTATTAGCCAAATCTTAAACTTTGACTTCTTTCCTTTGTGACATTTCAATAATAATTTGGGAATTTTCTTATATGTTGATGTAGGTGTGGGTGTGTGATCATTTCCCGAAATTGAATTTGGCTAGTGAAGTCGCTTGGAATGATTCATTACCTACTTCGGCTAAATATGAGTTCAAGCAAGTCAAGACGCATAAGAAAGATGCAGAGATTGTTCGTTTAAGAGGGGTATTAGACACTTTGGATGACAACAACGTTGAATTTGACCCATACGTCAAGAAGGATGAACCCTTCAATGAAGTTTTTCCAGGGGCACAAATAGGTGTTGGGATGTACTATGGATCATTTTTTATCTCAGTGGATTTGTAATATATGATCCTCGTCGAGTATTTCGTCAATTAGGTTGCATCCAAACGATCCCGTTGGGGCAAGCTAAGTTCGAGTATTGCCAAAGGATTTTAATGGAACTAAGAGCACCACCTCATATTGGACTTCGAGCTACAAACCTAAACCAACCATTGGGTTTTGGAACAAGTTGGATGAGAACAAGCTTAATATGGGTCTCTTAGAACCTTTGGTGGAGGATCCTCGTAAAGTTGTCGAAGGATACATAGATTGGTGTTGATAGTGGATTTTTGACAAGGGAGAAAATTTTAATATTGCTCGCCAAGATGCAGAAGCATGAAATAAATATACATAAATTTCTTAACATAGCATCATAATTATGAATATTACTACCATCCTACATTCTACAAGAAAATCGAGAAGGGATATTCATCCCCTGGATATATTAGCCATGTAGTTCTTTTGCATATATATGCACCATAGAAATTTCATAGTTATATTCAACTAAATCCTCGTTATTTCATGTACATCTATGCGAACTATTTGTATAAGCCAGAATACGTTGATTATAAAAAATTATGGACATTCAGAACAGAGGCTAAGCCATATCTGAATAAAAACGCTAATTAAATGCATACTATCTAATTGCAGAGTCGCATCAAGCATGATTTCAAGTTGTAAACTTCCACGGCTGAATCTCTTGAAAATGTTCTGTATGCACTGCATAAAAGTTAAGCATAAAATGCTATATCTCATACAATTGAGAAACTCTAAACAAGCCATATATATGGCCACAACATTAATAAATATCAAAGCTAGTGGTGCATAACCAATAATCATGGCACTAGCAAGTTTATCCTTGGCAAACCCTAGTCATACTCTCAAAACCAATAAGTAGCACACACATGTGCCAAAAGGCCAGGAAAAAACCAAAAAAAACTAACAAAGCATGCGCCAAACAGGCCATAACTTCTAGTGCTAGCTCCAGCGCTAACTTGTTAGCACGGCCAACGCCATTGTTAGTATTTTTTTTTCCTCGCTAGCACCATTGCTAGCATTCCCCTTCTTTTGCGGTGCTAACTTTTCTAG
This sequence comes from Papaver californicum, assembly GCA_023531435.1. Lineage (NCBI taxonomy): Eukaryota > Viridiplantae > Streptophyta > Magnoliopsida > Ranunculales > Papaveraceae > Papaver > Papaver californicum. The sequence continues at coordinate 1,262,140 of JAJJMC010009994.1, read as the reverse complement.
GCCTTACTAGCAAAATCATGGTTAGTGCTAGCACTATCCTGAGTCCATGACTCCACCAATCCTACGAGAAATCAAATCATGTTACATGGGGGATTATTCATGGGGTTTTGGTTTGGCGGTTATAGCAACATGTGGTGTGGTAACACCCCATGATATGGAAGTTACAAAGTGGTGGTAAAGCTGGAGAAGTTGATGAGATAATGTAATCGTGGTTTTCCAGAAATTCCCAAGGATAATAGGCGGTTACACCATTATCCCCACGACTTTCACTACCCCATCTCTTCACTACTTCTACTACTTTACAAGGAAGATACATGTGTTCCCAAACTATTATAAATAGGCTCCTCATCCCATTTCAAAATTACAACAAGCTTACAATTCTCATAAGTTTTGTGATTTTTTTCAATAGTTCTGCAACTCTATACATCATTCAACACATAAAATTCCTTCAACTTTCTTTGCTTCCCTCCACTAAGATCAACCCATTTCCTCTCATCGTGACCGAAGCAGTGAGGAACGACTACTATCATGGTTTAGGCTTGCTTTGTATGATTTCCGTTTCCAAATCTAAATAAAGTACTTCTACAGTATATTGTTTTGCCTATAATCAATTTTTATGTACTAACAATTGGTATAAGAAAATTTCTCATCCTTTCATCATTAACAAAATAAGTCAAGCTCGTACGGACTTAAGAGGTCAAAGTAAGATTATACGGATACGAAGAAGAAGTCCAAGACCATCTCCAACGATATTTCAAAGGCATTTGAGATCATGGTAAGCGGTGCCCTCAATTTATACTCTTTATTTTGTTATAAATATCAAAGTAAGTTGTCATTCATCTTTGGGTTTTAAATAAAATCAAATGGGGGCGGGTAGGGAGATGTTGAAGGCAATGAAGCATAAACTTGGTTGTAAAACACTTATGTCGTATAATGAGCAACAATACCTCTACAACAAGTGGGATGGAATCATCAAAAAAAGTGCTGGGCCATAGGAACCAAGGTTGATGAGTAAAAGTCCACGCCAATAAAGTGAAGGTACAAGCCGAGATGGTGCAAAAGAGGTCATGGGGGACCGTAGATGTTAATCCGCAGAGCCATGAATTATCTTTGTAATATTTGTGTTAAACATAAGGTTATGTTCGAATGCCGCTTTGATTCTTATAAGATCGGTTTTGAAATAAACACCGTCACAAACGTGTCAACACAACCAAATAGGTTCTTCTTCAATCGGTGATGAGCCGACTCTACCATACTTGTAGCTTGGTTGCCGAAGTATGTGCGTTGATTTGTGAATGCTTACACAAACCTTTCCTTGTGAGTTTCCAAGAATTCTTTACCAAATAGCTAATGACACTTGGGTATTTAGGACCCCAATGCGTAATAAGCATTTTAAGATTCTCTTGGTACACTCTTCGCTAATTGGCCATGTCAAAGCATCGCATTCGTTGGAGAAACAAGCCCACAAACTTTTATTAGCTTCATATTATTTCTTGAATTCCTCCATTTTCTTTATTTTTTCTTCCTCCGGTAGCTTAGAAAGCTTCTCTAATTCTTTTAACTTAAGCGACTGAATTTTTGGTTGACAATTTTTTTTCACATTGTTCCAAACATGAAATGTACAAAGAAAGTTGTATACGTCCGAAAATACCAATCTTATAGCATACATCAGTGCTTGCTCTTGGTCGGCTACGATCACCTTAGGAAGGGCATCCACCCGGAAAATTAGCTTGCATTGTTCTAACCCCCATATGTAACTTTTTTGCGCCTCGCCTTTCAAAAAGAAGAATCCAACAGTGAATGGTGACTTAGTCGATGTATGTATGACTATGTTTATCAACAGAATCTCATATTTGTTGGTCTTGTAGGTGCAATCAATTATAAGAACTTACGGAAAACATAGAGCCAATCGGACACACTCCGGGTGGGAAATGAAAAGATGTGTCACTTTTCCGAACTCATCCGATTTCTTTTGAACCATGTAGTTGTTGTTCGCTGCCAACCACATCACTTTTTATATCACCAACCTACCTTGAAAATCATTTTTCCTCAAAAGGTTTCTCGCGTTGTAGATAGTTCGTATGGTGGACTTGTTATTCTCATCATCCGCCTTTAATTTTCCAATAATCTTAATCGGTGCCATACGTGTCCGCGGCATTTTAGCTACTTCCACGAGTTCTTTCGGATTTAACCTTGCGACTTTGTCATGCCCGTGAAGATCTAGTGGACGTGGGTGGTTATGACGACAATCTATCTTCTTATTCATTCTCCAATGTTGTTCATGTTTGTTGTAGTTGAAAACGATCTTGAAAGGGCAATTTGTTTTCTTCGTTTTACTCTTATTTTTTCTCCCTGTTTTAGGCTTATACACAAAAACCTTCTTAACCTTACTTGCGCCTAGCCCACTTCTCTCACAAACCATTTCAATCCGGTCATCTCGGCTTTGTTGTCCGTAAACTAGCACACAATTAATTTTGATTCCATGTTCCTCATCCCAAGACCTTGCTTCCGGTTTAGATTTCCATGTCTACATTGTTGCAAAATTTATCATAAAGTTAGTAAAGGTTTCACTTAAATATACAAATAAAGTCCAAAATCAATTTGTTACCTACCAAGACATTTTGAAAGTGATCTTTATTATCTTTGTGAATAATGAAGTTTGTCGAAGGTTGATCGTCCATTGGCACAGGTTGTGCAATAACGATCTACAAGAATATCGTGAGGTTAGATGAACACAAACCAATTTTATATATATGAGTACGACTGACTCGATATTCAATATTTCAATCGAGCATTTAGTTTTAAATAATTCGGTTAATTCGATATTCAGATTTTTAACGAACTAAGACACTTGTGTTTTCAAAGAATTTTAACTAGAAGGTTCGGCTGAAAAAGAATTAGCCAAACAATTCACTGATGCCAATGAAAAACACTTTCAAAATGTTCGGCTGAGTTTTGGAACCAATTATCAGCCGAAAAAAAATTGTCTCTTGGCGCCAAATTACAAATACGAAGTTCGGCTAAATTTAAAGCTCATCGAACCACTCAAACTGTTCTTGAGCATGTGGTTCGGCTAATATAGTTTCAGCTGAACTATAACCTAGTAAGCGGAACACTTTAAGAAAAAACCATCTTTCGATGAATTGAACCCACAAAAACGAGATTAAATATTATCTAAGACCATACTTGAGTGTTATTAGCAATGAGTTCCTCAACCAAGTATTAATCTTCGGGATTTGGCTCATAAAAATCATCATTTTGAGCTTCAACTTGAGTTTGTATTTGAGTTTGAGAAAAATTATTCTCATATCCAAAAAATCAGCCATATCAGGATCTCCATCGTAGTTGATATGTATTTTCTGAGCTTTACGTGATGAAGATTCGCCCTCCTCATTCCAATCATGCATTTTCATCTAAAACCCTAGGTTTTTCTTCACTTCTTCTACTTCTCTTAAACAAAGTTTTTCTTAAAAATAACTTTTTCCCTCACTAGTTTCAACTTTTAAAAACAATGATTATATTAACTACTAATCATTATAATTAACCACTAATATTTAACTATATGCCTACTCATTATTTATTAAATACTAGTGATTAATATTAAAGTTAATTGTATAAGGGTAATATAGGTATTATTAAAATTGGGTGGATATGGGGCTTTAAGAATTACTCATACTAACCCTATTTTGTCTCTATATGATATGCCCACTAAACAATCAGTATACCCAAAAACAAGATTTTTATTCTTTTTTAGAGTTTTGTTTATAACTTTATTTTAGGGCTTGATAATGTTTCACAGTGAATTCTCCTAGACAGTCGACTCTTTCATTTAATACGCTCTTGCAAGCCCATGATCACTTATAAGCAAAACGAAAACAAGTATAATATAAACTCATATAAAATAAGGAGTAGATCTTTGACTTAGATTCATGACTTAAATGTATACTTAGTTTCTTCATCATCATATTCAAGTGGACGGGGTAAAGGTCAAGATGAGATATTGGGAAACAAAAAAGTTGCTATCAACACCAATCCACTTACATATGATGG
>JAJJMC010009994.1:1159693-1258080 GCA_023531435.1 Papaver californicum | reverse complement strand
GGAAACAAAAAAGTTGCTATCAACACCAATCCACTTACATATGATGGAGGAGAAATTAAATATAAATTAAGTTAGGAACTTTAAGCCAAGGGTTCCATTCCGGTAAAACAATAATCTCGGTACCGACAAAATATATGAATTAACGGTAATATTATATCATTAATAAAATAATAATTTAAAAATTTACATATTAGTTACTAATAATTTATTAATTTGTCAAAAGATTTTATTTCTTATAACAAAATTTATTGTGTTATACAGCGAAACAGATGTTGAATACCTTTTAAACTATCCCGGAGAGAGCATAATTTTTCGAGTTTATTGACTAACTAATTAAGTGCGGCATGGTAAACGAGCAAAGTGACGATGTTGATATTGATGTTAAAGTAAAAAAAATGAAAGTGTAGTTATAAAGCTTCCTTTGCATAAGCCATAGATCTTCAAATATATTGAATAATGTTTTATTATATCATGGGATGACAACCAAAAACTATTTTAATGTTAAGAAATTTCAAAGATAAAATTTAATGTGATCCCTATTTTAAGAGATAACAAGTCAATCATAATTGAATCAATCTTTACCAAATTATCATAAATAATGTAAAACCAATCTCATATGTATTAGAGAATTTTTAATTATTGTATCACATAAGACTTATAAAAAGTTTTAAATTTTTATTATTTTATAAATTAGCGGATTCTAATTTTAGCAAGCTATTCCCAACTTGACTGTCAAAAAGCATTATTTTATCAAAATTATTAATTTTTCACGGATTATTTTATAGGGTTCTACAGTAATCCTTGTTATTATATATATTATCAAAAACACTTGTGTTATGCACATGCTTGCACTTGGTATTCTTGTAACAACACAGATTAAAAAAAATGATTTTTTTTGTTTAGAGGGTGTTTGATGTAATTTTAGAAAGTGGTAAATAAAGGTTCGATTCTCGAACTTGTGAAGGTAATGATTTTAGAAAATATTCAACTTAACCTAAACTAATAAAAATCAGGAAAATACACTAGAGATGATTTTTAGAAAATATGGAGAAAACCAGGAATCAGGATTCAGTTATTTCTAACAATTCATGTGATTAATCATGTAATTCTTTTTAACAATTTAATTCAAGTTTGCCAAAAATATGTTTCCTAAAAGAATAATTGTAAATCCTAAGCATGGGACATCAAGAGTAATTAACTAAGCATGACCCATCAAAAGAGAACACAACTATTTAATAAAAACCATTTTTTTCTAATTTAAATCCATGCAAATAATAATAAAAGAATTATAAATAATTATTAGAAAATAATTAAATCACATAAAATTGAGAAAAATACCTTATCCATCATCCCAGTAAATAAACTTACCCCATGGAGAAGAAAACTTGCTCAAAAGATCTTTTCATTGCTCAAAAAGTTGATTACAAGGTGAAATAATAGTGCAACAGCTGAACAGATACGTTTATAAGTGTTACAGAATAGGGTTCAGCCGTTACAGAAGTGTTTCTAAGCAACAAAGGTTTAAAAGGATAGGCAACAGAAGCAGTTTGAATCAGCAACAGTTATAAGTGTGGCTGAGTCGTCTTCTCAGACGGTGGTAGATGAAGAACACGCCGGCCGGAGCAGCAGCAGGTGGCCGGCGATGACCGGAAATGGCCGGAAACTTACTGTTTCGATCTCTAGGCTTTTCTGCTTGATTTCTTCGGCTTCTCTTCATATATATAGGGTGTAGGAACCCTAGGGAGAGTTCTAAACCTAATAGAACTCCTTAAAATCTAACCAAATCTTCACAAATCCGATTCCAAGCCGGAATCCATTTTTCCGTCCAAATTCATGATTGTGCAATATTCTCCGGCGTAAATCACTCTAACTTGATGTGTTTGAGTTGTTCTTGGACTCTTGTAGCTTTTGTATCAATTTGGAAGCAAAATAACTCGAAAATCACGTTGATTTTTAGTGTACAGTTGCTGCCGATGAGTTGAATCGGTGATTGACTCGGTCAACTCGGGTTGACCGATTTGACTCGGGTTTGACCCGATTTTGACCGAGTTGACTCGAGGGTGCCCCTTATCCATTTCTAGGGTGCCAATAACACTTGTCCTTGGGTGCCTTTATCACTTTTTGAGCCAATTTTTCCACAAATCTTTATTCTTCAAATGTACCTACAAAAGCATAAAAACACGTAATAGACACAAAATCGAATACTAACTCACTAGAAATTAAGGTGTAATTTAGACACTAAAATGTGTCTATCAGTGTTTGGATATCAGAAGCAGAAATTAATCCTAGAAGTCAGAAGAAAAAACAATTTGCTTTATAAAAAGTTAACTTTTTTATTTTTAAAAGTCATTTTAAAATTTTATACCCAAACTAATTTCTAACTTTTTTGTTTTTAGAAGTCAAAAAATAACTTCGTGACGTCTAAAAAGGTTATTAATAATAAAAATTTAATATTCATATTTACAACAAAAGTAATAATCTTCTTGAAATATTTTTATTATATTTCATGGACTTCTTACAGACCTACTTAGAGATATTGATAATGATTCAATGTATGCGGACTATTTACCAACACAGGAAAAACACGTTACAATTGGTCCTAATAACCATGTTACCAAATAATAGCCAATATAGTTGGTACAACAGATTTTAAAACTAATTACTCGTCACTAAATGTTAACTTATAGGTACCAAACTGTTACTATTACACCCCTTAAGTTTAAGCCAAAGTTTGCGAGCTAACGTTTAGCATCTTGGATACTAAAAACCAAAATTGAGGAGAAGTAAGAGCCTTCGTGAAGATATCTGCTAGTCGGTGATGATAAGGGATATGACCAATGGATAAAAGACCAATTGTGACTAATTCTCGAATGAAATGGAAATCTACATCAATATTTTCATCCAGAGTGAGAAATATGATTTGATAATAGAGAATTATTGTAATGTTTTCAACCCAGAGCATAGGTGTTGACACCCAACTTTGCACATTTAAAAGCCAAATTCTTATAGTTACGTGGAAGAATATCAATCAGTCTTGTAAAAGTAAAGTCTAATTACTAGGCCCATTGGGAATGAGGGACCACCAGAATTTTGATCTTGAACTCATTTTTACACTCATCTAGATAACAAAGGGACTTATGATGAGAGGTATCCTTTTGGATGATCCAAATTCGATGTCCAAAGCTCAAGATATGGTCAGAATTGTGAAACGTATTAAAATTGGTCCCAAAACGTGTTTTAGGCCCATTACGGGTTTATTAGGGTCTTGGACGAATTTCCACTCAAAAACCCTTCTCGTTATTTATCTATTTTAATTTATTTTCATTTTTAAAAGTTTAAAACTTTGATCATTTATTTATGAAGGATCGAGTTTGAGTGATAACGTCTCCGATTATAAAGTAGAATCCATTAATTCCAGTTAAAAAGTAGAAATCGGTCTTTTGATCGAGCGGACTAGGTGCCTAACACCTTCCTAGTCCGTAACCAGATTTTGAGATCAAAATATAATTTGAGTTCTTGGTTTGAACACGTGCTTTACAAAGTTAACTTGTCATTTTGGCCATTTTTCTTATTTGGACCTAATTCCCTTAAGTTAGGTAGCGACTTCATATTAATAAGTATATACTATATGTTTATCCATTATGAAGATTTATAGATCTTAACGAGTTTTGTCCGTAGTTTTCAGAAATATCTTTAATATGTATAAAGAATACGTTTATCCCTTAACAAACTGGTAGCTAAACCAAATAAGTTCAGCTACCAGATGTGTTAAGGACCTGTATTATGCTTTTGTGGAGTACCTAGCTGCAATTAGTTTCTTTTATCCTGCCATAAAATATGATATTAATTTTCTAAAGAATACAACTTAACAACCAATGGATTGTCTGTTATCTTGATCTCCATCCCAATCAAAGTATGAGTTTGCATGTAAAGTTATCTTAACCATACATGAGTCAATATAGTACAATGGTAAAGTAGTCGGGTGATGATACCAACGACCTGAGTTCAAAACTCGCCAACATCGGAGTGAGATTAGAAAAATCTATAAAAAAATATGGACCCACTCAAAATAAATATCCATGTAAAGCTACACGTCCTCTAAAGAAGATAATGCCATAAGATACGTGCCTTAACCTTAGTACGTATACTCCTTACAGATGGTAGAAGATAAGAATTAGGTTCTGTACATGAATTGGTATAATTGATACACAATATAACTCAAGTTAGGTCTGCTCCATGTTAAGTATTGAAGAGCACTATGGGCATATGCAAGTTCCCCCATAATATATAACTCGTGTGTATGACTGTATCTCATATACACAGTTGCAAATTGAATGAAGAAAGAGTTATTCTTGTGCCTTCAGTAAGCCACCTTGATCAGTTTGGTTTAACTCTCTATGGTATCTCCTCCATTATCGAAATATGCTCGAAATCACTTTGTAATTTTAACTTTTGAAAAAATAACACATTTTGGGACATAATTTCTTTATTTTCATACATACCTTAATACCTTAAATCTCAGAAAATAAATGACGCATTATCCTATTCTTGTGCTCAAATGCAACCTTATTTCACTCCTTTAGTTTCGCCTTTAGAACCTTTAGCTTCAACCATAAAAAAAATAATATAAGACCCTACAAAAAAAAATCACAAACACTCAAGAAGATTAGTAAAACCTTCCTCCTCAAACCACGTAATATTGAATCTAGATGGACTACGACCCTAAAATGGATTAGAAAGATCATGAATGGTAGGATATGTCACAAGTAGGTCTGATTTTATATAGTTGAGACACATAAGGATATTAAGACTCGAAACAAGGAGAAATAAAAATTCTATTAAGACGACTTATCGTCGGATCCCAAAAGTTTATGTCTAATTTTGGATATGGATCGGCATTGTTTTTTTAAACACAAGCAATGCCAAATGTGGAGTCAGAATAGTAGTTATAATACCTCACTATGCCGAAGGATTCTAAAAGTTTTTTGTCTACTTTTAGACATGAATCGACATAGTTTCGTTAAATATAAGCGATGCCGACTCACAAGTCAGCATCACCATTATAACAACTCACAATGGCGACTGTTATTTCATATAACTTGCACAATCTAATGTATAACCATATAATGATCTTTTGCTTAATTAGTTAATAAGATTACGGAATAAAACAAACATCAATAAATCTCATTGGTTAGTAATCTAATATATCCCGGAGCAAAACCCTTAAAGCATCGACAACAATCATAGTGGAGGAAGGATCAGCCTTTTACGTGTCTCCGACAAGCTTAGAGCATCTCTCCTCTGAAAGAATATTAACATAAGTTAGAAAAAGTGAAGTTTGTATGTATGCAAAATAATGATTTTATGTAAGAACAAGCTAATATGTCGATATACTCACTTTTTACGCACGTCTAGTTCCAGGATGATATTGGTTAACATATCTAAGTACTCTAAGGTACTCCCTCATCTCCTCACGGATATGATAGTCAAATCTTATACAAGTCTTTCCAATTACGGTGATTAGGAATCCCATCTAAATCCACCAAGAATTCTTTGACTCTTTTCCAAAATATTGAATACCGTTCATTAGGTCGCTCAAGGAATGCCGAAATGAACACTTTAACAAACATTATATCATCTTCTAATGTGAATGGAAGGTATGAAATTTTGATAAGAAGTTTAATTTCGATTTTGGGGTAAATCTGTGTTAGATTAGAACAAGGGGGTCGTTTTATATAAAACTTTATATAGATTATGCCCCCAACGACTAGTTTTCTTTTCCAAAAAAGTAACAATTAGGTATCATTCAGCATACTTGAAACTAATCCATTTATGCCGATTGTGCACCATATTTCTGGTTTAAACAATATATGATACAGTCGGCATGCTCGAAACCCATCTATCTGTGCCGACTGTACACATATCTTCTTTGAATAGTTTATGATACAGTTGACATACCAATTTCTCATTATTTCTATGCCGACAGATGTACTAAATTCTGTTGTAGTAAATCAGGGAAAGTCGGTACAGTATTTACATTATTGGACAGTGCCAATTTTATTTATTCCAATGTCGACTCATATGTGCAGTGCCGAGTGTTAGTGATTTGGAAAAATAATTTTCATTGAACGAAAAGTTCATTATATTAGGATCGTTTATAATATTTTTATCAAAAAAGAATTACACTCGAAACATAATTATAGTAAATACGTTCAATCATAGGGTGGTATTATAATATCTTTCCACAAATTATAGCATTCCATTTAACCAAATGGTTTTCGTAACTCCATAAAATATCGGGTCCGAGCCAATGCTTTCTGAAAAAACATATGATACTAAGTTAGTTCATAACTTAGTATGAGTAGAATTTTTTTTATAAAACATTTGTTACTCACTCGTGCATCATAAGGCATTGTTGGATGTTCTTCAGTAACATCATCCAAATGAAATTCAAAACTTCCGAATGCACGATTGATAACTTTTGTAAATTTATGCCTAATCCCTTGGTAATTTCTTCCTTTTTTGTTACCGTCTAACCGAACGAAGATGAAAAATACTTAATTCCAAAGATCGTCAGCAGTTTCATCCGGATTTGTTTGAGGTACAAATCTATACTACTTATCATCGTCATGACTTGTGACCGCATTACACACTCGAACTATGGAACTATCTTCTTCTTTAGTGTAGCGAATTTTTTTTTTTCTTCTGGATGATGAAGAAATGAGAAAATATTTGAGAAGTTTGAGAGACCCAGCGACTATATTTAAAAAAAAAAAATAGTTGTTACATTGGAGTTGACATTGTTTCAAATTTCGTAACAAGGCCAACGGTTTGAGTTCTCAAAAACCCTGATGAAATATATTTTCGTCGGCATATTATACTAAACATTTCACCATGATGACTGTTATTCCAATGTTTATTCAAAATAAACTAGCCGTTGGTTTCACACATTGTACATCCCTATATATATATATATATATCCATTTATCCCCATTTTAAAGAACATTTCAAAATCAAACCTTCTATACCAAAGTATTTGAAAAATGACTCAACTGTTTATTAATCATGCATTATTTAAAGTAGATAAAGATTTATCGCTTTGTAGAAACTTCGTAGTATGTTATCCAGATAGTGGTGCGGGAACGACGACAAAATAGTTTGGTGAGTATGAGTTATTGAATGAAGATTTATGAAAAATTTTGCACTAACACAGGTAATATGAATAACCGTAATTGAACAAAAGAATAAAAATAAATAAAACTACTAAAAACTAAAACTAAACCTAAAAAAATTCTAAAAACAAGTCCGCGTCGGCGGCGCCAAAAATTAATGTGATTGTAGTTGTGGTAAGAAAGATTTGTTCAAGAATTGTGAAGATTTGGATTTAAACCTAATTTCTAAGACTAAAAATAGCTAAACTCAAATAAATTTGATATCAAGGTTGAGATAATACTAAGGCTAAGATTCCACTATTTTCCAATTTTTTAAAGTGATTTAATTCAATAATGATAATTATGCAATTCATACATTCAATTTGATTCTAAAATATTGCAACAAGTATATTTTCGGAATAACAATTGTAGATCGAAAGCATTGAACATCAAAAACCCTAGGCTAAGCATGTACCATCAAAAGAAATCACAATTGCTTAATGAAAATCTTAAATAAATTTTGAACCAAAGCAATTAATCATAAAAGAATTGCAAAAATTAGATTAAAAAGAATATACCATTTTTTTATTAGAAAAAATAGCTTCTTATGTCGCCTCAACAATGGGATTTAGCTCCTCATGTTGGAAACACACCCAAAATATTTATTCATAGCTCAAATGGTGTTTACAAAGAAGAAATAGAGAAAAAATAATAAAATAACGAATTCACAACGGTGTATAGACAATGCAGACTCACTTTTACAAATGAAGGTTTGCAAATTCAATACGTAACAGAATGATTGTTGCAGAAACTGTTGAAGAACGACAATTTTCAAAAGCCTTATGTTCTTCGTGTTTTCAGCTCACAACAGCAATATAGATTTTTTTCAACTTGATTTCTCTTTGGTTTTAACTCTCCAAACCTCTCCCTAAACTCTCTGTTTCCTCTTCTATGACTCTCAGCTCTCCTTTATATACCCACAGGGCCCATATCTCGCCAAATCTGTTTCCATTAAAAGCTTTACTCGGGAATAATCTTCACGTGAATTATTTCTTTTTTTTGTCTACTTCACGCTCTGTGGTAGCCTACACACTCCAACATGTTACAAACAACTATCATATCACGTCCAACTCCCTCCAGCCACACGCATACTATAAGAATAACTCAGAAAAATTCCAGAGAATAACTCCAACCCCTGTTTTACCGAGAATCAAAATAACTTTATTTTTGTTCTTATTACAACTCAGCTACCAACCTTATTTGGTTGTAACAGGGTGATACTAATCCAAAATCCAAGAGAAAATCCGACAATATCTCTTCCAAATCGAATCAAGAAAATCTCACATTTTGAACTGAATTTTTCCCGCCCAAAATTCTATTTCACGTGAAGAAGATAGAGTCCCCATATCAATTCATGGGGTTCCTTTAGCACTGGAGTGCCCCTATACAAAATAGGGGTCCCTTTAGCACATGTCCTTGGGTGTCTTTAACAATTTTTTGAGCCGATTTTTCCAAGAATATTTCTTTTCGAAAAACACATACACACGTAATAAGTACAAAAATAAGCACTAACAATAAACAAAATTGAGATAAAACAGACACAAAAATGTGTCTATCAAATACCCCCAAACTTATTATTTGCTAGTCCTCGAGCAAATCTAATCTAGAAAATAAAAATCCTAACCCATTGTCGCAGGCATTGCGATTGCACTTAGCGTGTGCAACAAGCCTTTAAACCCCTAGGTGGCCCTAGTGGACGAGTTTTATCTCGTGAGCGTTTACAAGAGAAATACCCACAAAACCTTTACTCCAAACTCTAGCTACTTGTGAACGATTGAGGGTAGACACTAAACAGACTATTTAGTCGGGTATCAAATTCTTTGGATATAGGAGGAATTACTCTATTTTGAGTCCAATTGTTGTACACGAGTTTGTACTCGAGCGTACTAATATTCACATATAAGAAAATAAAGCACTACTCAGAAAATCGTACAAAGGACCACGATACTCGGAATCTAACGAACCACAATTAAATGAATAAATTAAGAAGATGGATATGGAGATAGAAGTGTGCGCATGTTAACTAAGGTGAATGGTGTTTCCCAGAATATTTGTATGAACATCATGCCAGAATGAACTCTAATGGATTGAGATACGCACCCACTGGTCTGAATTCTAATTCTAGTATCAACTCAGCTGGTATATACAAGGGCCCCAGTGGTCGATTTATTGAATATATACATATATTATATATATTTTTTTCCACAACATGATTAGATCTTTTGAATCTTAGTTCATGCTCCTTGTCAGCAGATTACATGATAGTTCCCATGGATCTTGTGTTCCAAGCTTGCTTAGGCGACAGAGACAGGGAGAACACACATATATTGCTATCCAAGTGTCAATTTTTTTAAAATATACTTAAGTAAAAACATTGGCCAAGTTCAATTAAAATAATGGGACTTGATCTCAATCATTTTAATTCATCCTAGCGAAAACAAGGCGATACTAGTGCCCCACCAAATCACTTAGAGAAATACAAAAAGTTGCAAAATAAAAACAAAATGTGATATGGTGACGACTCCGAGATATGGTGACGACTATCATGTTATTTCTAAACCTGAGCTTTATCCTTTTATGAATAGACCTTTTAGCTGGATCCCTCAACTCCTACATCCAAGAATTTTATTTCCATATACTTAGAATGGTCAGTTTCATCCTAAATTGTTCACAAGTTTCTAAATTTTGGGATTTTATTATTGCACTAGAAGTTTCTCCCTTACCCCCAAACTTAAATCTAACATTGTCCTCAATGTTTCATATTAAAGAGTGGTACCAAAAATATAGGTAACAAGAGTAAATAAGAGGTAAGTCAGAAAGATAGTACCTGAATGAAGCGTAACAATCCTTCTCCGTAGAATTAGACAGAAAATAAAAACAAAAACCTGCAAAAACTTACTAATTTACAACAACAGCCTTGATGGTCAATCAAGGTAAGTAGGGTCCTCCAGAGGGACTTCCTCAACATCACCTATAGGAAAAGGCTCTAAAAATGGTTTCAATCTATGATCGTTAACTTTGAAAGTACTTTTACCATCTTGAGTCTCAATTTCAATAGCACCATGAGGAAAAATAGTGCGGACCACAAAAGGACCAGTCCACCGAGAGCATAACTTCCCGGAAAATAAATGCAAACGAATGTCATACAAAAGAACTTTTTGACTTGGAGAAAATGACTTTCTTTAAATATTTCTATCATGCACAAGTTTCATTTTTTTCTTATACTCCTTAGCACTATAGTATGCATCTCTACGAATCTCTTCCAACTCATTGAGTTGGAGTTTCCTGTGATCTCCTACCTTGTCAAACGAAAAATCAAACTGCTTTACATCCTAATATGATCTATGTTGTAACTCAACAGAAAGGTGACAAGCCTTGCCAAATACAATCCGATAAGGTGACATTCAAATGGGGGTCTTAAATGCAGTACGATAAGCCCATAAGGCATCACTAAGCATCAATGACTAGTCTTTCTGATTATGATTAACTATTTTCTCTAAAATACGTTTTATCTCCCTGTTGGAAACCTCTACTTGACCACTAGTATATGGATGATATGGGGTAGATACTTTGTGGGTAATACAATATTTCTTCATCAAAAGCTTAAACGGTCGATTACAAAAGTGTGACCCTCCATCACTAATTATATCTCGCGGTGTACCAAAACGTGCAAATATGTTATCATTCAAAAACTGGACCATAACCTTGTGGTCGTTTGTTTTACACGAAACTGCCTCAACCCATTTAGAGACATAGTCTACAGCGACAAGTATGTAAAGATTACCAAAAGAATTAGGAAATTGACCCATTAAATCAATGCCCCACACATCAAAGACCCCAATAACTAAAATAGGGTTCAAAGGCATCATATTTATACGGGAAATGGTTCCTAACTTCTGGCAGCGCTCATAAGCAACACAGTAACTGTGAGAGTCTTTAAACAATAACGGACAGTAGAATCCACACTGTAATATCTTAGAAGCAGTCTTCTTATAACTAAAATGACCTCCACAAGCATGATCATGACAAAAGGAAATAATACTACACTGGTCACTCTCAGGTATACATCTCCTAATTATTTGGTCTAGACAATACTTAAACAGATAAGGATCGTTCCAAAAGAAATTCTTAACCTCGACTAAAAACCTAGAACGATCTTGTTTACCCCAATGTTAAGGCATTCTACCAGTAACAAGATAATTCACTATATTCACAAACCAAGGTAATCGGAAAACAAGAAAAAGTTTTTCATCAAGAAAACTATCTCTCACAAGAGGAGAATCACCAGGGGAATCAACAACAAGCCTAGACAAGTGGTCTGTTACTACATTTTCTGCACCCTTTTTGTATATAATTTCTAGAGAGAATTCTTGTAGAAAAAGGATCCATCTAATCAATATAGGTTTAATATCCTTCTTAGACAGAAGATACTTCAAAGCAGCATGATCAGTAAAGATTATAACTTTAGAACCTAAGAGATAGGATCTAAACTTGTCTAAGGCAAAGACAATGGATAACAGTCCTTCTTTGTGGTGCTCTAGTTCAATTGGGCGTCATTTAGAGTTTTGCTGGCATAGTAAATCACATGAAGTAATTTATTTTCTCGCTGACCTAACACAACACTAATAGCATACTCTGAAGTATCACACATGATCTAAAAGGGTAGGTTCTAGTTAGGTGCTTGGACTATGGTGGAAGTAGTAAGCAAAGTCTTAAGCTTCTCGAAAGCCTCTAAACAAGCATCGTCAAAAGACAAACTTAGCATATTTTACAAGCAAATTGTAAAGAGGTCTAGAAATCAAGCTAAAATCCTTAATGAATCGAAGATAAAAACCTGCATGCCCTAAGAATGACCTTATATCTCTTACGGTTTTGGGAACCTGTATATTCTTAATAAGGTCAACTTTAGCTTTGTCTACCTCTATACCCTTAGACGATACGATATGCCCTAAAATAATTCCTGATTGAACCATGACATTTCTCCTAATTAAGCACTAAGTTCTTTTCCTTACACCTAGTCAACACTATGTCAAATGATGCAAACACTCATCAAAAGATGAACCAAGTAATCAAAAGTCATCCATAAAGACCTCTAAAAACTGTTCTACTATGTCAGAAAATATGCTCATCATGCAACGCTGAAAAGTAGCGGGTGCGTTACACAACCCGAAAGGCATGCGTCTATAAGCAAAGGTACCAAAGGGACAAGTAAAAGTGGTTTTCTCTTGGTCTTCTGGGAAATAACAATCTGATTATAACCAGAGTAGACATCTAACAAGCAATAATGACTATGTACGGATAATCGCTTTAACATTTGGTCAATAAAAGGAAGGGGAAAGTGGTCCTTCCTTGTGACCTTGTTCAGTTTTCTATAGTCAATACAAACACGCCACCCCGTGGTCACTCGGGTTGGGATTAAATCATTGTTATCATTCTGGACTATAGTGATACCTGATTTTTTGGGAACAACCTGAACCGGGATGAGCCACTTACTGTCTGAAATGGGGTAGATAATACCCGCATTAACAACTTAAGCACCTCAGTTCGAACTACTTCTTTCATGTGAGGGTTCATTCGACGTTGCATCACCCTAGAAAATTTGATGTCATCCTCTAAATGAATCTGATGCATACAAACAGTAGGACTTATACCCTTAATATCTTCTAAGATCCCTAAAGCTTCCTTATTTTCTGGAAGTACAGTCACTAGCCTACTTTCCTAATCACTATCCAAGTCGGATGCTATAATTACAGGTAAAGCCTCAGAGAGGCCTAAAAACACATATTTCAGAGTATTTGGTAATGGTTTGAGGTCCAACTTAGGAGGCTCTTCTAAAGAAGGAATTATGGTAGAATTATAAAGTGGTATTGGTTTGAACTTATCTTTCCATCTATTAGTATCTAACACAGAGGTAGAATCTAACAACGCATTCACTTGATCAATGGTACTATCATCGTCAAAATCTAAGCCAAAATAGGATAGACAACTTTCTAATGGATCTTCAGATAAAATGTTTGGTAATGACTCCTGAACTAATGTTCCTATCATGTTCACCTCTTCAATGCACGTTTCATCTAGCTCAGAGGGTTGCTTACTAATATTAAAAATATTCATCTCAATAGTCATATTACCAAAAGATAAATTCATAATACCATTTTGACAATTAATGATTGCATTAGATGTAGTTAAAAATAGGCGACCTAATATCATAGGTATCTGGTTTTCTGGGTCAGGGACAGGTTGGATATTTAGGATAACAAAATCCACATGATAAATAAACCTATCGACCTCAATAAGAACATCCTCGACAATTATACGAGGAATTTTCACAGACCTATCAGCTAACTGCAGTGTTATTTGGGTAGTTTTTAAGTCACCAAGCCCAAGCTGGAGGTACACATGTTACGGAAGTATGTTCACACTGGCTCATAAGTCAAGTAATGCTTTCTCAACATGGTAGTTACCTATTCTGCAAGAAATTATAGGGGAACCTGGGTCTTTGTATTTAGGAGTTGTGTTGTTCTGGATGATTGAACTTCCATAACTAGCTAAAAAGGATTTCTTCTGTATACTAAGCTTTCGCTTTCGCGTACAAAGATCCTTAAGGAACTTGGCATAAGTAGGAATCTGCCTGATTGTATCTAATAAAGGAAGATTTATGTTGACTTGCTTAAAAATCTTCAATATATCATTAAAGTTGGATTCCTTCTTAGTTGGTACTATCAGTTGTGGGAATGGGGCTCTGGGCACAACATCGGATTTCTCAGGAACCGCATTAGACTCTTTAGAGACTCTATCGGTCTCTTTAGTTACTGGCTCAGAAGGGTGAACTACAACATGTTCATTATTGGGCATGGTTACCTTATTGTTTACCACTCTACCACTTCTAAGGGTTGTAACAGAATTCACATGATTGAACGGTTTCTCTCCATAAGATACTTCATGAACTCCTCTAGGATTGGATTGTGTCTAGATAGGAAACTTGCCTTTTTATCTCAAAAACTCATTCATCTGACTAATCTGGTTTCATAATTCGGAAATAGCCTTTTTATTATCTTTTAAACTTTGTTCAAACGATTGATGAAACTTTGCAGTGTTATGAGATAAAAGGGTGAGAGACTCTTTTAAACTCATGATCTTCTTATCTGAAAGGTTCTGAAATTGGGCCGGTCCTGAAAGATTCTTACTGTAACCAAAACCTGGGGGAGCCTGAGTATTACTAGACTGGCCTTGATTCTGGCCCTTGGACCAGGAAAAATTAGGTCGTTTCTCCAACCATGGTTATAAGTTTCATAATATGGGTCATATCTCTGACGGTTTTCAAACCTAGAGTTGTTATAAAGAGCATGGCTTGCTCTTCGTATCTAGCATGGTTTGACCCTTGATTTATTTCTAAGACCTCTAGACGTCTAAGGATTTCTGATCCATTATCAACTTTATCGACCCTATGGATAAAATTCCTAGAAATTTCTGGTTCTCTCATCGAAACCCATTGCCTAGTTTGCTCAGCTAACTCGATAAACGAGTCAAAACATGTATATGCATCCTGATGAGTGAATTTCCCACCACTCATTGTTTTTATCTGCATAAGGGTTTCACTATCTAGGCCCTCATATAAAATTTATGCCATGTGGGCTTTTTCAAAGTCGTGATGTGGACACAGGTATAACAATTCATTAAACCTTTCTACATAATCGTGTAGGTTTTCACCTAATTTCTGCTTAAAGGTTTGAATGGACTGACAAACAACATCAGTCTTATGGTGTGAGTAAAACTTCTTAACAAAAACCTCTACACGACCGTCCCAGGCGGTGATTGTTTTAGAAGGAATAAAATGATACAACTCTTTGGCTTTTTCATCAAGAGAGACTGGAAACAAATGTAACTTAAGCACATCTTTGGAGACATTCGGATAACTCATCGTGTCACAAATCATTTCAAAGTCTCTTATGTGGGTATACGGGTTCTTATTCTTTAACCCCCTAAATGTTCAAAGCATGCCATTAGTCCAAGGTTTAATATCAAATTTGACAGTAGTGGCTGGTAAAACTACCTCTGGGTCACGTACTCCTCTAGATGGGTTCATACGATCTCTTAGGGATTTGTTCGCCTGGACTTCATGCTCACCCATTTCGGCAAAAAAAGATGTACCACCTAAATCCGTGTAACGGGTTAGACTCAAACAAAATAGGTCGTTTTCTTCAAGTCTATCTCATACACGGATCCAACGACGCATACTAGTTTTTAGCAAGAATATATGCACATGCAAATGCTGGGGTTCACTATTTTAGGTAAGCTTGGTTTACATTAACAAAATATACCTATAGTCAAAAACTTGTCAAAGGTACAAGGTTAAGGTTTGTGGACTTTCAGCTGGTAACTCCCATCAGGCCCAAGGCACGGGTTCAACTTACTTATCCAAGGGTTTTCCTAATAATCGGTGATCTGACGAAGGTGCAAAATGGTGTGTGCACTTGTGTTTTTATTTGTTAATAATAAATAAAATTCAAAAAATAAACAAGCAAGCAAGCAACAAAAAAATAAAAGTCCAAAAGAAAAAAAAACTAATAAAGAAAACTTAAATATAAAAATTCTTTGTCTTTTTCTCCGTTTTTTTCGCTTTAAATTTAACTCCAAGTCTTTTGGCTCAATTCCTTTCGTTTCGTTCCAAAACCTATAGCAAAAGTGAAATAGCCAAAAACGTAAAATAAAACAAAAGAATAAAAAAAAATAATAAAAAAAACTACTAAAAAACTAAACCTAAACCTAAAAACAAATCTAAAAACAAGTCCGCGTCGGCGGCGCCAAAAATTGATGTGATTGTAGATGTGGTAAGAAAGATTCGTTCAAGACTTGTGAAGATTTGGATTTAAACCTAATTTCTAAGACTAAAATAGGTAAACTCAAATAAACTAGATATCAAGGTTGAGAGAATAATGAGGCTAAGATTCCATTATTTTCCAAATTTTAGAGTGATTTAATTCAATAATGATAATTATACAATTCATACATTCAATTTGATTCTAAAATATTGCAACAAGTAGATTTTCGGAATAACAATTGTAGATCGAAAGCATAGAACATCAAAAACCCTAGGCTAAGCATGTACCATCAAAATAAATCATAATTGCTTAATGAAAATCATTAAATCAATTTTTACCAAAGCAATTAATCATAAAATAATTGCAAAAATTAGATTAATAAGAATATACAACTTTTTTATTGGAAAAGATAGCTTCCTTTGTCACCTTAGCAATGGGTTTCAACTTCTCATGTTGGAAACACACTCAAAGTATTTATTCATAGCTCAAATGGTCTTTACAAAGAAGAAATAGAGAAAAAATAATAAAACAATGAATTCCCAACAGTGTATATGCATTGCAAACTTACTGTTACAAATCAAGTGTTGTAAATTCAAATATACGTAGCAGAATGACTGTTGTAGAAACTGTTGAAGAACGACAATTTGCAAAAGCATTATGTTCTTCGTGATTTCTTCTCACAGCAGCAGCAAGGATTTTTTTCAACTTGATTTCTCTTTGGTTTTAACTCTTCAGACCTCTCCCCTAACTTTCTGTATCCTTTTCTCTGACTTCCAGCTCTCCTTTATATACCCACAGGACCCATATTCCATTAAAAGCTTTTACTCGGGAATAATCTTCAGGGAATTTTTTTTTTTTTTTGTCTCCTTCACGCATCTGTGTTAGCCTACACACTCCAACACGCTACAAACAATTATCATATCGCGTCCAACTCCCTCCAGCCACACGCATATTCCAAAAATAACTCGAAAAAATTCCCGAGAATAACTCCGACCCCAGTTTTACTGAGAATCAAAATAACTTTCCTTTTTTTTCTTATTGCAATACCAACCTTATTTGGTTGTAATAGGGTGATACTAATCCAAAATCCAAGAGAAAATCCAACAATCTCTCTTCCAAATCTAATCCGGAAAACCTCACATTTTGAACTGAATTTTTCCTGCCCAAAATTCTATTTCACGTGAAAAAGATGAAGTCCCCCTTATCCGTTCCTGGGGTGCCTTCATCACTGAGTGCTTCTATCCAAAATGGGGGTCCCTTTAGCAATTTTCATTGGATGCTTTTAGCAATTTTTTGAGCCGATTTTTCCAAGAATGTTTTTTTCTCAAAAATACCTACACACACATAAAACACAATAATAAGTACAAAAATGAGCACTAACAATAAACAGAATTAAGAAAAAACAGACACAAAAATGTGTCTATCACTGGGTTGTAATGTGGGTGTTTAATTAAGTTATGTAACAAAAACATTTTATATTTGAAAGTATGTTTGACAATGCTTAAAAATCGCCATGGAATTTAACTATTTCAGCAATGCCGACTCACATCAAAAGTTTTTTCCCAATATCACAAATGAGTCGGCATAGTAAAGAAATGGTCGGCATTGTCATTACCTGGAGTAAGAGTCGGCATTGTAGTTGTCTGTTTATACTATGCCGACTTGCTCCAACATTTTCAGTCCACTAATTCGGAGGAGTCGACGTAGTCAACAACTTGCCAAACGATGTCGATTGTAGCTCCAATATTGTGTTATTACATCAGAATCAGCATTGTTGGTTGATTTTTACAATGCCGATTTCACCCAAAATGTAAGCTACTAAAGCAAAACACAATATATAAGCGACCACTCAAAGAGCGTATGAACTAAAACCATTTAATTCATTGAGATTGATTCAAGTTTTAAAATACAAAATATATTCGACTACTCAAATACCATTTTATTAACTAAGTCCCAAAAATCTACATTCCAAAGTTTACTTCAATTCAATTGTTATCGTATTCTCTCACTGCATGGATAAATTTAAAGCATCCCACAATTAGTGATTCTGCTCGTACAATTTCATCTATCCATCAACGTGATTGGGCACAAAACCCGGTATTTTAGAATGCGCACAAATCGGTGGTAATGAATAATTTTCCTTTAACTTGAAACCGATAAATGCTTCCCGTTCATGAACGCTAGAACAATTGTTTTTTTCTTCAACAAGCCCTCACACTTCTAAAACTTTGGTGTAAACGTAATGCCCATCCTAGGCCCAAAAATGAACCACGCACCGAAATATATCTGCTAAGAGATGCCCACACATCGACATTCTCATCCAACAAAACGCTTAAAGGAAATCCATGGATTCATTAGGCCCTAGTAAACGAACATGCAAATCATTAAATTATTATTCATTGTCCACCGTTGTTTTATATAAACTCCTATTTTGATTAGTGTTAAGGCCATCTTCATTCTTGCATATTACCATTATGTTATCCAAAAATTATCCTACCCATGCAAGTATCCTAATTGCTCAGTCGCAGCATGATAACCACAATTTTCATCTTCATCCACATTGTCTGTTGATATAACATATTCACAAATGATCTCGAGAAGTTTCCTCATATGCTCCTCTATTATGGTATGACAAGTTCGATTCGCCTTACCTGTTTTTCGTATCCCTGGGGGTTTTCATATCACCTCTTGGTTTCCTTATTATCTCCATACTATCTTCTGTAATCTCCGGAGTTACAACCTCCTTCTTCGGCCTTCCTATTTAATTTTGAACCGGTGCTTCATCAATGTTGGATATAGCTTGAATTATCATCTTGGTTTTGTTAAGTTGATGTACTAACTTCCTTCTTCTTCCTTCCTCTTTTCTTTGGAACCGGTGCTTCATCAACGTTGGGTTTAGCTTGAGAATTCTCATCTTGTTGTTTTTGAGTTTATGTACTAACTTCCTTCTTCGGTCTTCCTCTTTTCTTTGGAACCGGTGCTTCATCAATGTTGGGTATAACTTGGTAATGCATATCTTGTTGCCATTGAGTTGATGTACTAACTTCCTTCTTCGTCCTTCCTATTTAATTTGGATCCGGTGCTTCATCAATGTTGGGTATAACTTGAAAATCCTCATCTTGGTTTTGTTGAGTTGATGTACTAACTTCCTTCTTCTTCCTTCCTCTTTTCTTTGGAACCTATGCTTAATCAACGTTAGGGTTAGCTTGAAAATTCTCATCTTGTTGTTTTTGAGTTTATGTACCAACTTCCTTATTCGGTCTTCCTCTTTTATTTAGAACTGGTGCTTCATCAACGTTGGATATAACTTGGTAATTTATATCTTGTTGTTGTTGAGTTGATGTACTAACTTCCTTCTTTGGACTTTTTTTTTTGGAATCGTTGCTTCATCATACCTTGCTTCAGATACCTCAAAAGCACATAGATCTATTCACTTACTATCCTCACATTCTCTCTCACGTCCATTCACTTGTTTAAGAATTTGGAAATTTAATAAATTGCTCTAACAATTTATCATGGTTTAATAAACTAGCCCCGTTTTTCAAAAAAATATTAGATATGCCTCCTATTAGCTAAGTTTAATGGACCCACTAAAATGGCCAAATCTCACTAACATTGTGAATTTTAGTTGATGAAATTACTTGATTATCCTTACAAACCTTAAAACAAAACAAAATGACTCAAAATTTCTTCCACTTCTTTCTCTTCTTCTTGCCGCCTCCTCCCTTCTTTACTGTCTAGTTTCTTTTTTCTTTCAGTTTTCTATTTTTCAAGAGATAACAATATATTCCTGATTTCAATTAGGGTTTGAAGAATGGATTTTTAAGGTATTATAAGGTTTGGATTGAACCATTTTGAAACCTTAAATTCTTATTCTCTAAACCCATATTAAAACAAAAAGTTGTGACTATTGTTAGGTTTTGTTCTGATGCAGTGATTTGAAGATTTCAAATTAATTGAATGATGCAGAGATTTCTTGATTTTTGTTATGTTTTATTTGGGTATATCTGATATGTTTTGCTTCTTTCAAATATGATTTGCTTAAATCGAAATTAGGTTTATGAGATTTTTTTTCTGAAAGTAATTAATTCAAGTTTGTTAGTTGGTTTCTGAGATTTGATTTCTTTTTCTTCTTTGAAAATGAAATTTCGATTTATTTTTTCATTTCTATAGCTTTCATATTAATGAAATTTTGATTCGATAAAGTGAAAGTAATGAGTGTTGTTTGTTGATTATTATCATCATCATTAAACTATATGGGTTTCTACTGAATTACAATATGTTTAATTGCAACAATTTGTTAGGGTTTCATGAAGAATTGCAGGGAGAAGAATATGAAGAACTTATGGTAATTTTAGATCATAAGTTTTTAGGAATTTATGATTCTTCAAGCAAGTTGATTCAATTTGAGATAATGGGATGTATTAATTCATATTTTCATCTTTGTTATAATTTTATTTGATCAATTAGGGTTTTCTGAATGATTTGAGGATTTCTTTTAATTAGGATTCTTCATTTGGGGAAGCACATGATTTGGGGAAGAACCTAACTCGGTGCACTGAGTCACGAGTTGACTAGGAAATGTAACTCAGTTAATTAGGTCCATCTCAGAAGAGTTAGGGACTTAAATATCTTTTACTATGTCATTTAATTGCTTCCTATACAATAACATGTGTTATCTACTTTTTCAAAATAAAAAACGAGACTGAAAAAGTCAAGCAAGGCCTATTTAATTGGCTTATGGGAACTTCTTCCTCATCTTCTTATTTCTTTGACTTCTTAATATCCTTCTATGGTGGTTCAATAACCGCATGACAATTTTTTTTCACATTTTTCACAGGAAATTTTGTGCATCCAAATTTTTTTTCCAGAAATCACGGTCATTAATGCTTGTTCATTATCTGTTATTATAACCCTTGGAAGATCATTTCCTCTGAATAGTAACTTCAAATGTTGTAAGGCTAAAATATAGTTATAATCCTTCTCGTCTTTCAATAAGCACCAAGCATACGTAAATGTTACCTTGTTCGATGTATGACCAACGATGTTGAACAACGACATTTGATATTTGTTTGTCTTGTAAGTGCAGTACATCATAAGAACCAGAAAGAATGATTAAGCCAATTGTTCCATCAACGGATGTGCAATGAATATTTGAAGGATCTTTTCGCATTCGACCCTTTTTCAAGTTTGTGCGTGTAGTTGAAAACAGTGGATAACTTTAGAAATTCTTGCATAACCTATCTACCTTGTTATTCCCGCCTTTTATACTTGTTTGTACATTGTAACTAATACTTAAAAAACACACGCTAGTTCAATCTTTAACCTTGATACCGTTGAGGATTTGACTTGTTGTGGTGCGTGTTTTAGTCAATCTTTTTACTTCCTCGAATTGATCGGGTGTCAATTTTACAACTATGGAGTGTCCAACTAAAGTCTTCATATCCTTATGGTTATGGCGGCTGCACATCACTTTACTTTTTCATACATTTCCATTCAAATTAAATATATGCTTAAAAGGGCATCCATCCTTTCTCGTTCTAGTCTTGTATACCCTTGTAGTATTCTTTGGATACATATATCCCTTTTTCTTGTGGTTAACGTTTTCTCCACCTCTCTCGCAAATCATTTCAAACCGAGTAAATATTCCCTTATTGATTCTGACTAATACACACTTATTCTTGAGAGTCATATCTATAGCCCATTAATTGTCTCATCTTTACTAGTAAATTCCTTCATTACGCATAAATACAACAAGTTATATTTCTTATAAAAAATACCAATATAAACTTGCCAAATTATTTCGTAATGTACAAAATCATTCACATAGTGCTCTGAAATATCTTGACCCAACTGTCACACAGGCTTAGGCTGATCATCGGCGATAACTACGATCTAACCACAAAGAAAGAAGTAAGTTAGTCGAAATAAAATGACCAGTCGACATGGTCTAGAAAGTCCGTATATGCCGACCGTAAAAAATTAGCAGTATAAAGTATATAATAGTTCAACATTCGACATGCCCCATAACTAAATTCAATACCGACTGCAAATATTGTAAATTGCAAAAATTATTAAATGCTCCGGTCGGCATTCTCGATAGAGTTACCCTCAATGCCGACTCACACCAAAAGTTTTTTTCCCAACTTTTGGCCACAGTCGGCATGCTCGATAACTGGTTTTAGTGCCCACTGTAAATATTTTGAATTGCCAAAATTATTATATACCTCATTTTAGATAGAGTTATCCTCAATGCCAACTCACATCAGAAGTTCCTACCCAGTTTTAGGCCACAGTCGACATAGTTGGTGACTCATCTTTATATGTGAACTGTGAAAACAAGAATTACCCTTTTATGGAAATATTATTGGACACAATGGGCATACATGGAATTCTTCGACTATACCGACAGAATCCTAAACTTCTTCCTGGTTTTAGGTAATAACCGGCATAGTTAGTGACCTTTTTAATATGTCGACTGTGCAACAAAGAATAACCTCTTCATGGGGGAATACCTAGTGTCGGTATGGAATGAGTTTGATTACATACCAATTGTAAGGAATCAACATAAATTTTTAACTTCGACTATGCCGACTATGAGTCTGGTCAACTCAACAACCATGGCGAATCAAACTAGAAAAATCATATTCCACCTTATTTGGACATATACCTGAGTATTGAAGTATTTGTATTTTTAGCTTCTTCATTTTTTTGGGTTGGTTTTTCACTGAACCTTCATGCTCATAAGTATCTTGATTTAGGGTTTTTTCATGGATGAAATTTTGATTATCTACAAAATGTTGCAATTGAGAATCGTTATAAAAGCAAAGTAAACACCTTTGAATATTTCTCAACATCAAATTCGTCAACATCAAATTCCTCACTGGAATCTCTCATTTCCATCAAATCTTCCAAAATCCCGAATTTTCCTACACTTCTTCTTCTTCTTCTAGCTAACAATTAACACTCTAACTATAAATCTTAAATTTTATTTAAAATAATCTATTAACTAACAACTAATTAGCAACTAATAAATTAAGGGTAATTTAAGTATTATAAAAAATATATGGATATAAAGTTTCTAATATTATTTCAAAATGCCCCTATTAATTTTATTATGTATATATCTCCTGATTTGTGGGGATATCCCCTAAATGTGAGTTCATAAATGTGTATGCAAATTTTTTTATATTTAACCGCTATAACGTCCATTATTTAAAAAAAACCGTTAAAAAACTCGTTTTTTTCCCTAATAATGCATTAAATGGCCTAGACATCTCATACCTGTTAAAATTCGTTAGTAACGGTCACGGCCGTGGGCGCTGACCTAAGCCTTAGCTCGTTTTTTAAACCTTGACTAAGACTAGACGACAATATCAACAATTAACAAACTTGGTTTCTGTCAATTTAGAGTAAAGATCCACAGCTAAGCATGTTGATATAGTTAGTGAACTATTTATCGTTGAACCTATATTGATGGCATCTTTAACTAGTTAAGAGAAGCAAACAAAAAGAATCTTTCTAACTAACGTTAAGACAAACAAAGTTAAATTTTAGTGCTTATAAAAATCAAGAACCTATTTTATTCAATATTGAGAGCTCATTACCCACAATACTAGTTAAATTTCTCATCAAGCCGAAATGAAGTATAGAAAAAGAGCTAAAACTAAAACCAACATTATCAAAACGGCATTTCTCCCTTTCCAGCCTCTCCAAACTCTGTGTTTTCTCCTGATTATATCTCATATAACAGCACAAACGGGCACGGATTTTACATGTTCATCGAATTCAACAAGCTCATGCAAGACTTACAATCACCGGACTTCTTGAATCTTGGATCAATATCGGATCTTTTTGAGGTTAGTCATTTATCAGTTAAGAAAGCTAGTAATTTGATTTCGGAAAATGTGCAACTTATTCCCAATCAGCTCGTACTGGTGCCTGTTTCATGTGGTTGCACCCGAAGCAATTTCTCCGCCAGTATTACTTATCAAATTAAATCAGGAGATAGTTATTATGTACTTTCAATTCACTCATTTGCGAATCTTACCAACTGGCACACTGCAATAGATTTTAACCCCACTTTAAGTCCAAACACTTTAAAGATTGGTGTAGAAGTAGTTTTTCCAATTTTTTGTAAATGCTCTAACGGAGTCTCAGTTGGACAAAGGTCATAAATTTCTTGTAACCTACATATGGCAACCTAATGACAATTTATCGCTAGTGAGCTCAATGCTAAATTCATCACTTGGCGATATTGCTGCTGTAAATAACTACAAGAGTTTCAGTGCTGCGGTTGGTTTGCCTGTGTTGATTACGGTAAAGCAATTACCTGTTCTCTGTCAACCATCTTACTCACCTCCACCTGTGACAAAGAAATCAAGCCATCCTCCAAGTGTCGCCATTTCTTTAATGGGAGCTGTCATTTTCGTTTTAGTATGCTTATTGATATTGATTTCTTCACAAAGTTACAGATGAAAGACAATGGATCCCGAGGATACGGGTTTGGACACTGATGATTCTTTATATATAACTAGGGCAAATTCAGGACCTAAGACTGTGCAGGATAAGCTATTGCCAGGGGTTTCTGGTTATTTAGGCAAGGCTGTCATGTATGAGAAGGAAGTGATAATGCAAGCAACCATGAGTTTTGATGAACACTGTAGGATAGGTGGCTCGATTTACCGGGTACTATACAAGGGAGTGTGGTTGCCGTGAATAAGGCAAAACACGACATTACAAATGAGCTGAGGTTACTACAGAAAGTGAACCATGCAAATCTGGTGAAATTTATGCGTATTTCCATGGATACAGATAAATATTGCTTCATGGTTTATGAATTTGCCGAAAATGGTTCCTTGGATAAATGGCTGACTCCTAAGGTGCCATGCTCGTCAAGTTCAATAAACTTCCTAACATGGGATCAAAGGTTCAGTATAGCGTTGGATATTGCCAATGGTCTTCAATACTTGCATGAACACACTCAACCAAGAATTGTTCACATGGACATCAGAACAGCAAACATACTTCTATATTCCAAGTTGAAGGCGAAGATTGCAAATTTTTCTAGGGCCAAACCACTAACTGACTCTTCCATGCTCAAAGTCTTGTTAGAGTTGCTGTCAGGAAAGAGAGCAACGGAAACAAAAAAGGGTGGTGAGATGGTGATGTTGTGGAAAGAAATTAGATTGATACTTGAAGTTGAAGAGAGAAGAGAAGAACGGCTAAGGAGATGGATGGACCCGAACCTGAAGAACTCATTTTCAATTGACAGTGCAATGAGCCTATGTTGTTAAAGGCGCCCGAAACGTGAAGTTGATGCCTCGTCAGTGAGGCGTCAAAGACAAGAGCTACTACCTTTTATTTATTTTATTTTTTTCTGATCGCCTTAGGCACTCCTAGGCGCTAAAGGCACGAGGCCAAGGGCTTGGCGCCTCGCCTCGCCTCCCGCTTCACACAACATAGCAATGACCTTGGCAACCATGGCAAGAGTATGCACTGGGGAGATATCCTCATCGAGGCCAAACATGGCAGAAATGGTTTTTAATCTTTCTGTTCTGAATCAACAATCTTCTGAGGCCTTAGACACGTCTTGGATCGGTGGTTTAGAAGCACAAGCCTCTATTCAAACCATAAGTCCGTTTGCACCACGTTGATTATGTACAGTGTTATGAGAATTTTGAACAATCCAAGCAAAATTTTCATTTCATGTTTCCATGTGAATAAAATACAAGGTCTGTTGTTTAAAGTGAGAATAACAATCTTAAGACATTATTATTTAGTAATAATTATAAATGAATGATCAATTTGTGAATCGTTGACGTTGATATTATATTAGAAAATTAAGGATGTTAATTTTGAAGTGAAAAAAACAAAATTGAGTTTTCTGGGCAGCTTTAGAGTTTCGAGTATATCTCTTAACTTAGAAGGAATCTCGATGAATTCTTTTAACATAGTATAATAGACATCTTGATAGTTACCATACCAAATTTCAGAATTTTTGGAGTTGTAAAAGTATTTTTTAGATATTCTATAGAACTGAGAAACGTTCCTGAAAAATTCTGACGGGCAGAAAAATATTGTTGACTAAATTAGTTTTTCTGGCGTAACTATGAGTTTTTTGAAATGGTGATTCAAATGAGATTTGTAGATCTAGATGTTATCTTCAAAACTCATATTTAATTTTTTGATTCGGACTTGTGGTTTGTGAGATATGGTATTTGCAAAGATGTTGTGCATGTTTGTCCAGAATGTCAATAACTGTACTAGATTAGTATGAGATCTGGCAACCATTTATAGTGGTACTTTATCACCTTGGATATAATATGAAAACCGGTACTAGTGAGTGTTTTTATCCATAATAGACTTGGGATTTCAATTTAGTTGAAATATTTCTCATAAACAAATTAGAGCAAGTAACAAATTGATTTTTATGACTTAAAGTGATAATCTCTTATGTGTTAGATTACTATCAAATTGCTAATGAATAATGAGATGTTGAATCGGTTGTGTATGAACTGTACATTATGTTATAAATCACTTTGATTATATATGCTTTGTGTAGTATCAATTGGCGTGAATCACATGATTGATTAATAATTGTGCATTAGCAATTTCAGTGGTGATTTCTAAATCATTTCGAATATGTTACCTTTTGTTGAAAATATGAGAATCATTATATACTAGTGTACCATAGTCATATAGATAGTGAGGTATAATGTATCTTTTAGTAACTAGTGCAACAAGAAGGTTAAGCGAACACATGTGTTTTAATTGATATGTATGTACACAAAAGTGTTTGAGTGTTTTATTCCCAAATTTTGTTACTTATTGATGATTGTGATAGTCTAATGTGGAGAGAGACTTAAGTAACTTGATAACTATATTTTGGTAATAAACATTTTGATAAGATGAACACTTATTATCTATTGATAATTTGATATTACCTATGTCAAACGAGAGTATCAACCAATTTTTTGAATCCTAGTTGGGCAGAAGTTTTATCATCTTAAATTGAATGATAGATTAACTACTATCTGTGATAACTTCTGTTTTTAGTTGTGTGCTTATCTCCTCGGAATATAGAATTATTTATTCGAATTTGAATGAAACAATTGACATTCTTACTGTGTTAAGTAATTTTACTTTTCTGTGTAGATGATAAAAAGAATTGGTTGGTAAATGCCGGAAGTGCTGGAACGTGTGCTCCAGAAAAGACATGTTTTGTCTTCTACCAAGATTGGGAAAAATGCAAAAGCATTTTGATGAACAACTCACTATCAAAACAGTTGAAGAAATAGTTAATGATGTGTAAGGCTTGTCAGGTATGGACATTAATCAAATAATAATACCATTCTCAATATGTGCATTGCAATTTAAAACTAATGTCAAATGCTATCTAGCTAAGTTACTATGAAATGTTATACTTAGAAATATGGTCTTGTGATGCTTTGAGTGTTAGCTTAATAGAACAAGACAATAATAGATAAAAGGGAAAATCGTCAATGAATTGAGAATGAATACATGAACATGTTATATCATAATGTTGGTATAGAGTATCATTATATGGTGTGTCTTAGATAGATGCAACCTAAAAGACACATAATTGTATTTTCTTATGTTGAGAAATCCTGATAACTGTGGGGGCGCTTATGCCTCAAATGTGGGGGTATAAGATGGAAACAAGTGTTTGTTTGATTTCTCAAGCATATTTATAGAAGATCCTAAACTTATATGTATCCAACCCTGTAGACCTCAATTGTGGGGGTCTAAGGTGGGAATGAAGAGTCGATTTTATTTAGCAAATCATTGCATATGATCACCAGAACTGTTCTACAATAACTTGTAAGTTCTGAAGTTAACAACATTTGAATAAAATAAATTTTATTGTTGAGGATGTTGAGTTCTCGACAGCAGTCTTCTGAGGTCGAGTTCTCACACGAGATAGAATAGGTTAGACAGATGCTTGACTTTGTGAAATTGTTGTTATAGAATAAAGTAGTGATCACTTGGCACATACTCACGTGACACTAAAATTAATACGTTAGGCATTGTTTGTCATTATTTTCGGTATGCTACATTAGATGGATGTTGAGGCAGTATACTTAAATGGTTAGTCAAATGTGGACAAACCTTAAGGGTTTGGTTAGCGCTAGGGGGTAAAGATTCAAACTGACTACACCTACATATACTTGACTTGAACCAAGCAATAATTCATTGACGTAACAATATTATTATGTGATGATGATGATTTCTAGTGATGTGACACTAATGAATTTTGATAAGTGTATTTACACTAAATCTATTGAAGGTGCATATGTTTAGCATGCCTTTATTATGTGTTTTACAACCATTAACAAATTTGTGTTGTTTAAAGTTTGACAGGAAACAAATATGTTGTTGACGTGGTCTAAAGGACCAGAAGGAACCAAAATCAAATTTTGATTATATAGTTTCTGTCAAATGTGTTTAATGTGTGTTGTAAAATAGGTGTGCATGTTTCCCATTTTAATCCTAGAGAATCACAGGGATACTCTGATCAAAGGACAAGAGAATTGGGACGCTTGAGGTACATATTTAATTTTAAATATGTGATATATATGGCACTAACCTTTTGAGGAAAATGTAATGACCGTACTAGTATTTAGTACATGTATCTTATGCTTTACAACCATCTAGAAAACATGTGACTTTTACGATTTGATTGAAAGACTAAGTTGTTGTAGACAAGCATGATCTAAAGGATCATTGGAACCAGAAGAAATTCTGACGGAAATGGTCTTTGTCAAACTCGATACGTCTAATGTGTGTTGTAAATGTGTAGTGCATTCGGTGTACAAATACATTTGTGACCCCAGAAGAATTAGTGGGATGATCTGATATGAAATTTGCGGTACTTGAGGTACATTTAAAATTGTGTATGTGCATGATACATATTGGACTAACCTTAATGATGTTGTGATTTCAGGCTTTGGAGAGTCTTAGCCTGTGTGTGTTCCCTCTTAAGTTGTATCAGTAGTTGGAAATATTCCAACAAACATGAGGAACTCGACTGAGATGAAATCAGAGTTCGCTCACTTAATTTAAAATATGAGAGGAATTTGAATAGATAAATCATTTTTTTAAAGCATTCCTCTGTGATCGAAGCCTGTGGCTAACATTGCTGAAACTCAATTTTGACTATGTAATTCTAAAGTAAATGAGCAATTGGAAAAGTCTAGACAAACTCGAAGACGACTAATTCGGTAATACAACTACTCTCTAATGAAGTGATTTTTATAGACTTAGTGAAGTCAAGATAAAAATTAGTGGATCATTTGACGAAAGGATAATCTAGAGAGATAGTTTGTTATTGCATTAAGGGGGATGGGGCTTAAGATCATTAAACAAACTTGTCATGAAGGATACTCAACCTTGTTGACTGGAGATCCCAAGATCAAGGTTTTGAATGAGACAACTAATTTATGGTGTTTTAAAGGAAACACTATCAGAGAATTTTATTCTCTGTCCCTTCCCTATGGTGTAGACGTGATAGTGTGGCTGCATGTGAATGATGACTTTTAATAAGTCTTAATGAGTTATATAGTTTTAATTAAAATTGAAGTGGGGTGTAGCAGTAAACATTCTTGATAGAACTCACCTATCTGAATATGTAAGTGGGTCCCTTCCTATGAGAATAGAGCTGATTCTCTAAAGCATTATGAGAAACGGGATATTTGCTCAGGGACGAAATGAGCACAACCGCTTTGGAAGCAACCTTGGAGATATCATGTGTGGTGATTATCGCAAATTACACCAAACACTAGCATTTCAAGACATCGTGTTCCATGTCTCTAGCAAGTAGTTCCGGTAATCTCTCACTAAGCAAAGGTTCAAGACCTCATGGACACCTTTGCCTATATGGTATTTCTTGTTTTCTATGTGATTTCAGTTTTTCATCAAGATTTAATTCATTTTTGGAAGATGATTTTTATGTTGTTTTCTATGGTCTTGGTATTACTGATACTTAGGACCTAAAGGTCTTTAAGGGATCACTGGCTCATTTTCACTATGGTGAACAGAACCTTTAGTCCCACTATGGGAAACTAAAGATGAAAGCTCTCTATACTATTATGATTTATGCAATTAATAGTATGACACTGGGGTCAACACACTTTTATATGAAGAATAGGACATTAGAATGGCTAGTATGATTTCAACATACGCACGGTCCATCTGTTTGTTCAGTCAAGTCGGGTCATGGTATTTAAGGTGTTGGTTTACCAAGATCTATTTGTGTTTTTCATGTTTTACTAAGGTTTTCATTCATGTGGGGGATTGTTGGAAAACAATGGTTAAACAAATGAGTTTTAAATCTTTTATTAAAATATAAAATATTATGTTATTTGGGTTCGAGATCCTGACTTATTGGTCACTTTACATGTTTTGGTTTTTTCTTTGTTTTCTTTTGTGAATGAAACACTTTAGTCCCATATCGGGGAGTTTCTACTTCTTAAGTTGTATTAAGAGATTATATAAACAAACTTTTCTCAACCTATTTGGGCATCCAAGGAAAAAGGGTTTCTCCATATTTTTGGAGAGACTAATAGAATAATAATTTATTATTATCTTTTTAAGTTTTTTGAGATTTTCCTTGAAGGGTTTTTCTGAGTTGCCAAGCTCAAGTTGAGCATCTACTACGAGTGCTAGTAATAGGTGTAGTAGGGTGTTTTATCCTAGAGGCATCCGTCATGTGGAGGCTATAGCATCACTCTTGAGCGTATCCAGGCGCAAATGTCTTAAGGGAAGCGTGTTGAACACGTGACTCACTTTGTTTTATTCAAAGTTTTGTTACATACCATCTTGAAGTTGCGGAGATACGAGGAGCTCATCCGTTCTGAGAATCACTTTCATTAAAAGCTAAGTATCAACAACCTTTG
This sequence comes from Papaver californicum, assembly GCA_023531435.1. Classification (NCBI taxonomy): domain Eukaryota; kingdom Viridiplantae; phylum Streptophyta; class Magnoliopsida; order Ranunculales; family Papaveraceae; genus Papaver; species Papaver californicum. The sequence continues at coordinate 1,227,129 of JAJJMC010009994.1, read as the reverse complement.
TTTATTTAATTTTCTTCATTTTTGATTATTGCACCCAACACTAACTTCATAGAAGCAAACCCATTTTCCCCTCTCTCTGTTGATCTTGCAAGACCAAAGTTACAATCTTAGCCCTTACGTTCCTACCGAGCAAAATGTTTCTGCTATTTATATTTTTATGCACACAAGCAGGGTTTGTGAAGTTATGAAAATAATGAAGACCTTTTGCAATGTCCAAAGCAATTTGAATCATCTGAGACCAACTTTGGGTGAAAGGGAATTTCTTATTGCGAAGCCAGTTTTTTAAACAACCATTTTCCATGAACTTGTAAACTAAGTAGAAGTATCCTTCATCTTCATATATTAGATTGTGCCCTTATAAAATTACTATGTGTATTTAGACTTATATGTAACGGGTCTGTCTTAGTCTTCTTTAGTCTTGTAAGTCTTACACGTGTCTTGTCTTATACCATCAGTACTATAAGAACTTTGTGCTAGTTTTTTCTGAACTAACAATTCATTCAATGTCAATAAAATATTTCTCTTCTACGCTGATATTCTTTTATAGTATCAGACTAGATGAGGACGTTCATCTCGTTTCAAAGAAATTTCATCATGAATTTCATATTTCAAGTTCAATTGATTGATTGAACTACTGCAAATCTTTGGTATTCTGTAGAATTTCATAGAAACATCATCTACTGAGTTATTTTTCTTGATTTCTTTATCAAGATTTCGATTTCCATTGCTTCTGTTGTTGAATCTTGTTGTTTCAGAAGCTTTTATATCTTTGATTTCTTATTTCTTACTTAAAATTTCATAGATATTTATGATCTGTGAGTTCCTGGATAACACAATTCCTCCAAAACCATCAAATCAAATGTCAAATAACACTGCTACATCTTCCGCTGATGATGATCAAGATCAGTATATTTTTCGTCTGCCTTTTACTAATATTACGAATTGTATCTCACTAAAACTTGATTCGACAAATTATCTTTTGTAGAAAAATCAATTTGAGTCCATATTGATCTCAGTAGATCTGTTTGGATATGTTGATGAAACTATTCAAGAAACTCCAAACACTATAAGAGTTGATGCTGCACTAACACAAAATCCTGCTTGGATCTATTGGCAAAAAGTGGATAGATTTGTAGCGAGTTGTCTTAAAGCTACATTCACTCAAGCAGTATAAGGTGATGTTCTTGGCCTTACTTCTGCTTATGAGATCTGGAAGTTTTTTGAAACTAATTTTACTACTCAGTTTAATGCTAGAAAATCGATGTTAAGAACTCAACTGCAATCAATTAAAAGAGGAAATCAATCTGTGGAGGATTATCTTCAGCAGATCAAGACAATTACTAACAATCTAGATACTATAAATGAACGTGTCAGTAATTCTAATATTATTATGCATATCTTGAATGGTCTTGGCCGAGATTACAATAATTTTGTTATATATGTTCAAACAAGGGAAGTACCTTTCACATTTGCTGAAATCAAGGCTAGACTAATCAATCACCAACAATGTCTTAAAGAACAGGATTCAGATATGAAGGGAATTCTTGATTCTTAAAATGCAGCTGGAATGAATGGTAAAAATGTTAACTCTGGTGGTGGCAATGGTAATAAGAAATATCAAAAGAACAATTACAAAAATCGTTTTGGTTAGTTCAAGAATAGTACACATGTTCAAGCTTCTTCTAGCAATGGAGGTGGATCTGGAGGTGGATTTAGAACATCTTATAGTGGAGGAACTATTGATTGGTCTAAAGTGGAATCAGATATGTAGAAGACAAGGACTAGTAGGTTCTATTATAGATATACTCCTAACAAGAACTCTATTAGCTCAGTTCAAAAGGCTTTTGATGGCATAGAGATACATTCAGATAATTGGAAGATGCATCTCCTTCACCAGTTACTACAACCAACTGGATTCCAGACTCAGGTGCAACAAATCACATGACAAGTGATTCTTATAGCTTAACCAATACCACTGCTTATACAGGATCTTCCAATGTTATGATGGGCAATGGTAAGCTTCTAACAATTCCTCGTGTTGGTGATTCAGTTGTGTCCACTAGAGCTAAGGATTTTAAAATTTCTAAAGTTTTATATGTCTCTAGTCTTAAAGCCAATTTACTGTCAATAGCTAAATTCACAAGGGATAATTCATGCTTTTTTGAGTTACATGATTGGGGCTGTTTGATTAAGGATGTGGTCACAAAATAGGTTCTTGTTAAAGGTTCAATCTAAAACAATCTAAATCCACTCAAGTCCATCTAAAACTTCTCCAGTCTGCTTTCATACATCTCTTGCAGCTTTCTCACCAATTTGGCACAACAGGCTTGGTCATCCTGCTGCTGCTGTTGTCCACAAGCTCCAAGCTTCTCAGTCAATAAAGCTCACATCAAGAGCAATAGAGTCAGTTTGTTCTTCTTGTCAATTATATAAGAGTTAAAGATTACCTTTTCATCTATTAAATAGAGTTAGTTCTGCTCCTTTGGACCTTGTCCATTGTAATGTATGGAGTCCTGATCCAGTGTCATCCCCTTTAGGTTTTCGATATTACATTGTATTCATAGATGACTACAATAGATTTCATTAGATTTATCCAATAAAAATAAAAACAGATTGTCGTAGCTTTTCAGGGTTTTAAATAAATAAATGAAACTTTGTTGGCCACCAAAATTATCTCTTTTCAATGTGACAATGCATATGAGCTTACAAAAGGTCCATTCAAACTCTTTTCAGATCAATGTGGTATTTTTTTAAGACTATTGTCACGGACCGGAAAATTCTGCTCCCCGCACTTTGTACCGCGAAGGCCAGAACTCTCCGATGCGCAGCTTGAAAGATAGTAACCGGACCTTAAAGCCTAACTTCTCGCTAGGCAAATATAGGTTGATTTTCCTTCCCAAGCATGCTTTGAAAGCATGATACTCGAAACGTAGTTTCCACACCGTTCAAACTCACCCTTGTTCTGTAAAGGATAGAAGGCCATTGAAGCCAATGTTGAATGCCTTTGGCATGCATCACTTTCTTATGAGCATTGTCCAGGCATAACTCATGCCTTGGATTAGCACCTAGGCCATTTCAGGCATAATTTTTCGCTTCATCAACTCTGATTCGACCATATGCTGGAGCCTGTACTGATCTTGCTCTTGCCAAGGGTACGACATACAGACACATGACATTCCATGTCATAAACGTTGATAGGAAATATGAACAATCCATCGTATGGAATTACAACTACCTCGTCGAGTGTAGCAACAATCACCACTTGACTTGACATTACCGAGCCAGATGATATGAGTTACCATAATGTCGCAATCACATCTAAATTAGATGATATGAGCGACAAGGTGTTGCACCTCAATGCATTGCATTGCGGCTGCCTACGTACCCAGCCCGTACCTTGAAGGGATCAAGCATGACCGTTGTTCATCCGGATAGAGACAAGAAACTTAAGCCTATTAAGGAAAAGCCAACATCGATTCCAACTTCGTTGCAAGGCCAAAGGCCAAGCTAAGCCTAGTCCTCATGGGCCAAGGAACTTTAGCAAAGTATGCACCAGCTTATGCGTAACTATCGCTACTTAGCATGCATAATGCATTCTCGAGTATGCAACATGGATGAATGATGATTTCGTATAATTAAATCTTGCTCGGGTAAGCTACAAGCATATTGATGCTTAAGCATCAAGTTTGCACAAACGTATAGGCCATATCGCATATATGTGCACGAACCCTCATGCACAGTCAACCAAAGATCCCTCCCTATATATGTCTTTATCGCATTTCCATATGTTTGGAATAGAAGGGTGACGGACATCCATCGACTGTACTTTTTAGTAGTGCATACTCAGGTACACATCGCGGATTAGTGAAGTTTCCTTGGGTAAGGTTCATCTCAACATGGATGCTTAATTGCAACATAAGGTTAGTGACTATAATACATCACAGTATAATAGTGCATTAGCATTATAATGCATTCTCGGGTATGCAACATTGGGTCAGTGATGCATTCTCTATCATGCATCACGGCATAATAGTGTCTTAGCACTATGATGCGCTCTCGAGAACGCAACTGATAGGCTCTTAATTTATACAATTCTATCACCTTATTTATATTTTCTAGTTATTATTAGTGTGCTAAATTCACCATTTTATTGTTAATAGGTGGTTCGCATAAAATCCGGAGTTTTAAGTTAAACACGGTCAAAATAGGTGCTAATTGGCGTTTGCCATGAAACACAACTCAAAAACTGCTCACGGAAAAGAAATGTGAACTGGTTGATGTATAAACTCAGTTGAAATGTAGACAGAGACAGAAAAGTTGTGCAAGTGAATTGAAGTGAGTCTACTGCTGAGAGGCTAAAGAAGTTAGGCTAGCACATGGATGAAAAAACATGACACATGAAAGAGATAGAGAGGATACAGTACATGGGACATTGGCAGAGATGGTGTTAGACGGTAGAAATGGTAGAAGGGTAGAGGCTCGGTTGGTTAAGTGAGTAGAAGTTGGTTAGGCGTTGGCTGTTGTGTTGACTACTGTTGGCTAAGAGTAGGGAGTGGAGTTGGTTAGTCTTAAGGGAAATTGGAGTTGTTGTTTGGTAAAACACTCGGTGAAGTGTTGAGATGTGAGTGGTGTCATATGGTAAGGTGGATAACAGGTTAGAAAGTTAAGAAGACCTAGAGGGGAGAAGGCTACAGTACGGGTGATTGAGACAAGAGACAAGGTCTTGTGGTACACATCACGTGAACAAGAAGAAAGAAAGTATACAAGAGGTAGAGATACGGATTGGACGGCTAGGGAGGTGATTAGAAGGCTAGTTGGTAGGGTCTGCATGCTAAGAAAGTGAGAAGTCTTTTGTTTGGTACTTGATTGGAAAGAAAGATAGAGTGGTCGGTGGCTGGTGGGGTATGACCAATATATACAGAAAGGACGTGAATGTAGGCTTGGTCTGGTGATGTAATGGAAGAGTAGGCAAACAACACGTGATTGAGGAGAGTATAAATAGACAGCGGAGAGAGAACAGAGGGGGATCTTCTTTTCTTTTAGGTTTCTTTATAGGGTTGAAGGAGGTGTACATGGGTTGTTAGGGAGGTTTTGGAGAAAAAAAGACGAACAGTTGTAGAGAGAGGAGCAGGGTAGGTTAGGCTAGAGAGATAGAGAGAAGGTGGAAGAGGTTTGTAGGCTGAGAAGGTGAGACAGATTGTACAGGGGTAGGCTGCTCAGTTATGGGTTTCCTGTGGAGCGCCGCAAATCAGAGGAAGAGGACGGTTGTAAAGGCACAATTAAGGGTTTAATCTTTTCCTCTGTACTCTTCGTCTCTTCTATTTGTTTTAATGGGTTTTGAGAAATCCAACTCCATGTTCTAATTGATTTATAGCTACGGTTAATGTTGAAACCACTTAAAGTTTTAGATCAATTAAATCGAATTATTTGATACAGACTATTATGATTTGAATAGATCAATTCCATGATTTTGATTTATTGATTTAATGAAAAATTAGTTGTTGCTTCACCGGTTCTGTACAATACAGTAACCTATGCGCAGAATTAATATAATAGTAAATATGTTTGTCTACTTATTTGATATTCCATGCTTGGGTTAAATCCTTAGATGGGGTATGCTTAGAAGAGATAGATATTATTTGTGAACCTATAATTAGTTTCGTATTATTTTATCGCTAACGCAATTAGATGGTTTATGCATGAGACCTAGAGATTTTGATGCGCCATGCTTAGGGTGTCCCAGTGATATTTGCTACTCTAATACATATAATAGGTGATGTCGATAGAACGAACAATAGATAAACATTGAGGAGTTATGTTTCACTTCAGTAATTAAATAGAAATAGAGGTGGATACTGAAAACCCTGGTTATTGTTTGTCCCATTTGATTTATTTTATTAGTTTAGTTTGTTTTATTATTTTATTCATAATTCTAATAATCCCAAAATATTATTTCTGATTAGTTAATTGAGATATTAATTACAGTATTGTCCCCGCTCCCTGTGGGTTTGACCCGTACTTGTCGTTGTCTGCATTGTAGACACCGTGCGATTGCGGTTATCATATATAGGGTATTCTAAAATCCTATCAGAAACATAGGGTCAGTGATGCATTCTCAAGCATGTATCACGGCATAATAGTTCCTAGCACTATGATGCGCTCTCGGGTACGCAACATAAGGTCAGTGATGCACTCTCAACCATGCATCACGACATAATAGTGTCTTAGCACTATGATGCGCTCTCGGGTACGCAACATAGGGTCAGTGATGCATTCTCAATCATGCATCCTCGAGCACGCTTCATGAATTTCCAACCAACACCTCCTCCCTATATATGTTTTATTACAATTTTTATAAGTAAAGATAAGGTGGATATGTGAAATTCATCGACTGCACTTTCTAGTGATGCGTCCTCGGGTGTGCATCACGACATAATAGTGCTTCAGCACTATAATGTGCTCTCGGGTATGCAATATAGGGGAAGTGATGCATCCTCAACTTTTGGTATAATGACTATTTTACCCCAGAGTGACCTATTTACCCCTTAATGACCGTTTTGCCCTCGGTGAGTAAAATTATTATTTTACCCCTAAATGACAGTTTGCCCTCTGTGAGTAAAATTACTATTTTACCCATGAATGATCGTTTTGCCCCCGATGAGTAAAATTACTATTTTACCCCTAAATGACCATTTTGCCCCCGATGAGTAAAGTTACTATTTTACCCCTGAATGACTGTTTTGCCCCTGATGAGTAATTACTATTTAACGCATACTCGGGTATGCATCACGGCACAATAGTGCCTCAGCACTAAGATGCGCTTTTGGGTACGCATCAAGGTCATTTGTGCCTTTCCCGGGTAAGGGTCGCTTTTGACTTGTGATGCATTCTTGAATATGCATCAAGCATAATAGTGCCTAATACTATAATTCAACGCCAATGCATCAACACCCTGATGCATTCCTAAGTAAGTTGTATAAGCTTAGGATGAAGCTTCATCCCATGTCATGACATTTCCTGAATAAACGTCATGCAAAAATTGCGGGTGTTACATTCTTACCACCTTCAAAGAATTTCGTCCCCGAATTCAACTCAAAAACTATTGTGGACAAGCTTCATCGATTTGGATTTAATGCGCATTTGTCTCATACCATGATGCACAGAAATCCTGCAAGGGTCCAATTTTTGTTAATGAGCACATATTAGAACCTTCTGAATATGCGTTCCATTCCGCATATTCCGGAATCCTAATAGGGTACATAGTTGTCGTAAACGCCGATTAAGACCTTCCAAACATATGTCCATACAGTATGCTCGAGGATCAGAAAAGGTTTTACAACTCTTCCAAGAAAAATAAATTTGGATCCCTAAACATGTGTCCCATACCATATGCTCAAGAATGCAAAAGGATTTAATCAACACGAGATCTTAAATGAACGTTATATACCATACACTTATGAGTCCACAAAGTTCATGATGGTTGAAAGGGTCATCGAAAATGACAAGCAATATTTTTCTTAGTACTGTGAGGACCAAACTAAAACGCCAGTGCAGTCGGATGCAAGCCTACCATTACAGCTAACGGTTTTCCGGGTTACCACTCGTAAGTGGGAGCTAGCAGGCATGACAATACATATCGTTCCAGCGACAGGTGGAGATGATCTGTCCCGTTGTCTACCACTGTTCCAGCGGCAGTCTTCCGGGTTACCAATAGTATGGTAAAAGAGCACAGTAAGGCCTGGGAAACTCATAGTACACTCGAGCGCGTCCAAATGTCAGCGCATCGTTGTAGTTACAATTTTTCTTAGCACATGCGCTTAGAATGATTGTCCAACAGAAAATTTACAAAGTAACTGGCATATCAGTCATGAAATCTATTTTTACGCAACTGTTGGCCTACTGTTCCAACTTTTTTCCTTTTTCCTTTGGGTCAGTGATACATTTTCAGTCATACATCACGACATAATAGTGCCTTAGAACTATGATGCGTTCTCGGGAACGCAACATAGGGTCAGTGATGCACTCTCAAGCATGCATCATGGCATAATAGTGCCCTAGCACTATGATGCGCTCTCGGGTACGCAACATAAGGTCAGCGATGCACTCTCAAGCATGCATCACGGCATAATAATGCCTTAGCACTATGATACGCTCTCGGGTACGCAACATAGGGTTAGTGATGCATTCAATCATGCATCCTCGAGTACGCTTCATGAATTTCCAACCAACACCTCCTCCCTATATATGTTTTATTATTATTTTTATAAGTAAAGATAAGGTGGGGAAGTGATATTCATCAACTGCACTTTTTAGTGATGCATCCTTGGGTGCACGTCACGGCACAATATTGCTTCAGCACTATAATATGCTCTCGAGTATGCAATATAGGAAAAGTGATGCATCCTCAAGTTTTGGTAAAATTATTATTTTACCCCTGAGTGACCTTTTTACCCCCGATGAGCAAAATTATTATTGTATACCTGAATGACCGTTTTGCCCCTGATGAGTAAAATTACTCTTTTACCCCTAAATAACCGTTTTGCCCCGATGAATAAAGTTACTATTTTACCCCTGAATGACTGTTTTGCCCCCCAATGAGTAAAATTACTATTTTATGCATACTCGGGTATGCATCACAACACAATAGCCTCAACACTATGATGCGCTCTCGGGTACGCGTCAAGGCCATTTGTGTCTTTCCCGGGTAAGGGTCATTTTTGACTTGTGATGCATTCTCGAATATGCATCACGCATAATAGTGCCTTAGCACTATAATTCAAGGCCAATGCATCCATACCCTGATGCATTCCTAAGTAAGCTTTATAAGCTTAGGATGAAACTTCATCCCATGTCATGACGCGTCCCTAAGTAAACGTCATGCGAAAATTGCGGGTGTTACAACTATCATGTTCACATACCTCTCAGCAAATGGACTTGCTGAGAGGAAACATAGACACATCACAGAGGTTGGCTTAACTCTCTTATTCTAGGCTAGTATGCCAAAAAAAATCTTGTATGATGCATTTCATATTGCCACCTTTTTAATGAACGGGTTACACCCAAAATTTTACAGTTTCATTCTCCATATGAACTGTTATTTTATAAATCTCCAAACTACTCTTTCCTAAAAGTATTTGGGTCTAAATGTTTTCCTTACTTAGGTGCATATAGACCTGACAAGCTAAGTCCAAAGTCATCAATATGTACCTTTATAGGACATAGTGATCTACATAGAGGGTATAGGTGCTATGAGAATTCAAGTGGAAAAATTTACATATTCAGGCATATAATTTTTGATGAATGTTCATTTCCTTTTGCAAATTCTGCTCATAGTTCTTCTGATCACAATGAGTCCACCTTATCTACTTCATCTTCCATTTCTGTTATTCCAATATCTTCTCATACTCCTATGACTACAAGATCTAAAGTTGGTGTTATAAAACCTAAGTTTTTTCCTGATTTTGTGACCAATCATGTTATGCAGCATCCTATACCAGTTGTTTTTAGTTCTTTACTAACACATGAGGATCCAAAAACTTATAAGAAGGATAGTAAAATACCAGTTTGGTTTAAGGCAATGGAATTGGAATATCAAGCTTTGATGGACAATGAGACATGAGACGTGGGACATGGTCAACCATCATGATAGAATGAATGTTCTTGATTGTAAGTGGGTTTATAAATTAAATTGAACTCCGATAGGTCAGTAGAGAGATACAAGGCAAGGCTAGTAGCTAAGGGGTATGATCATCTAGATGGGGTTGATTATTCTGAGACATTTAGTCCAGTGGTAAAATAACCAACTATAAAGATAGTTTTGACAATTGCAGTTTCAAAAGGCTGGCAGATTAAACAACTAGATGTTTCAAATGCTTTTCTACATGGCCATCTAAATGAATGTGTGTCTATGGAACAACCTGAGAGATTCAAAGTACCAGGAAAAGAAGACTATCTGTGTTATTTGAAGAAGTCACCATATGGACTGAAACAAGCTCCAAGGGCTTGGTTCAAAAGATTTAGTGGGTTCCTGCTGAAATATGGCTTTATACAATCTGGTTGTGATCACTCACTTTTTTATTTTAAGTCTTCTGAATGTATGTTGTTTCTTATACTTTATGTAGATGATATAATTCTCACAGGAAGTTCTGCAGATTTAATAGTTCATCTCACATCTGGTCTCAAATAAGAATTTGCAATGAAATATTTAAGAGACTTACATTATTTTCTGGGTATTGAAGTACACAGAAATACTTCAACTTGTACTTTGTTATTTACTCATAACAAGTATACATTAGATTTAGTTGCTAAAGCTGATATGGTTGTTTGTAAACCATGTGGTATACCTGTTGGGAAAGGGGATAAATGTTCCCTTTATTCTAGAGAGATTCTACAAAATCCTTTAATGTACATAAGGCTTGTCGGTGGTTTATAGTACTTGACAATGACAAGACCAGACATGGCATTTGCTGTCAGTTATGTGTCTCAATTTATGCACAATCCAACCACAGATCATCTACAATTGGTAAAGAGAATATTGAGATTTCTAAAAGACAGTCTGGGTTCAGGGATCACACTTGGTTCTTCAAACTTGTTTATACTAAAAGCTTACTCAGATTCAGACTGGGCAGGATGTTCTGACACAAGAAGAAGTACTTTTGGGTACTATATTTTCCTTGGATCTTCTTTGATATCTTGGAATTCAAAGAAACATCCCAATGTTTCTCGGAGCTCTGTTGAGGCAGAATATAAAGCTTTGGCAAATACTAGTGCAGAATTACTATGGCTCTCTTATCTACTCAAGGAATTAGGTATGAGTTTCTTACACCAGTTACTCTGATGTGTGACAACAAGAGTGCAGCTAGTTTAGCTTCAAATCCTGTTTTTCACGCAAGAACAAAACATGTGAAACTTGATTATCACTTTATTAGGGATCTGATTGTTTCAAATTTTCTAGTTATCAAGTTTGTTCCATCTCAGCAGCAACTAGCTGATCTTTTTATAAAATTTCTAGCTCCAAAATTGTTTCACAGCTTGGTAACCAAGCTCGTGTCTTATCAGGCGCATGAGCTTGCGGGGGAGTATTAGAATGTTCCCTTATCAAATTACTATGTGTATTTAGACTTATATGTAATGGGTCTGTCTTGGTCTTCTTTAGTCTTGTAAGAGTTTTACATGTGTCTTGTCCTATACCATCAGTACTATAAGAACTTTGTGCTAGTTCTTTCTGAACCAACAATTCATTCAATATCATTATAATATTTCTCTTCTACACTGATATTTTTTCAAAGTCTAATGAGATTAAAGTGATTAATCTTGTGCAATATATTGACCTCCTTGGATATATTAGTATTCATCTTTTTAATGGCTACTTCCTCCCCTGCTAAAATCCCACGATAAACCGAGCTTTCCAATCTGGATTTCACGCTGAAATTGTCTGTAGCCATCTTCAATTCATCAAACGAAAATATTCTTAACAATTGATCCATATCAGCTATTCCATCTACTACTTTTGGTAGGACCCATTTCTTCATCTTCTCTGTCTGTCTATCTTTCTTTTTCTTGTGATACAAACATATAGCAATTACAGAAATGCACAGTATTACAAGAATAGAGGTAGCTGCCAGTACTCCTATACCAAAGTACAATCCTCTTTTATCTGGCCATTTTGAGGGCTACCAAAAACTAATTTGGGGCGACTATTTTAAACACATCCGCGGGATGTGGCTATAGGATAACCGAATGGTATGTAAAAATACTTATATACCCTCTCAATAATCAAAAAATTACCTTTAACCATTTTACTACTAAAAGATTAAAAACCTAAACCTTTACCATTCTTCTTCTCTACCGATTCTCACCTTCTTCTCTTCTTCTTCTCTTGTTTTCTAACTACCGATTGTGGCACAATCCAATTCATCGTAAATCGATTAATCGTAAACCAATTCATCGTATAATCATAAACCATTCATCATCGTGATTATAATCTAAAGTTGGCTCGAAAAAGCAAACAACTCGTCAACCTGATAATACTAACTGGTCGAATTTTGCCGAGAGAATAAGAAATAGAGAGATCGTTGAAGAACACGAAGATGATGACCTAGACACGGAGACTGATTCTGACAATCATCCTCTCCGAAACTTTGTAATGGCTCCAATAAGGTAAGGGTTTACCATTACTTTGTGTTTATTTTGCTTCAATCGAATGAAATCGTCAATAGAATATCAAGGGTTTTAGGTTATATGTCATAATCGGTAGTTTCGTGTTTGTTTTTAACTATCGATTATGTTAGTTTTCTTCATTTCTCACGAACATCACCATAACCGGTAGTTATATTTAGTCATTAACTACCGATTATTATCCTGGACCAAAATTTAGTGATAATCGGTAGTTTCTTATACGGTTAAATTCCCGATTATAAAGTTAGTGATTCCTCGAGCACATCGACCATAATCGGTAGTTATATTTAGTCACTAACTACCGATTATACTCCTGGACCAAAATTTAGGTATAATCGGTAGTTTCATATAGGGTTAAACTCCCGATTATGAAAGTTAGTGATCCCTCAAAACATACTACATGATCGGTAGTTATATTTAGTCATAAACTACCGATTGTCTTCCTGTACTGGTAGTTAATCTTTTTATGTAACTACCGATTGTATGTGTGTCCATCGCTTAAACTTTTTTGTTCTATTTTTTATGCACAATCGGTAGATAATATAGATCCCGAGCTACCGATTATGCACAATCGGTTGTTAGTTTGTTTATTTGACTACCGATTATGAAAAATCGGTTGAGTTTAATGTACTTTGTCTACCGATTATGTAGTGATTAAACGGTGTCTTGTTGGAAATAATTGTTCTTTCTTTTGTTTTTTTAGGGAAAGGCGATCTAAGCATTCCTACGATACAATTCTTTCGGGGCCTCGTCATGAAGGGGGTAAGAAAGTAACTGCTAGTGCAAGAAGACAAAAGAGCGCTAGCGGAATTGTTATCACCGAAGGAACTCAACCAAGTGTTCCAAGAAGTAGAAACCAAGAAGAAGGAGAACCAAGTGCTCCACAAGATAGATACCAAGATGAAGGAGAACCAAGTGGTAGACAAGGAGAAGGACACGGTACAAAGAAGGAAATTAAGAAGAAAGGAGTACACCAATTCCCTGCCTCTTTGAAGATGAAGGGTATTCAAGAATTCCAAATCCCTGGGTTACCAAGAGATGGAAGAGATCTTTTATTTGGATACAAAGACTCTTGGGCGAAAAAAATTTATTCAACTGAGGTAATAATTATAAAACACCATTCTTAACCTATTTTATTTTTATTCGTAGAAGTGTTAACTATTATTCTAATTATTTTTTAATTCGTCGTGTATATTAGGACCATTTTGATGCGGTTCGTCTACTCAAACCTACGACTGCACCAAGAAAGATGAAAGATTGGCCGTTAGATGGTGAGTGTGAACGGTTCAAGCAAATTATACTGAACTCGGGGTTATCTACGGGTGCCGATATCAGCCTTCATGGAGAGAATGTATCTTGAGAACGATACCTTCCACATGTCGTGGGGAGAGATGACGATCACCCCCGATGATATGGTGCAGATTCTAAGTCTCGCTGACCATGGTACGACGGTCAAGTTTGATTACGTGAAGCAGTTAAGATGGGAACAACTTTATTTTTACACTGAGAGGTGCCTTGGTTGGGATCGAGCAACATCCGAAGAAGAGTTCCAACAGTGCTTTCCTTACAAAACTAGGCAGTTTAGCATGGTTCAACTGATTAAAATGTTCAAAGGCACCAAGGTTAAAGAAGAGATGAATCTACAGTTTAGCGATGACCAAGTCAATGCTGCAGCCACTGCATATCTTCTCTGTGTTTTGGGATGTGTAATTTTCCTCAATGTTAGTGGCAACCGGGTCGACGTCAACCTTCTACAACTTTTGCATCCCCTTAAAAAAGTTCATAACTATTCGTGGGGCACCGCATGTCATGCGTTCTTGATGGAAGAGTTGAGAAAGGCATCCAGGGAACATACTAGCCAAATTGCCGGGAACGTGAGCCTATTACAGGTATTTTGGTAACTCTATTGATGGTTTGATTGTTATTTATTTTTTCCTCTTTTAAGAATCAATTTTCTCATACTTTGTTTGATATGTACACTAGACATGTATTTATGACCACTTCCCGTCCCTCGAGTTGGCCAAAGAGAATCCGGCATGGGAGAAAGGAACACCCCGAGGAACAAAATATCTCTTTGACAACAACCATTCAAGGACTAAGGAGCAGGAGTTGATTTCTTTGAGTAGGAAATTAGACTCGATGGCGTCCAAAGATGTATGCTTTGATCCATACAGGGAAGACCAAGCTAGTGGTCATATAGCGGGAAGGTCTGAGTTGTCGTTCTACTATGGACCCTTGTGGCATCCCACTGGATATGTCATGTACAATGCCTCTAGGGTGATGCGTCAACTCGGTTATGTCCAAGAAGAACTATGAGTTACATGCGCAGCAGGTTCAAATTGGACGTCGAGAAATCTACTTGTGGTAAGGACTCTATACAGTAGTTTACTCTGATAACCCATCTATTGAAGATTGGAATAACAGGATGTAATATATGATCAATGAGGGGAGACGTGTCAACCGAGGTGATGAAGCAGATCCACGCTATATGGTATGGTATCGGCAGCATTCTCATCTTCATGTGATCTGTGAAGATAAAGGAAAAACCACCAGGGTGTCCGAATATACTTGCATCATCAAAGAAAAACCCTCTGGTTATGAAAGGCTGGTACTTAATGTTATTTCCTTTTGATTTTAGTATTACGGCTCAATATAGCCAATGCCCCTGATGCTGAAAGAATTTTAGCCCCTGGTGCTTTTCGTCCTCATACCAAAACCAAAATGCCTAGAAATTAGATTGTGGTTGTTTACTTTATGGATATGTCTCTCGTGTTTAACTGTCTAACATTTGAAAGGATTTTATGTTCTTTTTGTGAGTTATCAATTGATTTGCAAGAGATTTTTTTAACAAGTTATTTTGTTGAAATTTTACATTATAATCGGTAGATAAGTGGTTTGCATCACCTACCGATTAAGTATGTTCATCAACAATAGGTAGATAACAATCTATCGATTATGTTAGTGTTATACAATCGATAGATAAATATCTACCGATTACACTTACCGATGGAACTGCCTGTTCCTGGACACATTTTGCACTATAATGGGTAGTTTAAAAAATTCTTAGCCTACCGATTATTAATGTTCAAAATGTTAGAATTTTGATAATTTTTTCGATTTTCAATTTGAGGCAACACATTATAATCGGTTGTTTAAAAAATTCTTAGACTACCGATTATGCATTTTCAAGAAATTTTGATAATTTTTTCGATTTTCAATTTGGGGAAACATACATAATCGGTAGTTTAGAAAATTCTTAAACTACAGATTATGCATTTTTAAAATATTGGAATTTTGAATAATTTTTACGATTTTCAATTTGGGACAACATATACAATCGGTAGTTTAAAAAATTCTTAAACTACCGATTATGCATTTTCAAAATGTTGGAATTTTGATAATTTTTTCGATTTTCAATTTGGGGCAACATACATAATCGGTAGTTTAAAAACTTCTTAAACTATCGATTATGCATTTTCAAAATGTTGGAATTTTGATAAATTTTCGCGATTTTCAATTTGGGGCAACATATATAATCGGTAGTTTAAAAAATTCTTAAACTACCGATTATGCATTTTCAAAATGTTGGAATTTTGATAATTTTGTGATTTTTAAATTTGAGGCAACATACATAATCGGTAGTTTAAAAAATTCTTAAACTACCGATTATCCATTTTCAAAATGTTGGAATTTTGATAATTTTTGCGATTTTCAATTTGAAGCAACATACATAATCGGTAGTTAAAAAAAATTCTTAAACTACCGATTATGCATTTTCAAAATTTTGAAATTTTGATAATTTTTACGATTTTCAATTTTGGGTAACATATACAATCGGTAGGTTAAAAAATTCTTAGCCTACCGATTATGCATGTTCAAAATGTTTGAATTTTGATAATTTTTTCGGTTTTCAATTTGCGGCAACATACATAATTGGTAGTTTAAAAAATTCTCAAACTACCGATTATGCATTTTCAAAATGTTAAAATTTCGATAATTTTTGTGATTTTCAATTTGGGGCTACATGCATAATCGGTAGTTTAAAAAATTCTTAAACTACCGATAATGTATTTTTAAAATGTTAGAATTTTAATAATTTTTTCGATTTCCAATTATCAAAAAACATAATCTCGTCTTAGTGATGGGGCTTAGTTTGTTCTTGAATGAATTCATCTTACCAAAAAACAAAAAACATAGTCTCGTCTTAGCGTAGCTCGTACAGAACTCCTGGTAATGAAGCAAAAGTACTTATTCTTTGTAAACCTACTTTTTATCATTGATTTCTTTCTTAAGTTACAAATGATATGGTCTTGCCTATTTATAGGCTTACATGACCGACTACTACTTATTCTAGGCAATTTTGGATTTTTACTCTAGACAATTCTAGATTTTGACTCTAGACAAGATACTTATCTAACTAAGTAACTAACTAAATTATTCTAGATTATTTTTCTAACTCCTTTTACTGATTACAACTCTAGATAATTTAAGGTTAACTTGTCTAGATAATTCTATACTAGTCTAGACGATTCAAAATTGAAAATTATAATTTTCAACACCCCTTTTAATTTGTAATTGGCTTAGCATATCCAATTTCAATCTTCACCTAATCTTTGTTTCGTTCTTAGCTTTTATTGCTCGTGGTAATTTCTTCATGTCTAATATTTTTTTGCGTCGACATCGCCTGGTCTCGACTTTTTATAGTGTTTCCATAGTCTTGTCTTCTATCCTCTTTAGTATTAGCTAGCTTAGAATTTTGCTAGCCTCTCAGTGGGTGCATTCCCACCGTTTTGGCCTTTACCCGGCCTTGGCCTTTACGAAGCTCAATCCTTGTAGATTCAGAGGCTTTGTCTATCTATTTCCGTCACGAGTAGAGAATTAGTATCTCGTGACAGCATGGCTTTCTCATGCCATCTTCATTTTTCGATATATGAGGAAGCAATCGGCATTGCTCTCTTCTCTCAACTTTGTCTCTGAAAGTGCATTTTTCTGTGGACCTTCCACAATTTATCTTTTTTCTTTTTAGTTTTTCTTTCGTGGAGACTCTTTTGCAACTTCAAACTACTTTAACTCAACTTAGGTCTTCTCACGAGCAATACTTTCTTCTCTTTTTCATCTTTTCTTTTACTTAGATATGGGTGATAACTTCTATTAGGTTTGTAAACAAACACTTCAAACTCAAAGTTTAGATAGTTGAGAATTGCACCTTTTATTTTCTCATCATTTTTAACCTAGCCATTTTGAGCGCCACCCAAAACCAATTTGGGGCCACTATTTTAAACCCATCTCATAGATATAGCTATGGGATAACCTAGTGGTATGTAAAAATACTTAAATACCCTCTCAGTGTTCAAACAATTACCATTAATCCTTTCACTAATAAAAGTTTAAAAACCTAAACCTAAACCATTCCCACCTTCTTCTCTACCGATTATCACTCTCTGTTTTCTCTTCTTCTTCTCTTGTTTTCAAACTGTCGATTGTGGCACAATCCAATTCATCGTAAACCAATTCATCGTATAATCGTAAACGAATTCATCGTCGTCATTACAATCTAAAAATGGTAAGAAAGAAGCAAACAACCCGTCAACCTGCTAATACTAACTGGCCGAATTTTGCCAAGAGAATAAGAAATAGAGAGATCGTTGAAGAACATAACGAACAACACGAAGATGATGACCTAGAAACATAGACTGATTCCGACAATCAGACTCTCCAGAACTTTGTAATGACTCCAATAAAGGGTTTACCATTATTTGTGTTTATTTCGCTTCAATCGAATGAAATCCCTGATAGAATATCTAGGGTTTTAGGTTATTTTTAATAATCGTTAGTTTCGTGTTTGTTTTTAACTACCAATTATGTTAGTGTTCTTCATTGCTCATGAACATCATGCACAATCGGTAGTTATGTTTAGTCATAAACTACCGATTATATTCCTGGACCGAAATTTGGAGATAATCGGTAGTTTCGTATAGGGTTAAACTCCTGATTATAAAGTTAGTGATTCCTCGAGCGCATCGACCATAATCGGTAGTTATATTTAGTAATAAACTACCGACTATTTTCCTGGACCAAAATTTAGGCATAATCGGTAGTTTCATATAGGGTTAAACTTCCGATTATGAAAGTTAGTAATTCCTCAAAACATCGACCATAATCGGTAGTTATATTTTGGTCATAAACTACCGATTGTCCTCCTATACCCAAATTTACACATAATCGGTAGTTAATTTATTTATGTAACTACCGATTGTATGTGTGTCCATAGACTTTTATGTTCCATTTTTTATGTACAATCGGTAGATAATGTAGAGCTCGAGCTACCGATTATGCACAATAGGTAGTTACTTTGTTTTTTTGACTACCGATTATGAACAATCGGTTGAGTTTAATGTACTTTGTCTGCCGATTATGTAGTGATTAAACGGTGTCTTGTTGGAAATAATTGTTCTTTATTTTGTTTTTTTAGGGAAAGGATATCTAAGCATTCCCACGATACAATTCTTTCGGGGCCTCGTCATGAAGGGGGTAAGAAAGTAACTGCTAGTGCAAGAAGACAAAAGAGCGCTAACGGAATTATTATCACCGAAGGAACTCAACCAAGTGTTCCAAAAAGAAGGAGAACCAAGTGCTTCACTAGATAGATACCAAGATGAAGGAAAACCAAGTGGTAGACAAGGAGAAAAAGGAAGTGATACAAAGAAGCCAGCTAAGAAGAAAGGAGGACACAAGGCCCCCGACTCTTTGAAGATGAAGGGTATTCAAGGAGGCCAAATCCCTGGCCTCCCAAGAGATGGAGGTGATCTATTATTTGGGTACAAAGACTCTTGGGTGAAAGAGATTTACTCAACTGAGTTAATAATTATAAAACACCATTCTTAACATATTGTCTTTTTATTCGTAGAAGCGTTAACTGTTATTCTAATTGTTTTTTAATTCGTCATGTATATTAGGACCATTCTGATGCGGTTCGTCTACTCAAACCTACGACTGCACCAACAAAGATGAAAGATTGACCGTTAGAAGGTGAGTGTGAACGGTTTCAGCAAATTATACTGCACTCGGGGTTATCTACGGCTGCCGAGAATTCAATGTTGCATCATGACCTGGTGTCGATATCAGCCTTCGTGGAGAGGATATATCTTGATATCGATACCTTCCACATGTCGTGGGGAGAGATGACGATCACCCCCGATGATGTTGTGCAGATTCTAAGTCTCGCTGACCATGGTACGACGGTCAAGTTTGATTATGTGTAGCAGTTAAGGATTTTATGTTCTTTTTGTGAGTTATCAATTGAATCGCAAGAGATTTATTTTTAATAAGTTATTTTGTTCAAATTTTACATTATAATCGATAGATAAGTGGTTTGAATCACCTAGCGATTATTTTAGTGTTATACAATCGGTAGTTTAAATATCTACCGATTACCCTTACCAATGGAACTGCCTGTTCCTGGACACATTTTGGACTATAATCGGTAGTTTAAAAAATTGTTACTACCGATTATGCGTTTCCAACATGTTGGAATTTTGATAATTTTTTCGATTTCCAACTGAGGGCTACATTCATAATCGGTAGGTTAAAAAATTCTTAACCTACCGATTATGCATTTCCAATATGTTGGAATTTTGATAATTTTTTCGATTTCCAGTTTGGGGCTACATGCATAATTGGTAGGTTAAAAAATTCTTAAACTACCGATTATGCAATTCCAATATGTTGGAATTTTGATAATTTTTTCGATTTCCAATTTGGGGCTACATGCAGAATCGGCAGTTTAAAAAATTCTTAAACTACCGATTATGCATTTTCAAAATTTTGGAATTTTGATAATTTTTTCGATTTCCAATTTGGGGCTACACATTATAATCGGTAGGTTAAAAAATTCTTAACCTACCGATTATGCATTTCCAATATGTTGGAATTTTGATAATTTTTTCGATTTCCAATTTGGAGCTACATGCATAATCGGTAGTTTAAAAAATTCTTAAACTACCGATTATGTATTTCCAATATGTTGGAATTTTGAAATTTTTTCGATTTTCAATTTGGGGATACATGCATAATCGGTAGTTTAAAAAATTCTTAAACTACCGATAATGTATTTTTAAAATGTTGGAATTTTGATAATTTTTTCGATTTCCAATTTGGGGCTACACATTATAATCGGTAGTAAATATATTTGTTAGATTACCGATTGTTAAAATCGGTAGATAATTGTGATCCCAGTACTTCCGATTGTTAATATTCGTACGAACTTAGTGTACATATTTTCTGTACACTCTTGTTACACCAGGCTTCAACGGCTTTTTTTTTTCAAAAAAAAAAGCCGTTAAGACTGTAATTTATATAAGGAGGGTGACCTCTTCTCATTTAAGCACCTCCAATATATTTTAACTCTCCAACATCGAAGAAATAATCGTATAGATTAATGGCTCAACCTTTCACGGTAGAAGAAGATTTATCGTTATGTAGGCGCTATGTGCAATTCTATCCGAAGCGAGGAGAAGAACGTAGACAAATTGGTGTAATGAGTATGAGTTATTTGGATAGTGTTCACGAACATTTTGGTGTTGACACCGGGAACCCCAATAACCGTAATAAAGTTAATCTTTTTTTTCGATTTCGTTTGAGGGGTGAAACTAATGATAAAGTTATAGCGAGATCTCTCGAGGAATGGCGATGATGGAAACGATCAAATTACCGTTACGAAGCTCATTTCAATATCATCAAGGTGATGGAAAAATTCAACCCGTTTAAGGTTCGTCCACGCCGCTAAAGCAGAAAAGAATTTTCCAAGACAGTGTAATATAACAATTAATATAATAATAGTGTAAAACGCTAGGTTTATAAACAGAAACCAAAACCTAATTCTTCTTCTTCTCTACCTATTCACGCCTCTTTTTCTTCTCATTTCCTTCTCTACCTCTACCTCTACCTGTTCTCAACTAAGACAGTCTCCTTTTCCATTTCTTTTCCTCTACCGATTCTTCTACTCCCTTTACTCTCGTTCTCCATTGAAAATGGCTCCAAAATCTTTACCTAAACAATCAAAGAAGGGAAAGGAAAAGATGGTGATAGAGGAGTCCAAAATCATTGAAATCAATTCGTCAACCGATTCCGATGAACTTTCCCTCCAACTAAAAAGTGTTCCTACCCAATCAAAGAAGGGAAAGGAAAAGTAAGTTACATCGAACTTTTATGTTTTTAGTCATTACTTTGAAGAAATCATGATAATTCTTGTTTATAATTTTCTGAAATAACGCATAATCTGTAGAAATCTTAAGAATTTTATCTACTGATTGTGCCTCTAGTTCATCATTCCTGAAGAACATCATGCACAATCGGTAGGTATTGCATAATTTTATCTACGGATTATATAATCGGACATTTACTGAAAACACGTCGTACCGATTGTGTGTAATCGGTTGATATTTCATATTTTTAACTACCGATTGTGTGCTTTTGTTTATTTTTATAATAGTTATTGTGTAGCTAGTTAATAATCAATGTTTGGGTATGTTCATTAGGGTTATGGATGAAGATGATTCCGATGAAGGTCTTTCTCCGGCTTGAAAGGAAGAATTGCTTTCTTGTCCTCTTTTTAATTTGCTGAAAGGAGTTTCTGATGTACAAATATATCAAATGATGCTGGATGATCCGGATTTCTCACAAATGATGAACGATCCTGATTGTTGGTGGAACGATCCTGACAATCCCTTCAAGTACATTGATATTTCATCTTCGGATGAAGGATCTGAGGCAGAAATGAACCGATAGATATAGGCTGATCCGGATTTTGATCCTTGACTCTTTTTCAGGGAGAAAGACTTCTCAGGCATAAACTCATACTACAATGAAGTTGGAGAGTACATAGGTTCAGTTCAGGATGATGAAGTTGTTGCTGATCCTAAGGGGAAGGAGAAAAAGAAGAAGCGAGTTGAAACTAGGACCAAGTCGAGAGTAACAAGGGGTGGAAGACTTTCATAAGATCAATGAGATTGATCACTTTGAATTTCTATGATGTGTTTTGTTCGTTTTTTCCGGATGTTTTTAGTTTTTTTGATCAAGTTTTATGAACAATATGTAGTAAGTTTTTTTGAACAAGTTTTTCTTCGGATGTTGAAATAGTATTATGAAGTTAGATGTTAAGTACAATCGGCATAATCGGTAGATAACTATGTTTCTAAACTACCGATTAAATAGAATCGGTAGTTATTTATTTCCCGTGCTACCGATTAACCATAATCGGTAGTTATTTATGTTCACTTACTACCGATTATGGCAGGAAAATTCCTGGGCAAAAAACCTGTATAATCGGTAGGTAAATTTGATCTTTAAATTACCGATTACAAAGTTTAAAATTTTAAAGTTTAATTCAATTTTGGCTACAATTGATAGATATAAATTTTCAATTTCTACCGATTGTGAAAGATGAAGAGTTCGAAATTTTGTAAGTTTTGAGAAATTCATTTTTGGGGCGACACCTATAATCAATAGTTATGGTACTTCATTAAACTACCGGTTATGAAATCAAAATAAAAGAAAAACAATCTGGGAATTTTGTATAATCGGTAGGAATAAAAATCACGAGCCTACCGATTGTACAAAACTATAACTCAACTAAATCAATCTAAAACACTCTTAATTTCTATTCCAAAACTATAACTCAAATTCATCATCTAACAGTAACTATAACCAAATTAATTAACTAATTAATCAATATTAATACTAATTAAGCAAGGGTAGATTAGTCATTATAGAAAATATATGGATAAGGGATGTATTGATATTACTTTATAATGACCTTATCTTCTTTTATTAGTGACCCCAAATTGGTTTTGGTGGCCCTCAAAATGGTTAGGATTTTTAGGTTCCATAAAGATTTCAATTCACGCATATGACTTACACGCCCCATATGTATCAAACCTCCGATCTGATACCACTTTGTTGGATGGGTTTTGAGGTTAAATGCTAAAAGAGTTTAGAAAGGTTTCATAAAAAATATGTTTCAGTGAAACACCTAAGATTTAACAGAAATAATTCTTCTTTTATTAATTTCAAACTTTGGTCGTACATACTTTCTTACAAATGGCTCACTTAAAATACCTCACTTTAAGTTTTCTCTCAATTTAGGATTTCTTTAGCTAAAAGACTTTTCCTATTTATATTTGTAGGAAGTTATTTTCGACTCTACATACTCTAGGTTTCTCTAAGTATTCAGGAGCGGATCTCCTGACTTAATTTTTTACTTAATTTTTCTACCATCCGATGCAAGTAGATAGATGATCAAAGTCAATATGAAATTTTATAAAATAAAGATTATTATCAACTATTTATCCATTTATATTTGATGATGGAAAAATTACGTATAAAATTAAATCCTAAAATTTAAGTCAAGAGATCGGTTATGTATTCTTATAACCCACTGACTGTTCATACTTTATACAACCGATTTTGATTGTATATAGGATATTCTAGATTTCTTAACTAACTATAACTAGATTAACCTACAGTGGTCTAGAGAATCCTATAACCGACTATGCAATATTTCTCTAATTCTCTAGACTTTTCTAATCTTTATTAACTACGCCTAATCAAGTTTAATTTATAACATCCTGGATTTGAGTGGTGGTGGTGTAAAAAGGGGAAAAAAACTGAGCAAGTTAAAGATAATGTGTTTTCAGTGGGTGATTTTGTATATGGTAAAGAAAATAATCGAGATCGGTGGCCTGGTCGGATCTACATGTTGGAAATTATAATTTAGAGTATTTTAGATTAATTAGTAGAGAATGATCTAGATAAGTCAATCTAAAATTATCCAGAGTTGTAATCAGTAAAAGGAGTTAAAGAACAATCTAAAATAATCTAGTTAATTACTTAGTTGGATAACTATGGAATCAGTTAAGTAATCTAGAATTGTCTAATTTAATAATCTAAAATTGTTTAGATTAAGTAGTAGTCGGCCATGTAAGCCTATAAATAGGAAAGACCATATCATTTGTAACTTAAGAAAGAAATAAATAACAAAGATTAGGTTTACGAAGAATACTCTTGCTTCACTACTACAAGCTCTATACGCAACGCTACGGTAACATTATGCTTGTATATCTCTGAAGTATTATCGAGTAGTTAATTTCTAAAATTCCAATAAAAGGGTATCAGAGTCATACGATTTAAATGGCTAGTGATATGTTTCTGTTTCATGTTCCTAAACCGACAATTATGTAAATTGGTCTATCCCAATGAAGGCCTTGCTTGGTTCACAAGATGCGTAGGAGGTGGTAGAGAAAGGTTACGTCGAACCGAAGGACGAAGCAAGATTTTCACAAAATGAAAGATTACTGCGTGGCTCGAGAAAGATAAATAAGAAGGCTCTCTACCTCATCTATCAAGGTATAGATTATTCTTCATTCTAGAAGATATCGAGGGCCACTAGCTAACGCAAAACAACTTGGGAGATTTTACAAAATTTCTTCAAACGCGTGGACAAAGTAAAGAAGGTTTGATTGCAAACTCTAAGAGGTGAGTTTGAATATCTCTCCATAAAAGAGTCAGAATTAATATCGAATTATTTTTCAAGAATTTTAGTTGGTGTTAATCAATTAAGAAGAAATAGTGAGGTTATGTACGATAGTCGTATGATTGAGAAAATACTCCAATCACTTATTCCGAAATTCCACTATACTCGTAATTTAAGATTCAAAATACGTTGAGTAAATGACGGTGGATGAGGTCATGGTATCCTTACAATCTCATGAAGAAACAATGAGAAAAAAAAGGTAATATATAGCATTGGAACAAGTTTTACAAGCTAAGTTCACTTTAAAATACAAAAGAAAGAGCTCTATTAGTAACACTGGAGGAAGATAACGTGGCTATTACAATGGAAAAGGACGAGGAAGAAGCAAGCCGAATGACGATGAGGTTACGGGAATCAAGGATGAACTCGACTTATTTTTAGATATTAACACATGTGACACATATGAGGTGCTTATCGTATCCGTCATCCTTATTTCGCCGACTTAAGATCAGGAGTTTTACGGCTATAAATATGCCATCAATCGAAAATTTTAAACAGAACAACATTAGTTACACTTACACTTTACATAACATTTTTCTGCAACGAAAAATTATTTTGATTTATTTTTTGCTTCATGTTTCCCTCCCTGAGACCAACTCTAATTCCTTCATCTTGTGGCTAAAGCAGTCTTTAAAGTATCATAAGTGGTTTATGCTAAGATTGTTCGTGTTCAACCTCCTGTAACTCACACTCAAAAACCAAAATCTCACTTCTACCACTTCAATCATTTTTAGGTACCTATATTTTAGAGACCATAGTGGGAGGTTGTCCACTCAGTCACAATTACAGGTTGTAATCATGGTCACCACTAGGAAGGAAACTGATACGTCAAAAACAGCTAATCGTTCCGTTGACCCTTTTTTTTTTGGAAGAAAAACTACCAAATATTCATTAAGCACCTCAAGAAAATACAAACAACACAAATCAAAGAAAAAACCACACACACAAATACAAAGAAACAAAGATTAAGATTGACTACAGGAAGATAGGTATTTATCCCTACTCAACTGACTAGAGACACTTGGGGGAATGTTATTCCCATAACCCTACATACAACTATTTGTTCTTGCAAAATTAGCTAACTTATCAGCAACTTTATTTGCATTCCTATGACTAAAACACACCTTGATATTATCTGAGCAACTAAGAAGTTTTTTGTTTCTTCCATAAGGAATTGATCCTCCCATCTGACATTCTCAGCAATACCATTAACATACTCCACAACCGCCTTATTGTCACCTTGTATGATGAGATGCCCAAGCTTAAGCTAATTTTCCCGTTTAGAAGCCTCATATATAACCAATAATCCAGCTTGCTCAGCATCTCTAGCTTTTGCAGTTAAAGCTCTTGCCTCCACCAAGTGTCCTGAAACATCTCTAATAATTAGATCCAAGCCAACAAACAAATTATCTTCAGAATAAGAAGCATCAATATTTATTTTTAACCAGTTTTCTTGAGGTTTATTCCATATGGTATTCCTTCTCAAGATCATCCTATGGTTATTGTATAAAATGTTAGTAAAACCTACAGAATTGTGAGAGTGCATTCTAATACTATGCCAAAAGTTTATTATTTTGTAATAGGTATCAGTAGGGCCTTTTTTTTTTTCTTCAAACACCAATTCATATCTAGTTTTCCATAAGAACCACATTGTGACTGCAATCAGATTGAGAGTTCCAGAATCTTTGAAAGAGATGTCATTTTCCTCATGTATCCAAGTTTTCATCCAAGCTTGCAGGTTTTGAACATGAAGGAGCTTTTGAGCAATGGTTGAATCAACTTTTCTCCAAACTTCTTCTCCAAACTTCTTACGAATACCTTATCCCTGAAAATACACCACTGACTCTTATGGATACCTTGGTATATTATTACACAAGTATATATAGTTTGAAATTGCATTGTAGACATAGGTGTAGCCGCTTAATCTGGCGAGTGTTCAGCCTAGACATGTTCCCTGATTTTTCTACCAAATAATAGGTTTCTCATTTACAAAGTCTTTGTGAGCACTTACTTTTACTTTTGATTTCGCATTATATAGCTTTACATTCATAATTGAAGGTAAAACAAGTAAAACTATCAAAGCTCAATCCACTTTAAAAAACTTTTCTTTCCCAATAAGATCATCCAATGATTATTTGTATTAGTTAAAACGAAAAAGCTGGTGGTGTATTCGTTACCCTTATCTTTTTAATCACAATCCATATTTTGCGCACATGAATGTCATGAGTTAAATATTGTGTCGTCGGTTCAAGTTTGGGTCACACACCAGATTCTGGGTCACACGGGCTATTTTTCTACCGAGGTACATTTTGAGCCATACCAGATTTATTGTAATAATTATATTTTAGATCACTGAACAAATTTAAGCCATGTGGTATATTTTGAATCATGTATATTTTGATCACTTGACAAATTTTCCAAATTTTCCGTCATATCTGAAGATTTTGAGTTACATATATGTTTTACATTTTTTAGGTCACATATAGATGTTTTGTTACAGTCAAAACTTTAATTTGAGCTTCAATACAAATTTTGGAGCACAGAGACCGGTTTTTTGTTTCAATGCAAATTTTTTATCCCTCGACAAATTTTGAGTCACTGAAACAATTCGAGCCACAAAAATTGATTTGGGTTAGGGTGTAAATTGAGAATTTTGATCCCTCAAAATTTAGGTAATTTGATCACTAAAATTTTCGGTTGAAGATTCAAGCGGTTTTAACTTGATCTCTATGTTTCAAATATGATTCTGTGACTTTTTCTTTTCTTTATATGTGATCTTAAGCTTATTTTTAACCTGTTTTTGTTCTAAATCTTTGAGTATATCTTAACCATTTAGTTTTTTATCTCTTAAAAGTTTTATTATGGCTAACTAGTTTTCATTTGCACTCTCATGTGTTTGCAGTTGATTTTATCCATAATGGTGTTTACCGTATTTATAGTTGTGATTTCAGCGTTTGCTAAAGTTGTTCTCAAGTTTGTTGAAGCTATTGTGTGTTCTCAAAATTCCATATACGTTTTGATGAAGGAAAGTTTCACTGGTTCGATTCAACAACTCACCGGGTCAGGAAATGCCGCGTTTTGAGCAAATTCAAATTTCAAAAAAGCCGTTACAAACAGTTTTTGTTATTATCCTTCCTATTTTCTAGAGCTAATTCCATATATACACCTACCTATTATGTTTCCGATTTCCTTTTATTTGAAGATTATGTTTTATACTTATATTCCATTCGGAAATCACTCAATATCTTAGTCAAAACCATCTTTTACTAGAATCAAAAGATTATAAAGTTTTATCCATCTTATAACCAAAACTAAAATTCATTGTCCTCAATTCCTTCTTTTACTAATGACGGCTGAAAATGAGGTATCATAATTGGCTATGAAATTCAGGAATGCAGCTTTAGGAATTGGAGATGTGGATGAAGTTGTCGTTTATGAATCATAAAATCTTGACGAGGAAGCTGAAGATAAAGAGGAAATCTTCTTAATTGGGAAGATTATCTGGAAGGGAATATGAGTATTAAAACTGTGGAGAAGTGCATTGGTTTTACCTGGGACTTTATCCCAGCAGACGAGATTAAAATTTGTGAAGTGAATACTAATATTTTTCATTTCAAATTAAAGGACTGGATTTCTCTCAATAAGGTTTTTGAAACTCAACCTTGGAGTGTAAATGGAAACCTTGTGATTCTATATGATTACAATTCTTGAATTATTTACCAAGATTTGGATTGGACCAAACAATTTTTTTACACTAAATTGAAAAAAATCCTTCTAGAGCATATGAATGTAGTTGCAGTCACTAAGATAGGAAGAATTATGGGAGATGTTCTAGTTATTGATCCTAAGGATACTATTCAGGTTGGAAGTGATCCAGTGAAGGTATGTATTCAGGTTGATATGAATCATCCTTTGAGGAGAGGGGTAATGGATATTACCAATGCTGGCTCAACTCGATGGTTCAATTTTTTTATTAGAAACAACCTCATAAAATTTTCCCTAAATGTTTCATCTTGAATCACAATAAGGGTGCTTGTAAAGATGCAGAAGAATCCTAAGCCACATTTCTTTGGCAATGTTAAAAGGGGTGAAAAGAAGCAGATTGTAATTTCTAGGGGTGGTGATCAAGTTCCTTAGTTTAATCAAAAGCAGGTTCACAAGGTCAGTACTTTTATACCAACAAAAGATGGAATAATTGTAAGAGAAACTACTTTCTATAATGAGCAAGAAAAGGAAGAAAGTAATGATGTCCCTCAAATTCACTCTCTAAGTGAATCTTCTTCAAATAATGGCAATCTTGAGAGCACATAGACAACTTGCATAGTCACAGCAAAGGATAACCAATATGACAACACTAAGGTAGCAAAGGTAAATTATCAACCCTACTATTTTTTGTTTTCCTGCAATTTTATTATTAGTTTTGCTAAAATGAAAACTATCTCATGGAATGTGTAAGGCATAACAAATAACTTTACTAAATTTTTTTTTAAAAATTTAGTGAAGACTTAAAATCCTAATTTCATATTTTTTTGTGAGACTAAAGTTGATGAAAATAGAATGATATCAATTGTTCAATCTGTCAGCTATTTCAATTTCATTTATGAATGTACCTTCTATAGGGACTGACACTCTTATTTGGAAACCAGATATAAAAGGTTTTTTCTCAGTGAAAAGTGTTTATAATGTATTGATTGGTAATACTAATCTTTCTGCAAGTGCTCAAGGAATTCCTACTTTAGTGTGGAAAGCCTTATGGAAGGTTAAGTTGCCACACAGGATTAAATTGTTCATATGGAAGTGCATTAGGGATATTGTCCCTACTAGGGATAACATGTCTAGATCCAAGTCTGATATTGATATCCATTGTAGCTTGTGTAATGCTCATATGGATAACATGTGATCATCTTTTTATTCATTTTCCTTATTCTAGATCTATTTGGTTAAGAGTCAATGTTAATGTTACAAATATATTAGTTGATCATGGTAGCTTCAGGAACTGGGTTCTAACTTGGTTTTTTGCAGGAAATAATCTAAATGATAATGCAGGAGGAAATAACCAAGCTGTTACTCATATGCTTATGGCAACTGTGTGGACTATTTTGAAGGATAGATGTGCTAAGATTTTTCAAAATACAAAGCATGATAGTATTATATCTATAACTAGTATTAATAGTCTTGCTACTTCTGGTAGGGTAGTTAATATAACTAATGATTCTTTGGATGCTAGTATTATTTTGTAGGTAGATAAATGGAAGCCACCAGATTCTAACGAACTTAAACTGAATATTGATGCTTATTTTCTTAAGGAATCCACTCTAGGAGGAATTGAACTAATTTTGAGAATTATGCAAGTACTTGTCTTGGAGCAAAAAGGAGATACTATAATGGCGGGATGAAAGAGGACATTGAAGTTGAGGAACTGGAGTGGTTGGCATTGAAAGAAGTTGTGGAATGGGCCATTTCTAAGAATCTGAGTTATGTAGTTTTTGAATTAGACATTGAAACTCTAATAAAGTGGTAAATGAGCAAACATTTTATGTTCATTGAAAAACATCAAGGTTTAATCCTTGATATTAGATTTATTTTAAGTAAACTAAGTCAATGTGAATGTATCTTTATTAGGAGAATTGATTAATGGTGTGGCAGATACATTAGCCAAAAGAACTAGAATCTTAAGGCTAACTATGAGTATCAAGGTAATTTTCCCCATGATATTTAGGTCCTTGTTGATCAGGATGTTCAGGCTATAACTTTCATTTCTACTTAATAAATAATTTTTTTGAATCAAAAGAAATATCAACTAAATGAATTAGACGAGTCGGTGGCACAAGGTAATGCCTAGTTTAGATTTAAAAAAAAAATTATAATGGGGTGGATAGGGTGTATATAGGGTGGTAGGCATGAACATATAAATTTAGATGGCGTTTGGATGCACTTTCAGGAGTTAGGCTTATAATCACTAATTCATTAAATTTTAATTTTCTCTGGTAACTTTGGTTTACAATCACTTATGTATTAAATTTTATTTCTCTAAGCACACTCCTTATTAATCATTTTTCTTTTGCTGATTACAAAATATATAACCTACTCCCTCCTATTTACAGGAAGAGGATTGTCCGGTCTACATTTTCTTTCGAAAAAACATTCAACTAATAAGAGTCGTATATATAAGAGTATTTATTATGTTTCAATAAAAAAACTAGAGAAGACTCAAGTTAAAATAAACATAGACTCAAGTCATGTAATTAAAGAATGGGTTACAAACAAAGTCATGAATAATCAAACCTAGGGGGGGTAATGAGGAAAGAAGGGATTGGCAACCACTGTAACAAACCCAACCCAAAACCCAATTTCTCTCCTACAATATATAGACGCCACTGCAACAAAACCAACCCTAAACCCAATTTCTCTCCTACAATATATAGACAAGATCAGTTTTAGCATGTGGGGAAAGAAAATCACTTCGCCACGTGTTCGCATCGCAAGGCATAAACACGAAAAGGACGTATTGTAGGCGAATACCAAAATTATACTAAGTCAACATAGGGATTTCCTCTTGCGCCTTAAGGTTCAAACACGTGGAAAACACTAACCAAAGATCAACCACTGACTTTGAATTAAGTAGTTGAGCATTTAATGCGCGAACAGAACGGTCACATCAATAGTATGAGTTTGTCAGGACAGGTGGCGAGCTATAATTCAACAAAGAGAAGAGCAGCGAAGATCACAATGGGGAAAAAAGAGCAACAAGTAGATTAGCGAAGGTGGATACTAACAAAGATAAATTCTCCTCCAAGAAACTATGGCGAAGAAACCTCCTGCGAGGAGTCTGACGAAGCAGAAGGAGCTGTCATCCACTTCTTTCTTTTGTCTATAAATATGCTTGTAAACAATGTAATAAAGGTTGAACTTTTGTGTAAGGAAGAGAGAACCATAGTGGCTGAGAGCACTTTTATATCAAATCTGAGAGCTTGTAATCTTCATCATATCATAGTAAAATCCCTCCCCGTGGACGTAGGTTTTAACACCGGACCACGTAAGCTCTTTTTTTTCTTCATTTTCAACTGGGTAAAGCTTGGACTTGAATCTTAAACTTAGACTGTTAGGATAAGAGTTTGGGTATGTTATAGGTTTTCCTGCAACTACATTTTGGCGCTAGAAACAGGGATTGAACCTTTACGAAGATCTATGCGAGCTTGATTTAACTCACTGCTAGCATTTTCTAGTTCCTTCCCCCTTTGTTTCTCTGACTCTACAAGGAAAACGAAAAAATGATTAATCAAATGACTCGAGTGGGAAAGAACATGACGAAGTAAAAATGGCCTTTTATAACGACCTTCTATTGGTACCTAAAAATTAATTCTAGGAAAAACAATGTATTGTAAAAGTACTTTGTTTAGATTCAGAGATCAAAATCGTACAGAACAAGCCTAAACCACAATAGTAGTCGTTCCGCTCTGCTTTGGTCACAATGAGAGAAAATAAGTTGATCTTAGGGAGGGAAGCAAAGAAAGTTGAAGGAAACAAGTGTGTTGAATTGTGTGTATATTTCTAGAAAGAGATGATCTTAATATAGCATGGTTTTGTCGTCATTTAAAAGCTATCAAAAAGCATTTGTAGGAAAATGGCGTATATTATAACTTGGAGACGGTTGCCAAAGCTATAGATGAAGTTGTTATGATTTCTCTGGAGTTGAAGCTTGCGACTGAAGCTCTTGAGCAGATGGAGAAGAGATATGCCGAAGGCGCTGAACCAGTTTTCAAGGAGTTTCTCTAGATCTTTCTGAGCTTTATAGGTATTCTGAGATATATGACTTTTTTATGGTTTTATCTTTTGGGATTTTTAGTAGGTAGGGATTTTTGGATGATTTGTTAGGATATATATATATTATATATATATATATATGAAATAAATAATACTTTGTTTGATTAATAAATTGAAATCCTAAGTATGAATGCAAGATATTGCAAATATTTTGGAGGAATTACAAATATTGCATAAAACTGGAAAATGTTGTGGGGTTGTAGTAGACTGCTTTAACCTTTGTGAGCTTTAAGAAATTTTCCGTGTATGACCACTCCTTCCGGCTTGTCGGTATTGACAAGCTTGTAGTAACCGCCGATCAAGGCTTCAGTGATAAGATATAGTTCTTCTTCAGAAGAAGCTGTAATTTTCTCCACGGTGTTTCCGACATGGAAGGAATCGGGTTCAGGCCCCTTATCTTCATGACATGTCTTTTGAATGGCCAAGTCATTAATTTCCTTCTCTTAAGTAGAGACAATCCATACCCATTTGATAAAATTTTGAAAAGGATCAGTTTCCCATTCACATCGCCGAGACAGAGTAGGGTTGATATCCGGGTCAGATCCCCAAGTTTTGATGGGACGTGGGATTGCTGGTTGCAAAAGAGTTGGTTGGATATGACTTACTTGTATGCGAAACCTTCAGACGTATGATGTCGTGTCCTCTCCTGGAAGCTGCTTCACATCCAGATTCATTGCGCGAAGAAACTCGTCTGATAGGCGATCTTTGGGATTTGTTGGCTTATTTTAGAGTCTTGGCGGTGTTGATGCTGGGGAATGAGCTGCACTTGATTCCATCTTGTTGGTACATACCTATGGGCGTCCTAGAATCATGTCATAACTTGGATCTTCTTTGACAATATGGAACTTGGTAGATATCTGTGTGTCACCCATTTTTACCTCAAAAGTGATATAACCATAAGCACTCTGGACTTTCCTTTGGAATTTTTGATTACAGCC
The DNA here is from genome assembly GCA_023531435.1 of Papaver californicum. NCBI lineage: Eukaryota > Viridiplantae > Streptophyta > Magnoliopsida > Ranunculales > Papaveraceae > Papaver > Papaver californicum. The sequence continues at coordinate 1,193,601 of JAJJMC010009994.1, read as the reverse complement.
GACGAGCGTGTGGCTTCGTGCCTGGAAATTCCTGCAGCTCTCAGAGTCTTGATAGTGATGATATTGACGTCGGTGCCCGCGTCGATTAGAGTTTGCTCAAACTTGGTATATTTGAGGCAAGCGGTAGTGAAAAGTCCCCAGCTAAGCTTCTCATTGTGTTTTATGACTACATCTTCTGAAGTGGACTTGGGATACATAGTAGTTTTTTCATCAAAGAGTATAAGCTTACCCGATACAACACGATTGAGGGCAGTATTGATATCTTTTCGTTGCGCCTTTGACAGGTATAGAAGCTCGCATTTGCGCTCCATCATGGATTGGACATTCCTATTGAATGAGTCTCCAGTGAGAGTGAAGCTCCTAACCGGGAGAGGGTCTTTTTGTACACCTTCAGTCCCCAGCATAGCTCCCCTGCGTCAATTTTTTCTTTGAAGATACATCGTAGTCCATTGCATTCGCTGGTGGGATGATTGACGAACCTGTGGAAATGACAGTATTTTGGATATGACATGTCTTTCTCAGTTTGTGGGTGTCATACATGAGGCAACTTGATAGCTCAATTTTGCATCTATAATTCCAACAGTTCGAGGACCTCCTCCATGGGGAAGGGTAATTATGAGATTGTCATATCCGTCTTGGTTTGTTGTATCTGACGTGGAGTCTTGACTGAGCCTTGTCCTTGAAATGATGTTGGCACTTTTGACGGGGCTGACGCAGTATGCTTAGCCTGTGATGCCCATTGAGGTGCTGCTTTCCTCTTCCCCCCTTCTTCAGTGAAAACTCCTATGGAATGTTGAGTAGAATGTGGTTTGTTTACTAGACGTCTACTTCCACGGATGTCTCCATAGTTTTCTTCTCTGACAGGTCTTGTTTTTCTAACAAGGATGGAACAGTTGTTGCTGATCTCCTGGCGGCTTCATGTAACTCAGAGAATGTTTGAAATCGTAATTTCTAATAAAGCACGATAAACAAGAATCATATCATTGATGCATAGCTTCACCGATCGTTGTTCAGTCATGTTTTTGTCATGGCATTCGAGCGCTTGTGTCCTGAACCTCTTCACATATTCATTCAGATGCTTGTTATTTCTCTGGAAAATTCTTCCCAAATACCAAAGAGTGATTTCCTTAGAGACGAAAATATAATTCTTGTAAAAAACATTGACCATCTGAGACCAACCAAAGATGTTGTTAGGAGCGAGGTTGTTGTACCAAGTATAAGCTCTCCCTATAAGAGATTTGGAGAACTCCTTGAGTCACAATATTTGATTATACTCACGCACTCCTAATGATTCCAGGAATCGAGAAATATGTTCTCGAGCATTCCCAGTGCCATCATACAATGAGAATGGAGGAGACGAATATCCGTTAGGCAGTGTGATCCTTTGAATTTCTGCTGGGTAAAGGGGTTAGTGTTGATGGAATGAGGATGAATTTTCCTTTCCATGATTTTGCAAGAGTTTTTCCAAATCTTCGTGAGTCACGAAGTTTTGTTGCGGATGCCTCTTCTCTAGTACACGTTCGGTGATAACCTACACATCATCGTCATCCCGAGTATTAGCTTTCGATATGCTGGAGCCTCCAACAGTTGTGTTCCTAACTTGCTTCATTTGATGATGACGCTGCTCTGTGTTAACTACTATGTTAAATTTTTAAGGAAAGTAAGAACTTCTTGCCGAGTGGTGGCCATGTCTAATTGATCTTCCGTCAGGGTCTCTTGTCACTTCATCAAATCAGTTATAGTTGGTGAAACCCGCTATTTACCTTTGACACTTTCAGTGGTACGAAGAAGAGTTTTGTTACTTTCAGTGGTAGTTTTTTGAGGAATGATCTCTGGAGTCACACCACTAACATTACCAGTGTCAGTACTGACTGTTGAACTCGAATTGGGGTTGGTTAATGAACCTGACCTTAGCTCCACCATTTTTCAGAAAATTGAAGAATTGAATTCTAAATAATTGAAATATTGAATTCGTGACCGGGAGATTGATCTCCCACTGTGGTCTACAATTGTTAGTACCTAAAGATTGATCAGAGGCAAAACAATATACTGTAGAAGTACTTTGTTTAGAGTCAGAGATCAAAATCGTACAGAGCAAGCCTAAACCACGACAGTAGCCGTTCCGTTCTGCTTCGGTCACAATTTGAGAAAATGGGTTGATCTTAGGGAAGGAAAGCAAACATAGTTGAAGGAAACAAGTGTGTTGAATTGTTTGTAGAGTTTTAGAACTATTGAGAAAAAGTAATAGAGTAAGCTTGTTATATTTTCCAAATGGGCTAAGGAACCTATTTATAATAGTAAAGAGCTCACACGTTTCCTTGTAAAATTGTGGAGATAGTAAAGAGGTGGAGAAGTGAAAGTCGTGGGGTTAATGACGTAACATCATTGGAATCTTCGAGAAACCATTATTCCACTACTCCATTTACTGCTCCAGTCTTCCCACTAATTTATAACTTCCTGATCATGTGATGTCGTTATTCATATGCTACTATAACCGCCAGACCAGATCCCCATGTTTTATCCCCCCATTATGATTTGATTTCTTGCAGTGGAGTCATGGACTCAAAACACGTGAATAGTTTGGCTCAAATGAACAATGTTTGTATAGGCACAAGTGTAAAAAGTCAAAAAAAAACGCAAAAAAAGGGGGATAATTGTGATGTGGCAGCGCCTAGTACTTAGCGTATGTGCAACACGGACGCTAGAATCACTAGAGGCGCTAAGTACTTGGCATGTGCTAGCACGGACACTAGAGTCGCAACAGACGCTAAGTAGTTGCCCTTTGCTAGCACGAACACTAGCGTCTTTGGAGGGGCTAAGTACTTAGCGCTAGTGCTAGCACAAACGCTAGTGTCGCTAGCGTTGCTAGAGGCGCTAAGTACTTAGCGCATGTGCTATCATGAACCCTAGCTTCGCTAGTGGCGCTAAACACTTAGCGCTTGTGATAGCACGGATGCTAGTGTTGCTAGCGGCGCTAAGTACTTAACCCATTTTCCGTTGGTGCATATGTTGACTTTGTTGGCTTTTTTTTACCCTTTTGGCACATGTGTGTGCTATTTTATTTGTGTTGGGACTGTGGATAAGGTTCTCCAAAGCTAGAACTTGCTAGTGTCATGGTTATTACCTGTGCACCACTAGCTTTGACATTCGTTAATGTCGTGGTCATGTTTATGGCCTATTTTAAGTTTCTCAGTCGCATGAGATTTTAATTTTAGCATTGTGCTTAACTTTTATACAGTGCATTCAAAACATATTCAAGAGATTCAGCCGTCGAAGTTTGCAATCTTCATATTATGCTTAATGTGAGTCTGCAAATAGATGGTATGCATCTAAATTAGCATTTTTATCCAAATATGGGGTATCCTCTATTCTGAATGTCCCCGCAATCTTGTACAATTAATGTTTGGTTAACACAAATAATTTATATAAATGCACATGAAATAGCGAGGGTTTAGCTTGGTAAAGCCTTGAAATTTTAGAAGTGCATAAATATAAAAAAGTACAGATCTAATTGAGCCATGGGATGAATATGTATTCTAAATTCTCTTACGGAATATAAGAAAGCAATATGTATTTATAATTTTGATGCCGAGTCAGGAATTTATACATATTTATTTCATGCTTCTGCAGCTAGGCGAAAGCAATATTACGATTTTCTCCTTTGTCAAAAATCCACCATCAACACCTTCATTCTATGAGATAACCTCCCTCAAGGTTTCTTCAATATCTTCTTTCTTGCTCGTCAACTCAGCCATCTTACACTGAGTGTCGGACAGTTGATCCAGAGATTTCTCAGATAAATTTCCAAATTGACATTTATAAAGAGAAATCATCCGATCATTTTCCTTCATGCACTCGTCGGAGTCCTTGTTATGCTTCAGTAACAACTTGTTGGTTTGAAGAGCATCATCCTTGACCTTTTGAATTGTGCGAAGATCTGCTTGTGTCTTCTCGTGGTATGCTTAGAGATTATTGAGTTTTGTTTGTATTGTACGCAGTTCCTTCTTGGTAGTGTGGAGATTTTCTTCCGAGGGGCGAAGTTCTTTCTCGCTAGTGCGAAATTTTGCACCAGTAGTATCCTTCTTGGAGAGAAACTTTTTCTTCAAAGCTCGCAGATCTTCGACTTTTTTTCTGAAAATCAGTGTTCCGACGAGTAAGCTCTTCTTTATCCTATTCAAGGTGGATATTTAGTTCATCTAAATTTTGAAGCTTTCGAACCAAGTGATCTATACGCTGACCCAATCCATTAACATTTTATACCTCCAAGGATAGATAATCAATCCGCCGCTTGAATTCTTTATGTTGCTTGCGTATTATTTCAACCTCTAACTTGGTCTGTTCGATAGCCCTCTCTCGGATTTGACAGTGTCCTTTGGAGTAGAATACACCAAAATAAAAAATAAGGAAAATAAGAAAGAAAATAAGAAAGGGACCAAAGAAGGATTTCTGAAATTTACCACGAAGTTCATCATTTTGTTGTCTCAACGAATTCACGACTTCCTTCTCCAGGTCTAGCTTCGCCTCCAAGGATGATTTATCCTTCTTCATCTTTGAGTTATCATCCTCTAGATTAATGCAAACCATCTCAGTTTGAGAAGACTCCATTAAAGCAACAATATTCTGGTTGTATTCCTGCACGAGAAAGTACACAGTCAACTAAGAAAAACAAGCAAATACTTCAGGAAAAAAATGAACATAAATAGCACTTACCAACGTCAACAACCCAGCGTGTTGAGATGAGCTCAATGATTGGACGCCCGAACCTGTGAGCTTGTGTCCAACAAAGAGAAATAATTTGAGCATAGCATCACCATAGCACTACACACTTATTGAGGAATATCTACTACCACTACAAGAAAAACGGGTTTAAGCGTCTAAAATCTTAGCAAGAACTCGGAAATTTAGTCGCTTAAATAGTTTAAGCGTCTAAAATTGCAACTGGCAAAAATTTTGGCGGCAATAAACATGTGTCCACTATTATTTAGCAACGAAAAAAATACACTTAATCAGTAGATCTTTTGTTCAAGTAATTTATAGCAACTAAAAATAATGAACATGTAGCTATTCACTTTGAGGCACCGACTCTTAGCAACAACAAAATAAATTGGTTGCTCAAACCTCTCTCAGCAACTAAGTTTGAGCAACAACCAAATATGTTTAATTGCTAGATCTGTTTTTCAAGTAACTTATAGCAGCTAAAAGTTGATCAGGTAGCTATTCACTTTGAGGCACCGGCTCGTAGCAACAACAAAATAAATTGGTTGCTCAAACCTCTCTCAGCAACTAAGTTTGAGCCACAACCAAATATGTTTAATTGCTAGATCTGTTTTTCAAGTAACTTATACCAGTTAAAAGTTGATCATCTAGCTATTCACTTTGAGGCACCGACTCGTAGCAACAACAAAATAAATTGGTTGCTCAAACCTCTCTCAGCAACTAAGTTTGAGCCACGACCAAATATGTTCAATTGCTAGATCCGTTTTTCAAGTAACTTATAGCATCTAAAAAAGTGATCATGTAGCTATTCACTTTGAGGCACAGACTCGTAGCAACAGAAAATGAATTGGTTGCTCAAACCTCTCTCAGCAACTAAGTTTAAGCCACCACCACATGTTAAAAAATGAATTACTTGGTAAAATCTCTCTCGGCAACAAAGTTTAAGCCGCGACGATCATTTCAAAAAAAAAATCAGTTTTTAAAGTACATTTGAGTACTTAATTAATATTTATCTAACAATCTTATTAGGATTTGTTTAATAGAAACATGAAAACTTGTTCAAATCATTGTTTTCATTCACTATGAGCAAATGTTTGGATGCACAATTGAAAAAGAAAATATACATGAGTCGACTAAATTGACTATAATTTGGTTATCTTTTTTTATTTCAGTGTGTTTATCAGTTCTATATATTTTATCTTTTAATATAATTTTTTTCGAGGTTTTGTTCCCTTGACTTAATCCATGAATGACTTCTATAAATTGAACAACGATGGCTCTTGTATGGATGGTTATGCAGGAATTAGAGGAGGTCATTCGTGAATCATGGTCTTAATTCCAACTGCTCTTGTATGGAGCATAAGCATAATTTGCTCCCCCTGCTGTTCATTGACTTGTTTATGCAATCACTTGAAATGGAGGATTTCAAAATGCTCAAAAATAAGATCAAGCATGACAAATACAGAGCTCTTTGAAACTTCTACGACCTAAAAGATGGATTATAGTAAAGTTTACATGAAAAATCCTTAATTCGGCTGGGTTTACACAACTCAAAATGCTCACTATGAGGTGGTGAATTTTTCAAGTGAATTAAAGGATGAATTTTTTAATGTCTAGCCTACTATTGTTGTCCTCCAGATGAGAGTTGAGATAGACAGGGAGATTAAGCAAAGTCGACCCACAAATAGAGAGTTGGTGACAAGAGTTAAGTGTTCATATGTTTTGGGACTTCGATTAGTTTCTTATGATTGCTGAATCAGAGATTTTTTTAAGTCCGGGATGAAGAATCTTGATGATTTAACTCTAGTTGACACCTAAAAAACCAAAAAGTATAGGAAACTGAGACAATCAAGGAACAAACAAACTTTGATTTTTCATTTACGGAGACCCCGTTTTTTGATTGATAAAAGAACGAAAATAAAAGACAAATGTACATAAAACTCTAATCTCTATGTCGTTTCGCCAAACACAACACTTCCCAGTATATTTTTTTGGGGTACAGAAAATAGAAAACAATAATCAAATTTAGCAAAACAAAAGCAACACATCATTTATATAATGTTCAAGTTGCTTCAAGGAAAAACTATGTCCATTTTAGAATTGTACGTATCCGATGTAGGACCTAAACTCTTCAGGAGCAACAACCTGCGCAAGGATATGCCTGGCTTTCTTGTTTATGTTTCAAAGTGTTACTCTTCACTACAGTAGATCCTTCATCCAACAAACTAGGAACTTCCGGTATGGCGATATCTATAGAATATCAACAATGGTTACTATGTAGATTATATACAAAACAACCATTAATTATGAAAACAGACACCAAGGTGGTTAGATGTAATCACAACATACATTATATATGTCAAAATTATTAAATAAAAAACTTAAAACTTCCATCTATTTAGTTTCAATGGTTGTTCCCCATGAGTTTCCAGTTACTCCATCTCCAAACAGATAGGACATATAAATACCTCCTTAAATATGGTTTTAGTGCACAGGATGAACATAAATAGGTCGAGTGTGAACAACTACAACAATCACCAACTAATAAAATCCTCTCATTAAGATATACAGATTTCCAAATTGGACATAGTGGAACTGATTAAAAATCAAATCCTTTCCTGATTAATATGTTTTTAATATGAGTATTTTTGTGCTTTTAAAATGGGAACTCTTAAAAAAAATTGTGAGCAATCCAGGTACACTACATGGGAACCCAGTGTTTTTCTTGTTTGTTCACTGCCAGGAATAGAGTAGAATAGTAGAGGTCTAGCGGGAAAGGAAAAAAAATACGGATACAGAACGATGAAGTTACACTTGATAAAATCAACAATACACAGATCACTAACTCAAAATACTTGATTCTAACCTTGCAATCTGAATAACATAACAAAGACAAAATGTAAACCTAATTCAGCTATTTTCTTCAGAAAAAAAAATGTAACTATACCAGCGGATAGGATTGTATGAAAAAAAAAACCCAAATCCATCTCCAGCTCTACTCAAAATATGGCAGTGAACAAACAAGAAAAACACTGGGTCTACACTGGGTCGAGCTTTTCTGAGTTGTTAATAGAGCTTGAATCCTCGAGCAAGCATGACTTGATAATGTTGACAGATGGTTCAACCACCTTCCTTGGCCATGCCTCATCAAAGTCACCTGTACAGGTATTAAATTCCAGTTCAAGGTAAAAACGCCTGATGCATAAAAGAGGGAAAATAAAAATCTGTACTATTTTAGGGATATAATACACACCAAGGAAAGCTTCAGTTGCATCTACATAATGCAGGTCCCATCCAAAAAATGTTTGCAACCTATTAAGCCTCATTTTCTATCAAAGGAAGAAGGGTGTCAAATATAAGTTTAAACACAGAACAAGTAAGACGGATTTAGAATTACAGTTATAGAAAGCCAACAAGAGTTAATCTGTAACTGAATATGTAATCTTCTAGTGTCTGTTGAGCAGAGTTTTAACTGTAACGAGCAAGTAACAGATAAACTTTGGAAAACATCTCTTTTCTATAATCATTCAGATGGATCCTGTTGGCAGCATCTGGATCAAGCTCTTTAAGAAGATTGTAGTTATTTGTTGGCCCATCATCTCCCAGCTCATACTTATAATCATTCGGATGGATCCTGTTTTCAGTATGCAACCACAAAGTTATATTGTCAAAAGATTCAGAACAAGAAATCTCATGTTAGTAGAGCAATAAAAGAAATGATGATTGGGTAAGTAAAAACTCTGCTTCTTTAAGTTGTTTTTTCAGGTCTATAATACAATACACTTCCCACATAGTATATTACCCTTCTCTATTTTCAAAACCCACATCAAAAGAACTCAAATTTCCCCAATTACATCAACACCCGAATGGAAAGCTCAACCCTAATTACAATAAAGAGAAAACGCAATTTGTAAAAAGGAATTGTGTTCTTGTAATTCAACAGAAATTTGGTAGATGTGTACGAGAACCTAAAGGAATGCAACAAATCATCGAGAATTTCCCAATTTCAAATCTCAGAAAACTTCTATTTTCCTTATTAACATTGATTTGAAACCAAAACCAAGTATCAAAATTAAATCGTTTCAACAAACTCATAAAGAAACAGTAGGTTTGAGATTAATTACCTTTCCCTTTATCATTGATTTCAGACATGGGTTTGGTTCAGTGTTGATAAATAAGGGGTGAGAGATAGGTGATGGATCTGGGTTTTTTAGAAGAATTTAAACTGAGAAAGAAAGAGAAATAGGCTGGATCAAATATCATGAAGAATTCTGTTGCAGTCAGGATTTCTATTTTCTCACCCCCTTCGATGATTATGTTTATAATGATGGGTATTGATGATCTAGAATTAATTTTGCCTGAAGTTTTGTCTTTGGAATGGGAGAGAATCTCACACAACACCATTTTTAAACCTATGTTGCTCTTTAGGTCGTTTTCTCCCAAATTTACTTCGATTAGAATGATATCAGGTTCACTCGAGTGAGATAGAAGTTGTGAAAAGCGAGATATAACATGAATTTTAGATTTCACTCACACAAAAAAAAAGCGCCAACGTTCCCGCCAATTCATTCTCCCTAAGATGTTTTTGGCGCCAACATTCCCGCCCATAGAGATTGTAATTTTACCTCTTTTGATTTTGTATAAGAATGATAATCCGTATGAGTTTTTGTATTTGTATTTATATCTGTTCGATTAAAGATCTGGATTTTTGTTGGTCGAATAAACACAATACAAATCATTTATATTTGTTCGATTAAAATTTTTGGACCAAGGATACAATGGTCATTTACACATCAATAACAGAATAGTTATTTTCATCAACTTTCACACTATGGGTAAAATAACAGGACTTATGACGTAGACCGACATATGAGGAGAGATTGATTCAATCTGAGCAGCGAAAATGGACATTCTGTTAAAATGGTGGATAACTAGAGAAACCGATGAAATTCAAGAGAAATTGAGTGAGGTCGACCAATATTTGATTATAAGATTGACGGATAACAAACAAAATTAAGTGAAGTTGATGGAAATTCGGTTTGAATTGATAGGTAACCATATAAACCCATGAAATGTAGGATAAATCTAGTGAGGTAGAGCGATACTAGATAAGATTAATAGGTCACGAGTAAAATTAAGTGAACTCAAGTTAGATCGAAGAATATTAAGTGAATATGAGTTAGATCGATGAAAAATAAGTAAATTTGAGTGAGATTGATGAAAAAATGAATGAGTTTGATTGAGATTGAATAAAATTTAATGAATCCGAGTAAAATCGAGTGAGATTTCCATATAATATTCATCATAATTGAGTAAACTCAATATTTATTGACCTCGTCCGATTCCATATAATATTCATCAACCTCGCTCAGTATTGCTTAATCTTATTTAATATCCTTCAATCTAACTTTATTTTAGTCAGATGAACTAAATTTCGCTTAATGTATTCATTTGTCTCACTCAATTTCACTTCAAATTAGTCAAACTCGTTCAATTTTTCTCTTTATTTTTCAATATTACTCAATTTCACTCAAATTGTTTTGATCTCATTTGGTTTTATCACTTGTGTATTAACATGTTTAGATTTTGGGTAAATCGTCTTTAATGCTTTGAGGGGCCCACAAAGAACCCAAATTGGGCAAATCAAAGTTGAATTGTGACGAAATTAAAGGAATTTATGTTCAATTTGAATGTAGGATTAAGAAAATACACCAAAAATGAACTAGTTTGAGTGAAAGTGGGGAAATTGAAAATTCAATCTTGTTGAATTGAGGCGATAAATTGATCAGGTGAACCCTAAAATTTCCTGTGCAACAAACAAATTGTGGCATACATATCGAGGGATAATATATGAGGCCAAATGGAAATATGTAAGATTGATTCTAAAAATTGATTTCATCGGTTTCCATCAGAGGTACTTGACGAGAAATTGAGTGAGCTAACCAATATTGGATTGTAAGATTGACAGGTAACAAAAGAAATTAAGTGAAGCTGATGGAAATTCGGGTAACCTTATAAACCCATGAAATATAAGAGAAATCTAGTAAGGTCTAGTGGTATTGGATAAGATTGATAGGTTATGGGTAAAATTATCTAAAATCGATGGACATTCAGTTAAAACAATGGATAACTGGAGAAACCGTTGAAATCCGAGAGAAATTGAGTGACCGAGAGAAATTGAGTGAGTCCGACCAATATTGGATTGTAAGATTGATGGATAACAAACGAAATTAAGTGAAGCTGATAGAAATTCGGTTTGAATTGATAGGTAACCATATAAACCCATGAGGAATCTAGTGAGGTCGAGCGGTATTGGATAGATTGATAAGTTACGGGTAAAGTTGATTAAAATCGATGGACATTCGGTTAAAATAATGGATAACTAAAATCGATGGACATTTGATAATAAAATTGAATGCACTAGTTCGTTTTAACGCAAGGAGAATCGCACATGCTTCTCACACACTTATCTCAATCCGTATGAGAATCCAAAACCGAATTTGTACCATCCAAAAATTTCCATGATCCCTGTGACTATCCTTATCCACCGTCAAAAACTTCTTATTCAAAACCCTAAAAACAATCCCTTCATTTTCTTTATCTTTCTTTCTCGGTTCATCCCACTAATCCTCCTCCGCTACCCAAACCCTAAAAGTCAAATGAAAGAGAAGAACTAATCAAACATCTCTTTCACTAAATTAATGAATGAGAATGTTGTTCCTTTATGGTTTGGGATCAGATTATTTTAGGTTTTTATTTATGCATCGAGATCTTAGTTGAATAAGCTACATTTAGTTGTAAAAATCATCAATAATCAGTCGTACTAACTACAATCTAGTTATATTGAGTATGATCTAGTGATTTTGATGAAACTAAATAAAATTAGATTTAATTGGATTGACTTTTCAGATAATTAATCAAAGTAAGTGTGATATAGTGATATTAAGGTTGAATTTATGGACAATTAATCAAAGTAAGCATAATCTTGTAACGTTGAATGAAGATTAAAAATCTACCGTCCATTTTTGTAAGGTGAACTTTATGATCTCACACTTACCTTGATCCGTATGAAAAGCCCTAAACAAATATCTACCGTCCAAAATTTTCTCCATCCGTATGACTTAACTTTAAGATAAAATCTAACGCACGATCTCCTTATCGAAACCCTAAAATGTTTTCACTCACTCACTTCACTTACTCTCTCGTATCTCTTCTCTAGATCTCTTCCGCCTCTTTGCAGCGACGCAAGATTTCTCTAACTTTCCACTTTCTTCTGCTCGATTCTAAAAATTAGTCTTCTTTTTCCTTTCTGTTCTTCTTCGTCATATCTCTCTCCCATCTGTAGATTATTGAATCGATCTGTTCAACACCATGATTTGGTTAGTATTCGTTTGTCTATCATGGTTCTTTTTCCAATTTTAATTTCATAGGGTTTTGCTCCTCCGGTTCTTGTTATTCTGTACGATTAAAAAAGGGAAATAAAATTTGAATTTGGTCTAAATTTTGAGTTTTCAGAGATATTTTTACATGTTTCCTGGACAAATTTTACAATCTTTTGAGTAAATTTCTTTAAATAGAGGTGTTTTTTGGGTGAATTATGCTGTTTAATTTTCTTTTGTTGTACTCTTTGTTGCAGAAAGGGCCTAGATTAATGTATAATTATTTGTTAACAATTTCTCGGCTGGAATTTGAAGGTGTTGTTGATTAAAAAAAGGGTTTCTGTAATTTTTATTTAGCCATTAAAAAGGAGACTGCTTGAAGATCTGAGAAGAGGTATGGTTTGATTCTGATTTTTTTCTTTCTTGTATTTCTTGTTGGTTCTGTGATATCGTTGTCTGAACTAATGTCTCAGACTCTTATATTGCTGAGCTTATGCCAAGGTATTATCCCTAATTTTAATTCTCACAGGTTCTTAATTTATATTTTCTCTTTGTGGGTTTGTTCCGTTTGAGTTTTCTATGGTCAAGTATTTCCTGCATTTTTTGTGAGGTTTCGAATCTGTCAGTTATATGGTTGGTTTTAAATGAGATTATTCTCTTTAAGTCTATGATGTTTGGGACCTAGGTTACTTCATTGGTGATTGAATTTTGTTCATCTGCTTGTTTCTTATTGACCAGTTAGTATTGGTGTGATTAATTTGACTTCCTATAGGGTATTTTACATCTGCAAAGAAGGGTATGTGAAGAAGGGTCAATGTTGTGTATAGTTGTCTTAAGAATGAATAGGCACATTGTAGCCTAATTATGATTGATATATTATAGCCTAATTCTGATTGATATAGTTCATCGGATAGGCACAGTCAGGCTTACTAGGTTCATTCTAGACTATAAATCATGGAAAAACTGATTCATTTTCTTTATTTACATTTCACAACATTATTGGAGTTTTTCTTATTTATTTTTTTGTAATTTGGTAATGCAGGTCTTTCACTTCTCGAAATGGGGATTCCAACCGCGTTGTTTGTTTGTGTAGGTACAATGCACTGCTAGCATGATCAAGAGTGATGAAGTTGATCTTGAAGACTGTCTCTCGCCCTGATAAAATCATATGGTTGTCTTGGATGAGGCTAGGTTCCATCAGGCAATATCCATGAAAGGGGTTAATTGGCTTGGTTGTAGATATCCAACTGCAAAGACAAATACCTGGATCTGAAAGCTATGGTTTTGACATCCAAGTGAGGCTCATTTGTCATAGTTACTCTGATGAGGCAAGTCAGTCATTTAACGTGTTCTGGTGTTTCTGTGTACTGATGATAAAGCAAATTCTCTCACTTGTTTCCTTTAAAAATATGATAAGTCAAAAGTCGCTTCCGGCAGCTTCACCCTATAAGAAAGAAATGAAGCCCAACTCACTGCTCTCAAAAAACAGCTGGACTTGGAAAAGAAGAAAAGGATTAAGTTGGAACAGAAAGAGCGTGATCTAAGAGAGTATATGAACGAGGCTTTGAAGAAGATGGGAATTCAACCTATGCCAGATTATTTGGAAGATGATACACTAGATGAGCATGAAGATGAGGCAGATGGAGGTGCTGATGATGATCATGATGTGCAGGCAGATGGAGGTGCTGATGAAGATCAAGAGAATGATTTGTATGCATAGGATGCTGATGACAATCAAGAGAAGGATTATGCTGATGACAATCAAGACAAGGATTTGTATGTGGAGGATGACTCTGACTAACGTAGCTTGAAGTCCCTTTTTATTTTGGTGGACAATGGATGTGCGCAGTTTTTTTTGAAGCAACAACCAGGTATAATGCTGACTTTTTTAACTTGCATAATTTGATTTACAATGTATGTGAAGTCAACAAACAGGTATATTACTGACTATTTTTTGGTGTACATGTGGTGTACAAAGTATGTGCAGTCAACAAGACTTACACTGCTGACTTTTTTTGGTGTACAATGTATGTGCAGTATATGTTTTTTGTTCTTTTGGGAAGTGAAACTAGACATTATGATGATACAAGAACCATCAACTTTGTATGTATTTTGGTTCTTGTTGGGTATGTGTATGAAACAATATTGAGTTATGCTTTTTGGTGGGATACTCAAATGAAATATATATATTTGTAATTATCTAATCTTCTTAATTAGATGTTTTCATTTTAATTATATAATCTTAGTTATAACTTTTTTTAATTATAATTAGATTTTTGGATTATTTAAATCAAATGAGCAAAAAAAGTGAGTAGCTTAAATACTCCAGCAACCAACTTTAAGCCAATTAAAATCTGAATTCTAAAATAATTCGGGAGCATAAAAATTTAAACAATCAACTTGAGTAAAAACTTTGATACCTTAAAAGTTTAATCAACCAACTTCAGGACAATCAAAACCAAAAATCGCTTGTAGCAAGCAAAATCATTTGATCGCTTAAAATTTTAACCAATTAACATCAGGTTAAGTTGTTCCATGTATCTTCGAACTAGGTAGTTTAATAGCTCCTAAGTCACAAGTTGCTTCTAGAGAGTAAACCATTTTGTACCTCAAAAGCTTGAGAAACCAACTTCAGGCCAATCAAAATCAGAAATCACTTTTAGCGAGCAAAATCATTTGATCGCTTAAAACTTTAACCAAGAAATTTCCAGAAAGAGTTGCTCCATGTATCTATCAACTAAGTAGTTTACTTGCTTTAGAATGATTGGTATATCTGAAGCGATTGATATTTTACTTGCTATATTGGTTGGTCTAGATGTTAAGCGATCACAATTTTACTTACTCCATGTTAGTTGGTCTAAATGTTAAGCAATGAGAAAAGTACTCGCTTTAGGTTAGTTGGTTTATTACTAGAGCAATTGCATGGTCGCTCAAGGCTTTGACATACATGTCTTTGGGCAACCAACGGAAACGAGTGCCACTTTTAGTCGCTATAATGGTTATAGCGACTTAAAAGGGGCTTTAAGCGACTTAAAACGAATAGTCGCTTAAACCCATTTTTTTTGTTGCGGATGACTCTTTTCTAGTACACGTTCGGTGATAACCTACACTTCATCGTCATCCCGAGTATTAGCTTTCGATTTGCTGGAGCCTCCAACAGTTGCGTTCCTAACTTGCTTCATTTGATGATGACGCTGCTCTGTGTTAACTACTATGTTAAAGTTTTAAGGAAAGTAAGAACTTCTTGCCGAGTGGTGGCCATGTCTAACTGATCTTCCGTTAGGGTCTCTTGTCACTTCATCAAATTAGCTATAGTTGGTGACACCCGCTCTTTACCTTTGACACTTTCAGTGGTACGAAGAGGAGTTTTGTTACTTTCAGTGGTAGTGTTTTGAGGAATGACCTCTGGAGTCACACCACTAACATTACTAGTATCAGTAGTGACTGTTGAACTCGAATTGGGGTTGGTTAATGAACCTGACCTTAGCTACACCATTTTTCAGAAAATTGAAGAATTGAATTCTAAATAATTGAAATATTGAATTTGTGACCGGGAGATTGATCTCCCACTGTGGTCTACAATTGTTGGTACCTGAAAAATGATCAGAGGCAAAACAATATACTATAGAAGTACTTTGTTTAGATTCAGAGATCAAAATCGTACAGAGCAAGCCTAAACCACGACAATAGCCGTTCCGTTCTGCTTCGGTCACAATGAGAGAAAATTGGTTGATCTTAGGGAAGAAAAGCAAATAAAGTTGAAGGAAACAAGTGTGTTGAATTGTGTGTAGAGTTGTAGAACTATTGAGAAAAAATAATAGATTAAGCTTGTTATATTTTCCAAATGGGCTAAGGAACCTATTTATAATAGTAAAGAGCTCACACGTTTCCTTGTAAAATTGTGGAGATAGTAAAGAGGTGGAGAAGTGAAAGTCGTGGGGTTAATGACGTAACAGCATTGGAATCTTCGAGAAACCATTATTCCACTACTCCATTTACTGCTCCAGTCTTCACACTAATTTATAACTTCCTGATCATGGGATGTCGTTATTCATATGCTACTATAACCGCCAGACCAGAGCCCCTTGTTTTATCACCCATTATGATTTTATTTATTGTAGTGGAGTCATGGACTCAAGACACATGAATAGTTTGGCTCAAACGAACAATGTTTGTATAGGTACAGGTGTAAAAAGTCAAAAAAAAAAACGCAAAGAAAAAGGGGGATAATTGTGATGTGGCAGCGCCTAGTACTTAGCGTATGTGCAGCACGGACGTTAGCATCACTAGAGGCGCTAAGTACTTGGCATGTGCTATCACGGACACTAGCGTCGCTAGAGGCGCTAAGTAGTTGGCCTTTGCTAGCACGAACACTAGCGTCTCTGGAGGGGCTAAGTACTTAGCGCCAGTGCTAGCACAAACGCTAGTGTCGCTAGAGGCGCTAAGTACTTACCGCATGTGCTATCACAAACCCTAGCGTCGCTAGCGGCGCTAAACACTTAGCGCTTGTGCTAGCACGGATGCTAGTGTTGCTAGCGGCGCTAAGTACTTAACCCACTTTCCGTTGGTGCATATGTTGACTTTGTTGGCTTTTTTTTACCCTTTTGGCACATGTGTGTGCAATATTATTTGTGTTGGGACTGTGTATAAGGTTCGCCAAAGCTAGCACTTGCTAGTGTCATGGTTATTACCTGTGCACCACTAGCTTTGACATTCGTTAATGTCGTGGTCATGTTTATGGCCTATTTTAAGTTTCTCAGTCGCATGAGATTTTAGTTTTAGCATTGTGCTTAACTTTTATACAGTGCATTCAAAACATATTCAAGAGATTCAGCTGTGGAAGTTTGCAATCTTCATATTATGCTTAATGTGACTCTGAAATTAGATGGTATGCATCTAAATTAGCATTTTTATCCAAATATGGGGTATCCTTTATTCTGAATGTCCCCGCAATCTTGTACAATTAATGTTTGGTTAACACAAATAATTTATAGAAATACACATGAAATAGCGAGGGTTTATCTTGGTAAAGCCTTGAAATTTTGGAAGTGCATAAATATAAAAAAGTATAAAGCTAATTGAGCCCTGGGATGAATATGTATTCTCAATTCTCTTGCGGAATATAAGAAAGCAATATGTATTTATAATTTTGATGCCGAGTCAGGAATTTATACATATTTATTTCATGCTTCTGCAGCTAGGCGAAAGCAATATTACGATTTTCTCCTTTGTCAAAAATCTACCATCAACACCTTCATTCTGTGAGATAACATCCCTCAAGGTTTCTTCAATATCTTCTTTCTTGCTCGTCAACTCAGCCATCTTACACTGAGTGTCGGACAGTTGATCCAGAGATTTCTCAGACAAATTTCCAAATTGACATTTATAAAGAGAAATCATCCGATCATTTTCCTTCATGCACTCGTCGGAGTCCTTGTTATCCTTCAGTAACAACTTGTTGGTTTGAAGAGCATCATCCATGACCTTTCGAATTGTGCAAAGATCTGCTTATGTCTTCTCATGGTATGCTTAGAGATTATTGAGTTTTTTTTGTATTGTACGCAGTTCCTTCTTGGTAGTGCGGAGATTTTCTTACGAGGGGAGAAGTTCTTTCTCGCTAGTGCGAAATTTTGCACCAGTAGTATCCTTCTTGGAGAGAAACTTTTTCTTCAAAGCTCGCAGATCTTCGACTTTTTTCTGAAAATCAATGTTCCGACGAGTAAGCTCTTATTTATCCTCTTTTAGGTGGATATTCAGTTCATCTAAATTTTGAAGCTTTCGAACCAAGTGATCTATACGCTGACCCAAGCCATTAACATTTTATACCTCCAAGGATTGATAATCAATCCGCCGCTTGAATTCTTTATGTTGTTTGCGTATTGTTTCAACCTCTAACTTGGTCTGTTCGATATCCCTCTCTCGGATTTGGCAGTGTCCTTTGGAGTAGAATACACCAAAATAACAAATAAGGAAAATAAGAAAGAAAATAAGAAAGGGACCAAAGAAGGATTTCTGAAATTTACCACGAAGTTCATCATTTTGTTGTCTCAACGAATTCACTACTTCCTTCTCCAGGTCTAGCTTCGCCTCCAAGGATGATTTATCCTTCTTCAGCTTTGATTTATCATCCTCTAGATTAATGCAAACCATCTCAGTTTGAGAAGACTCTATTAAAGCAAAAATATTCTGGTTGTATTCCTGCACAGGAAAGTACACAGTCAACTAAGAAAAACAAACAAATACTTCAGGAAAAAATGAACATAAATAGCACTTACCAACGTCAACAACCCAGCGTGTTGAGATGAGATCAATGATTGGAGGCCCGAACCTGTGACTTGTGTCCAACAAAGAGAAAGAATTTGAGCTTAGCATCACCATAGCACTACACACTTATTGAGGAATATCTACTACTAATCCTTCTTTAATGTCTTTGAACATCTGTATCCAGGAGTTCATCTGACTCGAACACCTTTCTTCAATGCTCTCCGAAGTGGATACCTCTATCTGCTTCTCTTTTTCTTTCACAGTCTCAGTTGCTTTAGAGACTTCGGACTCAGTTATAACTTGGCTGGGAGACTTCGTAGAAAGGGAATCTTTGATAGGAGGAGGAGGCAGTGCCGAATCATTTTTTTTTCCCATAGGGATCTCCTCGTGGATCTCTTTGACGATTTCTTTTTCATTCTCCGTAGAGAGAATGTCTTCTTAGTGGTCATTTTTGGCCTCCTTCTGCTGCAAAAATGGAGCTTTCGAATCCTCAGTATCTATCGTTGGCACCTGGAGAGCAGCGCTAGTCTTTATGAGTCGACGAGCATTTTTCTTCGGAGGAGCTGTCCCGCTTGCCTCGCTTACTCCCTCCTTCGCACACAAATTCACCTATGTCAGATAAAGAACAAAGGCGGACAAAGAAAATATAGTAAAAAAAAAATGTGTTCCTGTTGATGGTGGATTTTTAACAAAGGAAAAAAATTATAAAATTACCTTTTTCTCATCTATAGAGACATAGAATAAATATAAATATATCCATACAAAATATCTGTATTAATACAGAAACACTAATTATACAAAATTTTGAATTTCGGAGTACAGGCTATGCCATACTGAATAAAACGGTAATTAGATGCATACCATCTAATTCCAGAGTCGCATCAGGCATAATCTCAAGATTGCAAACTTCCACGGCTGAATCGCTTGAATATGTTCTATATGCACTGCATAACAGCTAAGCATAATGCTAACATTAAAATCTCATACGACTGAGAAACTCTAAATAGGCCATAAGCATGGCCACGACATTAATAAATGTCAAAGCTAGTGGCACACGGCAATAACCATGGAACTAGCAAGTGATAGCCTTGGAGATCCCTAGCACAGTCCCAACACAAATAAAGTAGCACATACATGTGCTAAAAAGGGCCAGAAAAGCCAACAAAGTCAACATACACATCAAGTAGGAAATCGGCTAAGTACTTAGCGCTGTCGGTAGCAATGCTATACACAATTTTCCCCCTCTAATTTTGCGCTATTTATCACTCTTCACACTTGCACCTATGCTTGTGCTAGCACCAATCATTGCTCATTTGAGCCAAGGTATTTACGTGTCTTGAGTCTATGACTTCACTAACTCTACAACAAATCAAATCATAATGGGGGGATAAAATATGGGGTTTTGGTCTGGCGGTTATAGCAATATGGGTGTAACAACATCCCATGATAAGTAAGTTACAAAGTCGTGGAAAGTGTGAAGCAGTTAATAGATAGTGGAATAATGGTTTCTCGGAGATTCCAAGGTGGTTAAGCCATTAACCCCACGACTTTCACTTCTCGACCTCTTTAGTATCTCCACAACTTTACAAGGAAACGTGTGAGCTCTTTAATATTATAAATAGGCTACTCATCCCATTAGGAAAAATGGGAACAAGCTTATGAATCTCTGAAGCTCTGTTACTTTTCTCAATAGTTTTACAACTCTACACACAATTCAAGACACTCGTTTCCTTCAACTTTCTTTGCTTCCCTCCCCTAAGATCAACCCATTTTCTCTCACTGTGACCGAAGCAGAGCGGAACGGATACTATTGTGGTTTAGGCTTTCTATGTACGATTTTGGTTTCTTAATCTAAAAAAAGTACTTCTGCAGTGTATTGTTTTGCCTAGAATCAATTTTTAAGTACAAACAATTGGCGACCACAGTGGGAGATCAATCTCTCGGTTGTAAATTTTTTTTTTCAATTCTCAAGAAATCTTATTGTATGGGGAGTTAGAAGCATTCAATTTTAATTTCATATCTTCCAGTCCCGACGGGGTCCCTTCTATTACTCCAGAATTCATCTCACCCGATCAAATCTCTTGCCGTATACGCTTGGCAACCAACCTCTATAATCGATTTGAAGCAAATCCTAAATGATGTCTTAAAAAATAAAGTAGACATCATCAAGAGCCAGAACGAGTTGTTTTTACTTTTGAAAATTCTTACAAATCAGTTGTTAAGAAAACCGACAGATAGAATACACGCTCTTGCTGAACGAGAGCCAGAAAGGAGCCATCAACCTAACTTTGTTGTCTGCGAAGATTCAAGACAATTTTCTCTAGTCCAAAAAGAAGTTTCGCCGGATTTATCTCATTGGAATCAACATCATTACGACGAGAGCATGACGAACCCAAGGAGGCCGCTCAACAATTAACGGCGACAACTCTTACCCCAATGGAGAGAATGAATCCTGCTAGAGAATAAAATCATGGAAACATTCGTGGGAATAGATGTGGGGTGAAAAAGCAATACTCAACCCAGCACTCCATAGGTGTCGTCACTAATGAAGGAGGCAAGAGAAAAGCGGCACCTCAATCAGCACCAAGGCCAAGCGCATAGCATCAACTTCGGCGAAAGCACCGACACCAACTCAAAGAAAAGGCTCGGTCGAGACTCCGCGTCAGTCACAAAGGAATAAGACGGATTTAATAATCGCAGATTTCTTCTTTCCTATGGAGCGGGTCCTCGAACTGCTGAAATTATGGGTACAAAATGGAGCTATCAAGTTACCACCTGTGCGACAACCACCTACTGAAGAGGACATGTCAAATCCAAAGTACTGTCACTTTCATAGGTTCACCAATCATCCCACTAGCGAATGCAATAGCTTGAGACGAACATTCAGAAAAGAAAATATCGACTCAGGATAAGCCTAACCGGGGACTTCTCACTGCTGCTTGCCTCAAGGACACCAAGTTCGAGCAAGCGCTAACCGATGCAGGCATCGATGTCAATATCATCACTATCAAAACTCTAAGAGCTGCGGGAATTTCCAGGCACAAAATCACGCACTCACCAGCCGTAATCAAAGATTCTTAAAATAAGCTTAGAAACAAGACAAAGTTCAACACATCTCTGGAAAAACCATCACCAAGGAGCTCTCCTGTAGGCGCTAACAAACCGACAGACCCTAAGGATTGCTCATCTCCAGAACATCACCAAACAACGGATCCGGAGGCTAAACAATTGCATAGAGGAGAGATGATGCCAAACGCCCGTGGATTCCATCTACATGTAAGTCTTGTTCAATAACTCTCTTTACAACCAGTTGTCCCACGTCTCATCAAGGCTCAAGGACTTGACCCGAGTATCAACCTCAGCATGTCTTGACGATGTGAATGAGAAGCTGATCCTTTCCAAAAAACTTTGTCAATGAATAGGAATCGTCTCTACCGAAAATATCAAACCAATAACCCAATTATCCTTAGAATGTGTCATCATCCTGAGATACCTAAACCCAACCTTTTTTTTTAAATCAGAGACACTAATATCTCTCCTGGGAAAACCACATCAGGTCATCAAAATTATGCTAGGTGGATACTACAAACTAGTCAATATTGATAAGCCAACATGGATAGTCATATGTGGCAATCGGCTTAAAGCTATCAAGGCTTAAACACTTCATCACCCCTGACAAAGTTGTCAAGGCTTAAACACTGTATCACCCCTAGCAATATTTCCCTTCTTTTATGCAACACTCGTAATTTTTCTAAAATGTTCACAGTTCCTTGCATTTATATTTAAATTTTCAATTTATTTAATTGAGCGAAGTGTTATTTCTATCTCTATAAAATTCTTGCAAATCATTCAAAATCTACCTACTCAAAATCCCAAGCTATTTAGAAAAGATCTTTAAAGACTGGTTCAACACCATCAATACATGATCTTTCCACCTGTACAAAATCTTCAGTTGAAAGCCTCAACTTTCAGGATAGTCTTTCAGTATCATCTCTAGCCTTGGTAATCGTTGCTAAGCCGAAGACGCGCCTACTTCCTTCAAGTTCTCCTAAACAACTCAAATATGATGACAAAGCTATCCGAAAACAAGCTTCGATGTCTCAGCTTTCTCCAAGAGTCGGCTCCTGTCAAACTCAAATTAAAAGTCAACTTCAGCGTTCAGATACTCAATTGGTGCAGTTTTCATTGCATTGGCATCTTATGCAACGACACCATTTGAAGCACTAACTTTAACAAACTGCATATGAAAGATTGCAAGAACCACGCTTAGGGATTCAAGATTTTCACAAGATCCCCTCGTTGTCAAGAACCCCTCTAGCCTATAAGAGAGGGTCAACCAGATATTCACAACCTTGACAAGGCCCTTTACTCTCCAAAGACATGCCGTAAAGGTATCTTCAATTCTCCAGCTACGTAGCCAGATCTTATAGGCGTCTGTAACCCATGAAGAGCCTGAGACGCATCACAAACTTACTCCAGAAAAAATAACTTCAGAAATCAAAGAGAAGTGTGATAGGGGACTGCTCACTGCAACACACTCATAACAGTCAAAGATTTAGATGATAGCTCAAGAGACACTTCTGGGAATATAATCTTCAAAGACACCATAACACCACGTCAGCAACATGACATATTTCAGCTTATCCTCTTCACCCTCTATGTCTTCATAGGACTTCGCCTATATAAGCATACCATCATCACATCCAGAAGGTTAAAACAATTTTATGAGCTAAAAGGGTCAGGATAAGACACAATTTCATTCAGTTAATGCTCGTGAAAACGTCCCAGTTGTGACTCAACGAGCACCAACAAGAACTCCATCTTAAATTCAAGTTCGTGCTCCATCCATGGCGCGAAAAGACAACAACAACAATAGGTTGTGTCAACCTTCCTGGCTTTCTTTTCCTGATCAGACCCTAGAGGCATGGACTTATGATGATATTATCAAATCATCCATCGTCGAGCAGCTGACCAAAGCAGTTACACCTAGGGACTGAAGAATTCCTAAGTTTTAGAGATTTAACACAGTCATCTCCTTCGACCAGAGTATTTAATCGAAAATGGTAGTAGCAACAAGACTCCTCGCTTGCATTATCCTGACGAAAGCATTTGTACGTCAGTACCTCCACAACTCGTAAGCTTCCTCACCCAATCTGATCATGTCCATGGCATAAAAACTTCGTTTCTATTGGTGTTGCTGCTGATTTCAATCACACTGGTCAACTATGGAAGACACCCCGAATTCGGAATCCCCAATCCACGACAATCTCCAATCTCCAGTGCATAATTTACACTCAAAAGCCTGACCAATTCAGACTCAAGATTCTACTCTGAACATATGGCATATGGGCTTACAAGCTTCCGTCATGAATTCATCTTCTCCGGAAATATGGCTATGACGAGTCAATATCACACAACGTATTCTGAAATATGTAAGAAAACGCCAAGCCAAAAGCCCGTCACAAGAGAGAACTTGCATGAAGTCCTAACTTCTACTGAGGTCCCCATTTAAATTCCATCTTGTTGGAGATATCACGATACCAACATACTCACGACGTCAACACAACCAGCGATAGCCTCACCCACAGAATAAAGGATATTCTAGCAGACGAAGGTTGTTTCATAGCAATAGGATTTTACACGGGTCTGGGACAACTTACACAGAACTAGCGTCTTCAAAAAGCTCATATCCTCACGGTACCACCACATACCGCCATAAGCTCCTCTATTCATCGTCGCTCCTACTATTAAACCTGTATCCTGTAAAATCGTAAATTTAAGACAATCGGTGGAGAATGAAAAAATGCATCCTTCACAAAAGATACTCAAACTCCAAACGCTAATGTCTGCTGCTTATTCACGGGGAGTCTAATATATCCAAAGTCCAATTATACGTGAAGGACATGTCTGAAGGAAATAGAGTTAAGTAACTACCCTTAAAACAAAAATTTTGAAATCTGTATTTTACATTTTAGAGCGAAATCCTTGCTACATATTTTTTTGGCTAATTTCTAACTGTGATATTAGAGTCTCTCAGCTTTGAGCTTTAAATATTCTATATACTATACTGTGCCACTCAGTATCCACTTTCATATAGAATCAAGAACGATTGGACAAATTCTAGCATGATCACTAGTATAGAGTGATAACGTCTTCAGAATGTCACTAGTGACGGATGGTATTCATGTCTAGAAAATCTCTGAAAATACATAACACTGAACGAGTTATAAATTGCAATAATTCCAAAGCTGAATTCTTTATACTTGTTCCACATATCTTTTGCATATATATGCGTCCGCAAATTTTAAGGATTTACCTGGCTGAACCCTCGTAATTTCTTGTGCATCCATGCAAACTAATTGTATAGAACAAAACACTGGTTATACAAAATTACAAACATTCAGAATAGAGGAGATGCCATATACCATCTAATTGCAGAGTCGCATCGAGCATAATTTCAAGTTGCACACTTTCATGGTTGAATCTCTTAAATATGTTCTGTATGCACTGCATAAACGTTAAATACTTCACGACACGATTGAACTTGCTTCAAGTCGCAGAACTTTCACGGTTGAATTCCTTGAACGTTCCATATATACCAAAGCTCAAATTCTAATCATCTTAGTGTTCTGACGGCACCACTGCCTCAACACCCATCTTAGTGTTCACGGCTAACACTCATCTATGTTTCTGGTGGCGGAATCACTGCCTCCACACTCATTTTAGTGTTCTAATAGCAGCACTGCCCCAACACTCTCCACATCTGAATTCTTTATACTTATTTCACATATCTTTTGCATATATATGTGTCCGCAAATTTCAGGGCTTTACCTGGCTGAACCCTCGTAATTTCCTGTGCATCCATGCAAACTAATTGTATAAAATAGAACACTGGTTATACAAAATTACAAACATTTAGAATAGAGGCGATGCCATATACCATCTAATTGCAGAGTCGCATCGAGCATAATTTCAAGTTGCGCACTTTCATGGCTGAATCTCTTGAATATGTTACGTATGCACTGCATAAACGTTAAACACTTCACGACACGATTGAACTTGCTTCAAGTCGCAGAACTTTCACGGCTGAATTCCTTGAACTTGTTCTATATATACCAAAGTTTAAATTCTAATAATCTTAGTGTTCTGACCGTACCGCTGCCTCAACACCCATCTTAGTGTTCACGGCTTACACTCATCTATGTTTCTGGTGGCGGAATCACTGCCTCCACACTCATTTTAGTGTTCTAATGGCAACACTTCCCCAACACTCTCTACAACCAACTAATGTTCCAAATACCTTCATGTTGTTATTACGGTAGAAGAAGAATGCTCCATATACCTAAGAGTACAATCGCAGAAAGAGCAAAACTTACTTAGTCAACCGCTACTCTTCTAGTGATATCTAACCATTAAACAATGAAAAACCAATTTGTACTTTGTCTGGAAGACCACCATCTAGTGCTTACCACACAACATTACTCGTTCCGCCCTAAGCAGGGGACTTAATGTTGATGGTGAATTTTTGACAAAGGAATTTTTTTGTAAAATTACCTTTGCTCAGCTACAGAGATATAGAATATATATATATATATATCCATACACACTATCTATATTAATATAGAAATCACTGATCATATAAAATTATGAATATTCGGAGTACAGGCTACGCCATATCTGAATGAAAACACTAATTAGATCCATACGATCTAATTGCAGAGTCGCATCAGGCATAATATCAAGATTGCAAACTTTCACGACTGAATCTCTTGAATATGTTCTATATGCAATGCATAAAAGCTAAGCATAATGCTAACATTAAAATCCCATGCGACTGAGAAACTCTAAATAGGCCATAAGCGTGGCCACGACATTGATAAATGTTAAAGCTAGTGGCACATATGCAATAACTATGGCACTAGCAAGTGCTAGCCTTGGCGAGCCCTGGCCTCAGTCCCAACACAAATAAAGTAGCAAACACATGTCCTAAAAGGGGCCAAAAAAGCCAACAAAGTAAACACACACATCAAGGAGGAAATGGACTAAGTACTTAGCACTACTAGCAGCACTAGCACCTGTGCTAAGGCACTAAGTACTTAGTGCTGCCAATAGCAATGCTACACACAATTTCCCCCCTCTAATTTTATGTTATTTATCACTCTTCACACTTGCACCTATGCTTGTGCTAGCACCAATCATTGCTCATTTGATCCAAGTTATTTACGTGTCTTGAGTCTATGACTTCACTAACTCTACAAGAAATCAAATCATAATGGGGGGATAAAACATGGGGTTTTGGTCTGGCGGTTATAACAACATGGGTGTAAGAACATCCCATGATAAGTAAGTTACAAATTCGTGGAAAGTGTGAATCAGTTAATAGATAGTGGAATAAGGGTTTCTCGAAGTTTCCAATGTGGTTAGGCCATTAACCCCACGACTTTCACTTCTCCACCTCTTCACTATCTCCACAACTTTACAAGGAAACGTGTGGGCTCTTTAATATTATAAATAGGCTACTCAGCCTATTTGGAAAAAGGGGAACAAGTTTATGAATCTCTCAAGCTCTGTTACTTTTCTCAATAGTTCTAAAACTCTACACATAATTCAAGACACTCGTTTTCTTCAACTTTCTTTGCTTTCATCCCCTAAGATCAATCCATTTTCTCTCATTATGACCGAAGCAGAGCGGAACAACTACTATCATGGTTTAGGCTTGCTCTGTACGATTTTGGTTTCTGAATCTAAACAAAGTACTTTTGCAGTACATTGTTTTTCCTAGAATCAATTTTAGGTACAAACAGTTCTTTACATACCTAAGTTCCGAAGACGCTCACTTTTTTGAAGATTTGGTCTTCGTTCGGTAGCGGCGAAAACGTCCTGAAATTGCGAAGATTAAGGTCGAAAAAAATAGGGAAGAAAATAACAAAGTAAAGGGAAGAAAAGACTACCTTAGGAGTTTTATCATACCATCCTAAGGTTCATGGTTCGTACTTGAGCAGATTCTGATGCTCTCCCGGGAGACCTTGGCGAGGAACATTATTGGTATGCTTACCCCACACCCAAGGGCCTTCAAGAATCAGAGGATACTACATCCAGGTTTTGCCACTCGAAAAGCAAAAAAATTAATTGGTTTTATTGATCTTCGGCAAGATCAGGAAGAAGGAGTTTTAGATCGTCTGTGATATCTGCCCAGTTAAAGCGGATGGCCTATCTCTCTGCTCGGCGGTCAAAGCGATTCTGAATGTAGTTTGAATGGAAGTTTTTCGCAGTATAGTCGGAGGGAGTAAATGGGTGAGCTTTCTCAGGAATAGTCGAGTATCCCAATGAGCGTGCTACGAACTCGTTGGTTAAGCGAATGGCGTTACCACTCAGCTGAAATACACCTTGTTAGGGCAGTAGACGAGTCAAGTCCTTATAGAACAGAGGGTTTGCATCATCATAAAGAGGAAATTATAGACCCGTTCTCATTTGACCTAAAGTGATTATCACCTCTTACTATTCCAAGCATCTTCTTTAATTATCTTTAAACAGAAGCTAACCTCTGCGGAGGATCCTTCGGGAACAATTATCCTAAGACTTCGCTGCTGAAGATTTGCGTTGAATTCTTCAACAGTTTTTTTTCGTATGGAACTGAAAGTTAAAAACACAAACAAGAGTTAGATCAAACAAGAATATACACTTAATCAACAAACTATAAGAACAATGAAGAGCTTACCCAACTGAAGGAATTCGTGAAAGAGATTCGTTTTGATTGGCAGCAATGGTAAAAGTGAGGAGGAAGAGAAGCAGAGGTTACAAATAATTGGGTTTACAATTTGCAGAGAATAAGAGGCAGAGTTACAGAGGGAATGTCGGAGAAGAAGGAGATGAAGTTAATGGCGGAAGTTGCAGACCTGACAGAGGAGAAGAAGTTATGATAAAAGAATTGTTTAAGGGAAATATTTATACTCGGATAATCGGTTAAAAAGGTAGAAAAGAAAAAAGTAATGGGACGTGACGGTCATAAAGAGAAGAACTGATATCGTGGAAGCGGTTACACGAAAAACCCGGGGACTTGATGACGGTTAAAAACCTTTTGAATTCTCTTCCCATCCTACTCATGTTTGGATGGCAAAAGAAGAGGCAAAATATGGGGACAAAAAATCACTTCGCCACGTGTTCGCATCGCAAGGCATAAACACGAGAAGGACGTATTATAGGCGAATACCGAAATTATACTCAGTCAGCATAGGGATTTCCGTTTGCGCCTTGAGGTTCAAACACGTGGAAAACACTAACCAGAGATCAACAACTGAGTGTAAATTGGGTAGTTGAGCATTTAATGCACGAACAGAACGGTCATATCAACAGTCTAAGTTTGTCGGGATAGGTGACGAACTATAATTCAACAAAGAGCAGAGCAGCGAAAATCACAATGACGAAGAAAGAGCAACAAGCAGATTAACGAAGATGGATACTAACAAAGATAAATTCTCCTCCAAAAAACTATGGCGAAGAAACCTTCTACGAGGAGTATAACAAAGCAGAAGGAATTGTCATCCACTTCTTTCTTTTGTCTATAAATATACTTGTAAACAATATAATAAAGGTTGAATTTTTGTGTAAGGCAGATAGAACCATAGTGGCTGAGAGCACTTTTGTATCAAATCTGAAAGCTTGTAATCTTCATCATATCATAGTGAAATCCCTCTTATGGACGTAGGTTTTAATATCGAACCACGTAAATTTTTTATATTTTTCATTTTCTACTGGGTAAAGCCTGGACTTGAATCTTGAACTTAGACTGAGACCATAAAAATTAGCTTAGGATAAAAGTTTGGGTGTGATATAGGTTTTCCTACAACTACATTGCAAGAGATGCATTTACTCTTGTAAGTAAGACAGACACTGATACAAACACTGATACAATGTATATGTATATATACAAGAACAGAGAAAAATATACCTAACAATGTTGAGCATCACCGTCGGTACGCTTGAGAATAGTTAAACTACCAAGGAGGTGTGTGTTCTTGATCTCAGTCGTGCCCGATTCAACATCAGCAAAATCCTAACGCAATAAATCAAACCCATGTAAGATACTAGTAATTAGATGAAATCAAATTAATGTATCAATAGATTGATAAAAAAAAAATCAGTGGATTAATAGTGAATTAATGCTAGATTTTAATTTTAATGAAAACTTAATTTAGTTACTACATGCATACATGTAGAGAAGCATATGTTAAGGAATAATAATGTTTTTTGTGAAATTACAAAGCAGAGATTATTCCTCCCCATTGGAACCATGTTCGAGCTCTGTTAATTCCTGAATCCTCTACTGTTAATTCATCATACTCATCATCACAGATGGTAGTTTGCGAAGAAATTAAGAAGAATTACAATGAGCTTAGATAACCCATTACATGATTTTCCATTTCGAGTCGACTCTCACCCTTAATTTATTTTCTAAAAGATGTAGAAGAGATCGTAATTAACAAGAATAGAATTTGAAAAGAGACTCGGAAATAAAATTTACGTTTGGACCCAAACAGACATTTGGCAATCATGCAACTACTACTTGATATTTGTAAGGTTTTTTTATAGAGGCAGCAAGAGGTGTACAAAATTTTGTAAGGCTTTTGCACATCTAACTATCTAAGTTAGGATACTTTGGAACTGTTCATGGCATGTGAGGGAGAGAAAGGAGCTATTAACTCTTTCTTCGACTAACTTATAAACACCGACGCGATGGCAACGTAAAAAGCTCGAATAAGACGGTGACAAAATTCACTACGACTAGGTTAAAGGATGACGTTTTCTGCAGACAAATGAACCATTGAGTAAGAGTACCAATACTTAATTCATAAATATGAAGTCTGGAGGCTGAAACAAATGTAACACTCTATTAAAAATCATGAATATATACGTTGAATTCACAAATAATTTACTTCCCCGCTTAAATTATATAAATATAAAATAGGTTATATTAGATTAAAAATTTATTTTTTTAGAATTATAAAAAAAAAAAATTATATTATCTTTTCATTTTTGATGAAAACTAAAAATATTAAATTTGTTTTAGTGTAATATTCTCACCGTCTTTTTTATTAGTCTTCTATTCTATTTTCGTCTGTCTTAAAATAGTTGTCAATTTCTATTTATAGTCATATTTTTTCATTAAATTATCAAATGTATCCTCAATTTTTATAATTATAAAATTATTTTTAATATAATTGAAACTGAAATCTTAAACCGTATCTCCGTAAATAAAGAAAACAAATCCATCTAATATCTTTCATATTTATCTTTATTATTTAAAAAAAAATATTTATAACTAAAGATACGTAAAGTTTTTTTCTTTATCTTCTTTCAAACATTTCTAAGAATAATGAAATTATCAAATATATATCTTCTTATATACTATGCAAGTTTATTTTTATTTTTTGTAATAATTTAGCATTTAATAGGGATGGATAAGGATTTCCTCCGATTTTCTCAATATTTTGACTTTATTAAAGCGGACTAATGAAAGAAGACGAAGAAAGTACTAATACTATTAATAAGGGTATATATGAAAAAAATATTTAGAAATTAGAATTATGTCTATCTAGATGGACAACTAAAAATAAGAAATGGGAATTAAAAAAATACCCCTATTTTTCATGGGTTGTACAAATATCCATCTCCTATAAGGAAATATATTTGATCATTAATACCCAATTCACCCTTCCTATATAATAGATTATATTTCTTCACCGAATAAAAGTTTCATTTGTTCCTTTTTGATTTCAGATCTAAATTTTCTCGCTTTCCTCCTCTCCCAACAATAGCCGTCACCACCACTGTTTCTCCAACTCTTTCATCCATCATCACCACCACCATTACCAGATTCACCACCGTTTCTCCAACTTTTTCATCCGCACTGAAAATCACATTAAAAAGCCCTAGAAATATAAAAAATTTCGTTTCTCTCGTTTCCTTCTTTTGTAGAAATCTCTGCAATTAAAACCTAGAAATTTATTTGCTCTTCTTGTTAATAAGCAAGTGCGTCAAGAGCATATGATGGTATACCGGAGAATTAAAGTAGACAGATTGATGAGAGTTGCTGCTAGTGATTTACATAATCAGTTTTACTCACGTGGACCGTTTGAGTACTGGATTCAAGATTTTGATGCTGAGATTTTTGTGGAAATGGAAAGGAGTAGTCGGAATCAAGTTGAATTCGATGAGGTTTCAGTTCTATTAGTGGTGGTGATGAGGCGATGGATATTGTGATTTAGAATCAACCTGATTTGAGAATGTGAAACCCTAGAAATGGAAAAGGGTACCAACTGTGCCAGGAAGTAGTGCACCCATCACCAAGCACCAGCCTCCCCTTCTTTTGTACACTAACACCTTCTCTTTACAACATTCCCTTTCCCCCTCCGGGTTAACATGTGTCTTTGAGATAATTCATTACAGAAATAACATCATTTGTTTTTCAAGAAAGTTTGACCCTTTGATCAAATCCCTTTGATTGGGTCCAAATCCATTACAATGGAATTGCCATCACTTTTTGTGGGATACTTAACATATTATCCTAGCCTGATTTTTTGGGTATTTACATTAATTCCCCTGACTGTTTGGTTAGGCGTTTAGTCTATCCAGCAGTCACACACCCCAAAAATCTTTTGGCATCACATCTTTTTCCTTGTAATAGTCCTTGAGTTGTCGCATATCTAGTAGTCTTCCTTGACTCTTTCTAGTCTCGTTTCTTTTTCTTTTAGCGGGGTAAGTCCTCTTGTGCCAGCATACCAGAAGTCCCCAATCATGGTCATTTTTAGCCATGAATCCATTTGCATGGAATAGTTATGCCTCATACTTTCATATCATGGTGCTTTGAATTAGTGTTACTGTTAACTAGCATTTGTATCCGAGATCCTCTTCATGTGGCCATTTAGATGTTGGTTGGTCATATCGGCTAGATGCCACTTAGTGTTTTTCTTTTATGATTCCAATACAACCGTTATGTTTACGCTTCTCTATAATTTACCATCACGACTTGGGAATTAGTCCCCAATTGAAATCTTTGTCTGAGGCCAAGGAAAAACAGTGATTAGTTTCTTTTCTTATAAAAATTTTACCATCGTTGTTTGGCGACTAAGGTAAATATACAATATGTGGACAAATCAACTAAGGATACTACCTTCTCAAATACACAAGATTCTTAGTCCCCATTTATGAAACGTAGCTATCGTGTAGTATGAATGAGTCAACTTTTGAGTAGTTATTATGTTATGCCGTGTATAAATTAACAAGTGTACAAAATAAAAACTGCTTTTTATATATAATTCAAGTCATAAATTGAACCATAAGAGTAGTCGTATCACCGCGAGACATTTTCACAAACATGTGTAGTTTCAAAGATTAATGTCAAGTCTTGGCGGGTATAGTTGTGTTATTTGCATGCGGGTCTAAGGCTTTGCCGACTATGGTCATCGTAGGGTGAAAACTCGTTTTAGGTTATCGATTATGGCATATAGGGCAGTAAGGTGAAAAATTGTTTTAGGCGCTCTAGCGAGAGACGGTGTTGCCTTTTCACCTTACCGTTTTTCATTTCTTAAGTAAAAATCAAGGAGTGATTGACGCTTAAGTGAGAGATTCGACTGTTTTTTTTCAATATATATATTTTACGCCCTCTTAACGTTCTCTTTTCTCAAAGGTGGTGCATATTCTGATGGTCTATTCACACCCGCCTCACATAGATCTTGGATATTGGTGCTCACTTTCATGGGGAGGTTTTGAGTGGGTGGACCTAATTGGCGTCGTTCACTTGTCACTTATAGCGACTTTGTGGCTAGTTTGTAAGTCTTATCTAAGTCGCTACCCTTTTTTTTTCTTTAAAAATGATTTTGTTGTGCTGGTTGAAGGGTGCTACAATTCATTCCAAAAGGTATTCGGCTGAGTACTCTACAAGGTTGATCAACTCTTATTTCATCGTAGGTTCATGCACTAGTGGCATGCTCTTAAGTAGTTGGTTGTGACCCTCGTTAGAGATACTTTTTTTTGCGCCATTATTTCACTTAGATGGCGTGTTTGTTCATTGTTTAAGGCGTCGCCTTGCCTTGTCTAGTAGGTTCATGCACTAGTGGCATGCTCTCAAGTAGTTGGTTGTCGCCTTGCCTTGTCTAGTAGGTTCATGCACTAGTGGCATGCTCTCAAGTAGCTGGTTGTGACCCGTCGTTAGAGATACTTTTTTTTGCACCATTATTTCACTTAGATGGCGTGTTTGTTCATTGTTTAAGGTGTCGCCTTGCCTTGTCTAGCATGCAACTGAGTCACACAAGTAGACATGTCTTTAATACTCGAAGCACTTGGGAATTTTCCACCGTTGTTCATGAAACATGGAATAGGTGGGACATATTATTATAGTATATACTTATTAATATATACTTGGGTGGAAGTTTATTTCCAAGGTATTAGATCAGGTCAAAGTACTCTCATGCCGACCCAACAGGCACTATGTTCACTGCATTCGTGTATTTTATCATTCGAATCTATGTAATCTGTATTTTATCATTCGAA
>JAJJMC010009994.1:1148321-1159683 GCA_023531435.1 Papaver californicum | reverse complement strand
TGTATTTTATCATTCGAATCTATGTAATCTGTATTTTATCATTCGAATCTATGGTAGATTACATGCTCAGGAGTGCCTACGACACCGTCTATTAGTATTACTCGACTTATACGCCCAATTCCCTTATTAGTCAGGAGCTTTGCGTTTTTATTCTCAGTGCCATCATTTGTTAGAAGAGCTTCGTGTTCTCATACTCCCGTGCTCAATTGTCATGAGTTTTTAGTCACTCTCACCCTTTTGGAGTTTGGAGTATAGGCAGCACTTGTTGCCTCTTCTTTTTGGAGTTTGGCTATAGGCAGTCTTCCATCATCGGGGAGTGTTTCTAGCTGCTCATCACCTTTAATCCAAGGGAGCAATATAACCGCTCATTACCTCGTTCTGGAGGAAACTCTTGGCCACTCCTCACCTCGTTGTGGATTTATTTTTATTTTTTTTCAATTAGCCACTCACCTCATTTTTCTGGGAGCATCTGTCCACTCTCACCTCATTTTCGAAGTAGTTTTTTCAATTAGCCACTCACCTCATTCTGGAGGGAGCTTCTGGCCACTCTCACCTAATTCTAGAGGCAGATTTTTCAATTAACCACCTGCCTTATTCTCGAGGGATTCTGGCCACTCTCACCTTATTCTGGAGACAGTTTTTTTAATTAGCCACTCGCCTCATTCTGGAGGGAGCTTCTGGCCACTCTCATCTAGAGTCAATTTTTTTTTTTTGGGTTATAATCAACACAATATATTAACTTCGGGGCATGCTCAAGAATGTTCAGTAACGAAATACAGTAGATTAAGCTTTAAGATACATTTATCACGCCTTAGCCAAATCAAGTAAGTTCATCATATCTAGAAGCAACAGATTATGTGCAACAAGCTCAAGGATAAATAGTATGCATTCAGTTCTAAAATTATCAATAAATATTTGCAAGACTGGTAGATAACAAACACTTATCTATAACAAGATTTAACATATGTTCACAGATATTTCTGAGGTTCGTTGTTGCACCAAGAGAGTTTAACTCTTGTTTCATCGTGATCCAACGACGTCTTTACTAGTGTTTTCGCTTGCAGAAATGAAAACATTTGTAACTCTTTGAAGAGTTCAGTTCCTTTTTTTACCTCCTTCCCTATAACTCAGGTCTAAGTCTAGAATTTAGGTAACTCAGGTGTCTAGGTAAACACCTTTTTCAGGTAATTGATATTTGCATAGGCTTGAACCTGACCAGGCTCTGTCAGATTTAGTTCGAAATGAGTTCTCATCCAAATGTTGTTGTTGTTCACCTAATATGCACAAGAAAATCATTCACATAACAAGAAATCTCATTTATTCATTTAGATTTGAGAGAATGTGTTGATGTATGATTGAAGTTGTGTTATTTATAAGTAATACTCATATACTTAAAGGATCAGTTCTAACAATGTGGCATATTCAAGCTAAATAGTCGATTATTAATGTTGGTCTAACGCTAAACTGTGAGGTATCATTAGCATATATATATGCATAATTTAGGTATGTTTGGGATATAATATATGTAAGGTTTATCTCGTGTTCAGTTCATGAGGATAACACTTAGCTTGTTTGAGATGAGGCTGGTGCTGTTGCAGTTTTGTTGTAGGTCGTCAGATTTGAATTTATGTAGCTTGTAAGCTGCCCAAATTTTCAGCATTTTCGAGCAATTGTTCTGCAGTAAAAATAATTTGATTTAGAGCAACAATGGATAGAACGAAAGCTATAGTAAAAGCTAAACGGTTCTGCTCCCAAATTTAATGAGTTTAAACACATAAATTCTTAATTTTAAGATACACAGTTCAGATATATAGTGTTCATTTTATTTAAAGTTAACAACGAGATACAAGAGTTTATGTAGGTTAATTATTGAATTGTATATATGTATGACTGAATTTGCAGGCCTACGGTAGTTAATTATTGAATTGTTTATATGTCTGACTGAATTTGTAGGCCTACTCTACCGTAGTAGACAAGTATATCGATTGCGGAATTTTAAACAATAGAACGAATTGAGAGAATTGTGGGAAATGGATCTTGAAAGCAGTTATGGCTCAAGGGAATTTTGTTGGTTTGCTTCTGTCTTGGTGGTCAGTTATGAATGTATTTACAATGATATAAACTTACAATTTCAATCTTAATTTGTATATACAATTTTTTCCATTGAATGCAAAGTAACTGAACGCTAATTGTGTATTAGTAGTGGTGAAGTTTTGTGTGTTTAATTTTGTATTGAATGAATTCTCATAGTATGGTTAGATAGAATCACACCGACGAGTCGACGACATCGAGAAATAAACTATATTCTATTTATCTTCCTTATTTAGATGATTGGAAAATACTAGAGAAGTTATAACGGTGTTGCTAGATACATGTATTTAGGAGAAAAAGAGAGTGGTGTGTTTTTCTCTTGGCTAAGGTTATGTAAAATTATGGAGGCTTGGAACTGGCAACATGTCTGGCCAAACACAATTTTGGTTAGGTGGGTGGCCTAACTATCTATATTAATATATTGGTAAAATTCATGTATGGCCTGATGATTAATCTAGATTATTGTAAAGAAAGTACAAAGTATATAGTGGTACTCGTAAGCTAACTCCACCCATTTATATGCTTGTTGTATAGTCATGACAAGCATATTTCAGTATATAAGCATGTTAAAGATCTGCAGATCGGCGTTAGGATCGTTCCAAGCGATAACCCGCTGAGAAGCAAATGCCCAACCATTCTGTTATCGTTGGAATCACTTTTTGTTCTTATGTTTGTATCTTGCATGCAAATTTGGTGCATAGAAGTTGGTTTTTAGATTTGAATGATTAATGTGATGTTTACTGTTGTATGCATGTTGATATATATTTTGGTTCATAGGTTTGAGAATTTGGTCGATATGTATACTTGGACTGCACATTGTCGACATCCCGATGGTATCATCCGTATAGCCTATAGGTGCTGGTTACAATTTTTGTTTTTATTGGTCTTCTAAGTTCAGACTCAAACCAGCTATACTTTAAAAATACTACGAGACTATTCTTCTCCATATCTATAATTACTGACTGTATATTGCCAGGGGTATTTAATTATAATGTGTAGGGCTAAAAATTGTAACTACCTTGCCCTAAACGTAAGCATGGAATTGTTGTTAGAATACTGTTAAGTTTGGTTCAGGTATGAGTTTCAACCTGTAACTACATGAAAACTTATTGTTGCAATAAATGATAACAGTATTTTGTTGAAACCTGAAACAAGAAGCAAGTTCCTGCTTTTATGTAGGTAGGTGTTGGATTTTAGGTTTTTAAGGTGTTAATTTATGTAGTATGTCATGATTTAACAATTTTATTTATTTGAATAATGTGAAATTGAATTGCAGAAAAATTGAAGTAGATATATTAGATGAACTTGTGGTATAATGATAACACACCTGGCTTAACGTCAGAAGATGCGTGTTCGATTCACGTCAGGTTCACTCACTCGAGTATGTCAATTTGGGTTGTTGACACCAGATTTTGGTGTCAACTTTGATTTGTTGACACCAAATTTTGGTGTCAACTTGGATTGTTGACACCAGATTATGAAGTCAAAAACATAATTATTTTATGAATTTTCGTTGTTGATGTCAACTTTGGGTTGTTGACACCAGATTATCATGTCAACAAAACAACAACATATCTTTTTTCTGAATTTTTTTTGGTGTCAACTTTGGCTTGTTGACACCAGATTTTGGTGTCAACTTGGTTTTGTTGACACCAGATTATGATTTCAACAACATTATTTGTTTTTTCTGAATTTTCAGTTTTTTTGTTGATACCAAAATCTGGTGTCAACAACTTAATTATTTCTGAATTTTCCATTTTGGTGTCAACTTTGGTTGTTGACACTAGATTTTTGACACCAGATTATGATGTCAACAACAAAAAAAATTTCTTCTGAATTTTCAGTTTTTGTCTCAACAAGACACCAGTTTTTGGTGTCAACTTGGGTTCGTTGACACCAGTTTATGATGTCAACAATATAATTTTTTTCTAAATTTCAGTTTTGGTGTCAACTTGGTTTGTTGACACTAGATTATGATGTCAACAACATAACTTTTTTTTTTCTGAATTTTAATTTTGGTGTCAACTTTGGCTTGTTGACACCAGATTCTGGTATCAACTTGGCTTTTGAGTTACTAGTGGTGGTGCTAGAGGCGGCGGCGGTGGTGGTAGAATGGTGGTGGTGGTGTTTGTGGTGTGGTGGTGATGGTGCGGTAGAGTGTTGGTGGAGGAGTTGGAGATGGTGAAATGGTGGTGGTGGAGGAGTGATTAGAAATAAATTTGTTGTTTTTTGAAATAAAAAAGATGTTATATGTGATAGATAAGGAAAAAATTATATATGTAAGGGTATTAAGGTATACTAATTTTAAGTGGATAAAGTTTTTAGAAAGTAAGGGGTATAATTATAATGTATAAGGGTATATTTGAAGAGGTCTATTTCTATAGATATTTAACTAATGTATCTAAATAAGAATTGAGCTTATATAACTTGGACAAAGAAAATACTACCTCCGTTTCAGGAAAAGAGTTACTATCATTTTTTCAAATTGGCCTATTTTTAGGTTAAAATGAAAAAGTGATAGTAACATTTTTCCAGAAACGAAAGGAATATTATTTATTTATTTATTTATGTGAGTTTTCTTCGTTATATCCTGATTTTCCTCGTAATTTTTCTGACTTTGTCTCGTTATCACATCCTTGCTTCAACTTTACGAGTAGTGCTTCGAATTCTTACACAAAATTGACGACTTTCTCAATTAATGAAAAGAATTAATTTCTAAACTAGCAATTGGCGTTAGCTTAGTACTAATAATAACAAGAAGAAAGCATTTTGCTGTTCAATTTTGATTTGGCAACTTAATTTGGTACTTCACTAATTATATTTTGATTGATCTGTTGGAATGAAAAATGCCAGAGGGGATGTACATAAGGGCAACTCCTATGGCATGGAGGTAAAAACATCCATAACTTAATAAGTATCTTTATATATGAGAACCCTTAATAATTAGTGAGCCAAAATTACCGTGGTAAAATAAAAAAAAAATTAGTCCATCCGATTTCTCATAGTCCGGATATTTGAAAAAAACAATTTATAAGAAACTCATCGGGCTCTTCAAGAACCGGATGAAAATCTATTTTAGTTTTATATCAAAAAAATGAAACTAGCAACACTTATTACTGTTACTAATTCAGATATAAACATTTGCATTTAAGAAAACCGTTGCTAAACATTAGAAACGGATATATATATCCGCACCTAATAACAACTATTCAAAGAATAAATAATCACATCTGGACACTCAGTGGAAGGATGGAAAAAGGATATTGTTATATCTGGTTATTGAGTGACCGAATGAGAAGGGAAAAAAAAAACACAAACGGACATCAAATGTCCGGATGGGGTATCCGGTTAGCTTATGATCGGATAGACTATTCTATAGTAATCCCTTCAAATTTGAGGGTTAGTATCTGGACTTCACAAAGATATGAATTATAAATTTTCCATGGTGGATTTTTTTGGTCCATTAAACATTGATCATCACAAAAATGCGGATGATTTTTTTCTCCATAGAAGTTGCTCTAATAGCTGATTTGTCCCGGAGAAAAGGTGATACCGTCATCCTTCAAATGTTGAATTAAAACCTTTACTGAGAGCTCATACATCTGGATGCCTGACGCTTCAAAAAAAAATAAAAATGCAATGTTTTAAATTTTACTGAGAGATCATACATTTTGTACTATGTTTAATTTAAGAGTATTATTGAAAATGATCACACAATTAACAACCGGATGCGTGACACTTAATTTAAATACAATTGGATGCGTGAGGCTTAAAAAAAAAAAGAAAAACAGTGCATTTTTTATATTTTTTCTTCCTTAATTCTAAGCCTTTGCCCTTATATTTTAGTTATCATCCGGGTAAATTGCAAGGCCTTTCACAAGAATCTATATAATTGAGATACTTATAGATTGGATGCCTTTTTCGGACTAAACCATCATCTGATGAAATTCATGGAAATCAAGTGTTCCATTTTTGTCAAGATCAAAATATTGTATCATAGAGACACACTGTTCGTAAGATTTATCCTCTCCAAGCCGGTTTAACATGCGCTGTAAGCTCGTTGGTGTTATGCATCCACACCCTTTCTCAGCTTCATACATCTCAAACGCCAGTTTCAGATCTTCAACGTTATCATCTATCATTGCAGTACTACTACTACTGGTACTACTACCATTGGACGATGGTGATGATGGTTGTTTCATCATCAAAACCATGAAATCTCGAAAGCCTAATAAACCGTCACCATCACTATCGAGATCATTTATCACACTGTGAACTTCATCGTGTGACAAATACTCTCCTATTGACTCAAAGTAAGAACGTAGTTCTGAACCCGATATCTTCCCATCACCATCACTATCAAAATAACAAAAAACTTCTTTATACCTATCTTCTTTGTTACTGTTTGTACTATGTTTTTTTTCCTTAGACAAAATATTATCTTGATGCGTGATACCAGGTGACAACGGTGAAGTTGTATTTCTCGGAGAACCTAGAGAAGGAGAAGAAGATGATAATGAGGAAAACGATCTTTTAAGACGGCTAGGGATACTTGATAGTTTAAGGTTCTTGGTTTTGAACCTTGAAGAGGACGATGACAACCATTTTGATGGCTTAGGAACCTCAGCACTCGTCATTTAACTAGATAGAATCCAAGGAGGATGGATATTGATACCAAGAGCTACCAAATGGTTAACATTTATATAAGAACGGAAATCTTTTGTAGTGCAAGCATTTTCACACATGATTGCGCCAAGTCTACATTGTGATAAATGCAGAGATATATCCAAGAAATTTACAGGGATTAAGGTTGCGTAATCGGTTGGTATAACGTTTGCGTCAGAAATGAGTAGTGGGTATCTAGGAAGCTGCAGTGAAACTTCCATAAGTCCTAGACTTTCAAGTGGTGCCATCACTTTTCTTTTCTGGTTTCAAATCAACATCTCTTTTTCACCTAATTTATTCGACTTCTTTTATGGTATGGAACTTAACTGTTTTACTAGTATTATTTTGATCGATGGCCATTAGTTACTCGCGCCTATTATGGTATATGACCTTGTCGCGAGCGAGTAGCCTTTTAAATCATCAAAATCTGAAATTCGGAGCTCAAGATATACCTCAAATGATGAAAAATGTTATAATAAGGCCCAAAAACATATTTTGGATCTATTACGGGTCCCTTTATATGAAGGTTGTTTTAAATCATATTCAATAAAGATAAAATATAATCACTAGATAGTAAAATCAATAACCCCTTATCCATCATTTTTTAATAATAATAATAATGCCCTTATCATTTATATTTTTATATTTAACTTTTTAAAAAAACTTTTAAGAAAAAATTTGTTATTTTTATTTTAAAGTTTTTAATTTTTTTTTTTGCATTTCTCTTTATTAAAAAATTAAAAAATAAATAAAAGTTAAAAAATTATTTTAGAAAAAGTTAATAAAAAAATTTAAAACTCTAAAAATAAATTGAAAACTTTTTAAAAAATAAATTTATTATTTTTTTCTAATTTTTTTTTGAATTTTTTCGTTATTAAAAAATTTAAAAATTTAAAATTTAAAAATAAAATAACAAAGTACATAGATAAATTAATCAAGGTTATCTAAGTAATTTAACTAGTCTTAGCATACCGCTTGTCAACCTACACTAGCTAGGGCAATCATTTTGTATGCCTCAAAACAGTCTTCCTTTGTATTTTGCCGAATTTCTCAATCAAAAGCCATGTTTTTCTAATTACTTAGGCTGGGTTTGATAGTGTTTTTTTTTTTAAATAACACTTTCAAAATATATATGTAATAATAATTTTTCATATTAGTATTTGGTAAACTTTTTAAAAAATGTTTTTTATACAAAACACTTTTAAAAAATTTCACTTTTAAAAGCGGGGGAGGAGGAGCTTTTAAAAGCTATAAAAACAGAAGTTATGGCCCCACCCTATTTTCATACTAGATTTTTCTTTTTATCCTCACTTTATTTTGTAAATGACAAAAAGTACCCTTGAGTCTGTTACAAATAATTTTTACATCCCTATATCATATATATTTTTTATGCTTATAAAAAATTATATAAAATTATTATTTTCAATAATAAATATAAGGGCAAATATTAAATAGTTATCTAATTTTAGTTTGATTTTTTTTCTCTCAAAATTATGTCTATAATTAAAATATGGTTATTCAAAATAATAATTTTTAACAATAATAAAAATTATTATTAGTAAATATATATATATATATATATTGAGAACCAAATATATATTTATTTTTAAACCGTATAAATTAAAATAATTTTAAAAGATATGTCTATTTTTTTCATTTGTTACAACAACAATTGTTAAACCTGATATTTACCAAACATTTTTTGATTATTTTCTTAACCAATTCTAACTTTTAGTTTATAGTTTACCAAACACTCAACTATTTTTTTATACAGCATATCACAACAACGCATGGTAGAAAAATATTTTTGTAACTTTTACAACAATACTAAATTAAGCTTTAGTCTCATAATCTTGCTTGGATGTGAAGGAAATTTTTTAATAATTATGGAATAAAAATTAGGATGTCTAATAATTTTAGTAATAAAATTTGTATTTTATGTAAACCATTAGATCATTTACTTTCGATCCGGCTACGGCTTGTTCTAGAATATTATAAATGGGAGAGATTTTCATAGTTTCAGGGGGAGAAAAAACGATTGAAAGATATAAAGAAGGGAGGGAATTTTGACTAGAGAAATTGGGAGGAGAGAAATTATTGGAAGTTATATATAAAATATTTTTCGCAAGACTAGTTTATCTTCGGTGCAATTCCTGACGGGTATTAATTGGTCTCCATTAACTCGAGTTACATAATTTCCAAAGCATCAAAACAGGTACTCCACGTCTCTAAAGTTAAGATGTAATTGTTTTATTTTTTCTGTTTATTATGATATACTCCCTCCGTTTCAGGAAAAGAGTTACTTTTCCTATTTGCACAATTGTTAGGCAAGATGAGAGAGAACAACTTTTATAATTTATTTCCAGATTTATCCTAACAAAAAGTTTAATACTACGTATATCTTTATGATGAGAATAATAACATTTCTTAAAATAATAAGGGTAGTTTTGAAAGTTTGTTATATTGAAAATGAAAGTAACTCTTTTGTTAGAACAAAAATTTAAAGAAAAATTAATTCTTTTCCTAAAACGGAAGGAGTATGTCGATGAGATGATGGCTAATTAAATTGATTAATAGTGAAAGTGGATGTTTTACCCAAATATATGGCTTCTTCTAATTTTCACACTTTGATGCTTTTGTCTCTTTTGCATCCATTCTTCTGTATAGGTTCTTTTTAGGACTTCATGCACACTTTGATGCTTTTCTCTTTTGTATCCATTCTTCTGTATAGGTTCTTTTTAGGACTTCATGCATTGCAAAATTCCATTGTATCGGAGAATCCTGCAATTACACCCAAACATCCTAATAAACATAAGCAAGTAAAGTGTAAACGAAATGTACAAAAGATTTATATGGTTCGACAATAAAACCTACATTCATGGGAGGATTTCACTATGAGTGTTGGATTATAAGTAATCTCCATTAGAATAGAGATGCCCAAGTGAGCTAAAGAATATCTCATGGGGCGAAGAAGAAAAAGTAAAGAACCATTACAAACCTAATCCTTTTCCTTTAAGTAAAAGTAGGAATGTAATAAAAAAGTTATATATTTATTCTTAGTTTATAAACTAAGCTAAAGACTAGCTATGATATGGACAATTTCATATGTGTCAAGTTATTCCGGCTCTAATTTTATGCCACGCGTCGAGCAGGATTTATGCCCTGTATTTTACCATTTTTTTATTATTAT
This sequence comes from Papaver californicum, assembly GCA_023531435.1. Lineage (NCBI taxonomy): Eukaryota > Viridiplantae > Streptophyta > Magnoliopsida > Ranunculales > Papaveraceae > Papaver > Papaver californicum. The sequence goes on along the minus strand of JAJJMC010009994.1, from coordinate 1,149,737 downwards.
TGTTTGAAGAACAATAGATAAGAAAAATTCGTTTTTGTGCATCTTTTAGAGTGACATGAGTAGCGATGAAAGGAATTAGCTTCGATCCGGACTTGAAATTTTGAACTGGTGTTGTGGTGAATTCAACTGCTTCTTTGTGGTGTGTGGCTGGTGTCGTCCGGGTGTGAGAAGTTTATTTCTTCCAAGTTGGCACTTGTCCTGGTACAATTGTTGCTGGATAAATTGAAGCTTTGATGGGCTTCTTTATTGTTCAATGAACTTTGATGGGCTTGGACAAACTGGATATTATCACACAAAAGCAACGAGGCTTCAGTCCTTTTTAAGTGATTTGATCTTCGGCCGCTTTGATCATGAGCTTATTCCTTTGCTAGGTTGTTGATTATTGGAGATGGTAACGAGCTGACGTGCTGGATCTTCGGCGAATTTGAATCTGCGAAGTATATGTTTGCCTTACGAACTTCGTTTGTGCTTTAAGGATTTGCTGGCGAGACTGTTACTGGCGAAGATGCTGTGGACTTTTTCTTCGTTGTATCATGATGTAGCCATTGTTGATTCAATGTTCTTTAGCGAGACAATTTCTCCGAGGTTATTTTCCGGCGCGACAGTGATCAAGGGTTTGTCTTCCCTGGCGAGCGAAATGTCTTTGTAGAATATCCGAGTTTCTGGCTGGCAGGTTCGGGATTATGGCAGTTGGTGCTGGACCTGGATGATGTATACTTTGAAATTGTGCTCTTTCTACTTGTTGAAAAGGTGAGTAGCAGATCGAAATTGGACCTGAAAATGTGTTATCATAAATTGGTTGTTCCCTTATTCTGCAATGTCATTCCGAGGCAATGCCGTGGTAGTGGAGTCTTTGCTGGTGAGTCATCATTTTAGTTCTCATACATAGTGCAGCTAGCTCTGAATCCCTATGTTAGGTTGGTTGCTTCTTTGGTTGTTAAGAATCTCGATAACCCTTATAGTTGATTTGCTGACGTAGTGTATTTCCCTTCCTTCAGCTTTGATAATGAGGGGATGGTGTTGTTCTTCGTTCCTGCCTTGCCTCAGTTGCGGATTTTCTTCGGTAACGGCACCGTAGCTCCTTCGTTGTTGCAAAGGAATTGATGAGAACGTACAAAGGCATTTCTTCAGATGGTATTCTCTGTAAACCTATATGTATCTACATGTATATATTCTAATCACAATATGAACATATAATAATTAAAGCGGAAGCAATAAAAAGAGATTGATTTTGTGTACCTCCAGCCATTGCAATTTGAAAGCTTAAACCGTCTTTGAGTATGTTCCAATTAATCACTTGATTATTTAACTTTGATTCCAAACCCTCCTTCTCACTTTTAGATGGTGTATTAGAGTTACGAGAGTGAACTTGGTGACCTTAATTCTAATTTTTACTATCATTTCCATATACTAACT
>JAJJMC010009994.1:1097881-1148311 GCA_023531435.1 Papaver californicum | reverse complement strand
TATACTAACTCTAGCCATCATAGAGTAGTTGCCATGATAGGATGTAGTGGGTGGTTTTCTAAAATGGGGGAGAATCATAGGGAGTTACCTTGATCAATTGCAACTTTCCACTAAAAGGATCACATTCTTTTTCCCTTAATTTTAGGCCATATAAAAAAATATGTCTAACATTCTTAAGTCTTTTTCCCCTTCCTGTTATACGGTTGCCCCCTTTTACTTTGAAAAGTGAAGGGACTAAAGCTTTGGAAAGTAAAAGTATCCTCTTTGGTTCTTTGTGCCTATTGGGAGGAGTTTCTCCTTGCTGTTTTTGCGTGTCTCTAGTACGCTGTTTTAGGAATATATTTCTGCAATATAGCAAACTGCTACATGGATGTGTTGACTAGCTGATGCCCTTGGTGAAAATATACAACTCCATCTGCCTCGGTGGTGGTGCCTTATGTCTTCGCTTTGCCTCTTGGGTGGTGGTAGTGGGTATACTCGCCCCTGCTACTTGTAAAGAATGATTATCGTTGCCATGGCTGAGAATACTCTAGTTGCTACGAAGATGCCTTCGCCGAAGTTCCGCGATACTCTTGGGTACCTACTACTCATGGAGACAAGCCACTATGGCCAAATCCCTGAGAGATACACATTTTTGTAAAGATTCTTTATGACACAATAAGCGTTCGACTACATGAGTTAACTATTGAAATCTGCCATCTAAATCATGAAAGCAGACGATAACGAAACACGTAGTAAAATGTATTGTTAAAATAAGCGACACTTAGCTTCCTTGTGTACAGTTTATGGCTCTTCTCTCCTTGCTAGATTGTCATTTTGTCACTTTGAGGTCTTATGTCTTTATTTTGTAGCAATCACTCATGGTTCGTGACTCGTAGCTTTTTTCATTACTTATTCTTGAAATGATGCTTGTTTCAACTACTTTTATTTTTAACCGAAACCGTGCATTTCTAATGCTCCTTTATTTTGGCCACGAAGTCGCGGGCCTAAATGTTCCTGTGATCAATAGTCCCTCGACCTCGCCTTATCGGGTCACTCAGCTTTCTAGAGAAAAGTGGCATCCCTTTATATTCTCCCTGACTACCCGTTTAAGGAAGCAAACATCTGGTAGGTGTACCTTGCGCCTTCCATCCTATTCTGCAACAACCAGTTGTATTTCGTGGACCTTTATTCCTTCACCTATTTTTTTAGGGTACGAGGCCCATACCCTAAGAGGGGTGTCTTGGGACTAGGCATAAACTATCAAGGACTTGACCCATATGGAAATGACCGGTAACGCTTCAAACGTTCCGAGCACCTATGCCTCAACCGGTTAACCTCGACGCCTTTTGCATACTCTATACATCCTGCCGAATGTCTTTCGCCAGGCTATGATACATCGAGAAGCGGCGAATCACAACCCGACGATATTCAGTGAATGTAGGTCTTAAGTGCCTCTTGCCTTTAGGCGGATAGGTCTTATCGGCCTCCTAATGAGGTCTTAACGGCCCCTTGTAGGACATACTCAGTGTGCCTCTTGTATTTTAAGCAAACGATCCTATAACCTCTCCACTAATGTGTCAAAGGTCTTATAAATTTACATTTTACCTCTTGGGCGAATAGTAGGTGTTATGTATTGACTGCCCTCGCCTCGTTGACGGATTTTGGATCACATCACATAGGGTTCCAGCCTGTAATGCAGGGCTTTTTAGGTCTTAACTACCTCTTAACGAGGTCTTAGCTGCCTCTTGCCTCGATCGGGCGAATATTTTGTTGGTGCATGCTTGACATATGACTATCATTCATCAAGATGCTGTTGAATTACTGTAACGATGGAATTAATCACTCTTGTTCATTGAGATGGCAGTTTAAACGTTCGACCGAGCTATGACTTTCGAAATCCTTCTATAATGCAACAAACTGGGTTGTTTGCATTGCTGTAGCTTTGGGTCGCATTTGATGTCTAGATTTATCCAGGACTTCGGAGTGGTAGTTGTTGTGCAGTTTCAATAGTTTCTCGCTGGGGATGTTCGCTGAAGATTCACGACCTCCTCCTTCTTACTGAAACAAAATAGAACCTCGCTAAGTTGCATATATTCTTTCCAGAACTACTTCTCTCAATATTTGGTGAAGATTTCATTTCGCTGGAAAATGCGACAATGCTTATGTTATGTCACTAGGAAACTGCTGGGCTACACTTTACAAGCTGTAAGAATAGAGACTGGGGATTAATTCCAATCATCTATTCTATTCCGAACTAACACTTTCCGATTTGTAGCAATAGAGATTGGGGGTGAATTCCAATCATCTACTGTATTTTGACCATGGGAAAGACTTCGTTTGGCTGTCATTATCAGTTGAGTTCTATCTTAACTTGTGCCTGACTCTGCAACTAATAGTTCTTGTTGTTGTTGTGAACTTGTGTTGTCCAGCTGAGATGTGTTCGTTTGCTGTTGATGCTAGTAATATTCATGAACGAAGAGAACCTTGATTACAATTGTCCTTTCGACCTCTTTGCAAGGTCATAATTCGCCCAGATTCGTCTATGAAGATAAACATTCACCACTGCACTTATTTGTTGGGCGAGATGCGAGGTCCACTATTTGTTGGTGTGTCTGTTATATTTTGTTGCAACTTTGGTGACAGCGAGTATGATTATTTCTTTGAAATATGTTCTTGGACAAACTGACTTGCTACAGTACCCCTGCGAATTGAATTTTGGCCTTGGACTTTGACCCAACGAGCTATCTTTACTGATTGTTCTTTGAGTTGAATCATTTGTGCTACTGACTGACCAAGAATGGTTTGGTTTTTTCCAGATAACTCCTCACGGCTGTTCTCTTCCATACAATCTTATTATAAGCCATTTTTACTTCAATCCATAGGTCTCAGATATTGCTTTTGAATAAGTTCCATTGTTGAGCCTATAGTTGACCAACTTGTCTCAATGTGTCTGGGGAGCAGTGTGTGGCAAGCAATTATATTGTGCAATTCTGCTTGGTGAGATAGCTTTGCTTCATATTGACGAGACAACAAGATTTTGATGTAGTTCTGGTAGCTGAGCTTGCGAGACGACATCGAGCTTGATTTCTTCATTGTAGTCTTATTATATTGTTAAGCCATTCTGGGCTTCAAAGTTTAATTCTTTCTCAAGTTTTTCTGCTGCTTTTCCAGTTGGACTAATCCTTCCGAGTTGATGATCTTTGGCGTCTTCCTGCGAACGAAGTTGGTTCCAGCATCAATAATCATATTTGCTTTACTCCTTAGCCACGAAATTTTCTCCAAGACCGAATTATTTCTCCGTTTCCCATTAACAACACTTTTTAAGATGAGTTTTCATTCATACTTCGCTACAATCAACAAGTCAGTTCGGTTAGCAATTCAGAAAAGCTTTATGCCAATTTCCCTAGGTAGAGAAAATATGAATGTCACAGCAAAAACTCTTTAGCAACAATTTTCACTGGAACTTATGAATTTGAGCCAAACAGATGCAACGGTAGTGTGCAGTATGAATGCTCAATTGGTACTGTTTAAGCACTAATTATAAACATCAAAGATTAAAAGGCATGAGTACTCCCTTTTCAATCGTGCCGCATGTCATCTGATTTGTAACGGTGTATTGTCTGTTTATCCTTCCTTGCTATTTGCATATACAATTTTCATACATAGCTCCCTCCATCTTGTTTTTGTTGTGATCCCATGGCACCCACTATTTCGGATGGCTGGTTCATATTTCTTTGCAAAGTTGCTGTGTGAAAGCTGCTTCCACTGCTTCGGAAGAAGTTAGCTCGTTTAAGAGTACTTCGGGAGAAACTAGTTCCTACGTTGTTCACAAGCCAGAACTTCGGAAGTACTTCGGAAGAAATTTCAGAAGTTCTACAAGCATGAACCTCGGAAGAGTTTGGTTTGTTCGCAGGGAATTGGTTTGTTGTGTCCCACAAGTTGATTTGGTACGAGATATTGCCTGACGAGATATTTGCTCCTGAAGATCTGACTTCTCCGAATATATTGTTCGAGTTGAAGTGATGGTCCCGGCGAACTGACTCTATTTATTCTGAGCTTAAACTTCGCTCGAAGTAGCTTAGATGTTTGGCGAACCATTTTGGGCTCATCTTCTTGTCCACTAGATTTTTCAGCGAATCACACTAATACAGCAATCGAACTCGGTCAATTATTTCAACTTAGCAGCGATACTTCGCTTTACAATTAGGAGCATACATCATTAAGATAAATTCGTTCACTCATGACTGGTACCCGTTGTCACAAGATTGGTTTTGCAAACTTTTCAACCTAACTCTCCGAAGGTGTTAAAGCTTTCTTTTCTCCCCGAAAGAAACTCTCTTCTCCTCTGATCGAGCCCTATGTGATGTTGCTGGTTCAAGGTGAAGCCTATCTCCTGTTGGATGCAACAATTAAAAATGAAGAAAATCAAATAAGTACAAGTTGTTAATACTTAGCTCTTTAATGGAAGTGATTTTTTATAATGGACAAGCTCTGCATATCTCCGCAACATCAACATGGAATGTAACAAAAATTTTGGAAAAATAGAATGAGTCACGTGTTTAACACGCTTTCCTTAAGACATTAGCGCCCGGTTACACCCAAAAGTGATGCTATAGCCTCCACAGGACAGATGCCTCCATGATAAAACATCATACTACACCTACTACTAGCATATGCAGTAGATGCTCAAGTTGAGCTTGACAACTCCGAAAAAACCCTTAAGGAAAATCTCGAAAACTTTAGAAAGATAATAAAAAATTATTTATTTTTTTGGTCTCTCCAAAAATAGAAAAACCCTTTTTCCTTGGATTATCTCTATAGGTTGAGAAAAACATGTTTATATAATAACCTAGTACAACTTAAGAAGATGGATCTCCCCGATGTGTGACTAATAAGCTTATATAGTCTCTTAAAACAACTTAAGATTGGAAACTCTTCGATGTGAGACTAATAAGTTTTTCATTCATAAAAGAAAACAAAAATTTATTTTATTTACTTAAAAGCTTTAGAATAAACTTTTATATAAATTGTTTTCCAACAATCCCCCATATGAATGAAAACCTTAGTAAAACATGAAAAACACAAATAGATCTTGGTAAATCAACACCAAAATCCCACGACCCGATCGAACTGATTGAACAGACTGACGCATCGTGCGCGTTGAAGTCATACTAGCCATTCCAACATCCTCTCCCTCACACAAAAGTGTGTTAACCCCAGAGTCATATTATTGATTGCATTAATCATAATAGTATGAAGAGCTTTCATCTTAAGTTTCCCATAGTGAGACTAAAGGTTCCGTTCACCAAAGTGAAAATAAGTCAATGATCCCTTAGTGACCCTTAGGTTCTAAATATCAGTAATACCAAGACCATAAAAAAATAACATAAAACTCATTTTCTCAAAATAAATTAAATCTCGATAAAAAAACGAAAATCACATAAAACGCAGGAAATACCATTTTAGGAAGAGGTTTCCATGAGGTCTTGAACCTTTGCTTAGTGAGAGATTGACGGAACTACTTGCTAGAGACAGTGAACGCGATGTCTTGAACTGCTAGCGTTTGGTGTAATTCGTGATAACAACCACCCATGATATCTCCAAGGTTGCTGTCAAGCTCGTTCCGTTGTGCTCATTTTGGCCCTGAGCAAATATTTCGTTTCTCAAAATGCTCTAGAGAATCAGCTCATATTCTCATAGGAAGTGGCCCACTTCCTCATTCAGATAGGTGAGTTTTATCAAGAGTGTTACTGTTACACCCCACTTCAATCTTTAATTGAAGCTATAGAACTCATTAAGACTTCTTAAAAGTCAGCGTTCACATGTAGTCACACTATCACAACAATGCACCATAGGGAGGGACAGAGAATGTAATTCTCTTGATAGTGCATACCTCTAATTACCACAAATTAGTTGTCTCATTTAAACTTCGTCTTGGGATCTCCAGTCAGTAAGGTTGAGTATCCTTCATGGTAATTTTATTTCATGAGCTTAAGTCACATCCCCCTCGATGTAATAACAAACTATCTCTCTAGATTATCCTTTCGTCCAAGGATCCACTGATTTTTGTCTTGACTTCGCGAAGTCTATAAAAATCATTTCATTAGAGAGTAGTTGTCTTACCGAATTAGCCTTCTCCGAGTTTGTCTAGACTTCTTCATTGCTCATTTACTTTAGACTCACATAGTCAATTAAGTTTCAGCAGTGGTGGCCACAGGCTTCGGTCACAGAGGAATACCTAACAAAAGGGTTAAAGCCATTCAACTTCTTCTCATGCTTTTATTTAAGCAAACAAACTCTGATTTCATCTCAGTCAAGTTCCTCATGTCTCTTGGAGGATTTCCAACTAAATATACATATTACGAGAGTACATACATAGGTTAAGATTCTCCAAAGCCTGAAATCACAACATCGCTTAAGGTCAGTGTAATATGTATCATGCACATACACAAATTAAAATGTACCTCAGGTACTGCAAATTTCTGATCAGATCATCCCACTAATTCTTCTGGGATCACAAGTGTATCTGTACACCTAATTTACTGCACATTTACAACACACATTAAACGCATCGAGTTTGACAAAGCCCATTTTCGTCAAAATTTCTTCTGGTTCCAATGATCTTTTAGAATATGCTTGTCTACAACAACTTAGTCTTTCAATCAAATTGTAAAAATCACATGTTTTCTAGTGATTGTAAAGCATATAAAGGCATAGACAAGATACCTGTACTACTTACTAGTACGATCATTACATCTTCCTCCAAAGGTTGGTGCAACATATATCACATATTTGAAATTAAATATGTACCTTAAGCATCCAAATTCTCTGTTCCTGTGATTAGAGCAACCCTATAATTATTTTGGATAAAATGGAAAACATGCACACCTATTTTACAACATACATTTGACAGAAACTATATCATCAAATTTTGATTTTGGTTCTTTCTGATCTTTTAGACCACTTCAACAACAGATTAGTTTCCTGTCAAACTTTAAACAACAAAAATTGTTAGTGGTTATAAAACAAATAAAAAAGGCATGCTAAACATATGCACCTTTAATTAATTTAGTGTAAATACACTTATCAAATTAATTAGTATCACATCACTAGTATTCATCATCATCACATAACAATATTGATAGATCATTGACTTACAGCTTGGTTCAGGTCAAGTATATATAGGTGAAATCAGTTTATACCCCTAGCGCTAACCAAAACCTTAAGGTTTGTCCACCTTTGACTTACCATGTAAGTATAATGCCTCAACATCCATCTAATGTAGCATACTGACAATAATGGCAAACAATGCCTGACGTAGTAATATTAGTGTCATGTGAGTATGTGCCAAGACATCACTACTTTATTCTCTAACAAAAATTTCATAAAGTCAATTCTCTGTCTGAGTTATTCTATCTCGTGTGAGAACCCGACCTCAGAAAACTGTTGTCGAGAACTCAACATCCTCAACAATAAAATTTATTTTAGTCAAATGTTGTTAGCTTTAGAACTTATAAATTATCATACTACAGTTCTGTGATCATATGCAATGATTTGCTAAAGAATTCGACTCTTCATTCTCACCTTAGACCCCCAAAATTGAGGTCTAGATGGTAGGATATACATAAGTTTAGGGTATTCTATAAATCTGCTTGAGAAATCAAACAATTTTTTTTTCCATCTTATACCCCCACAGTTGAGGTATAAGGCCTCTCCATAATTATCAGAATTTCTCAATATAAGAAACGACAATTATGTGTCTTTTAGGTTGTATCTAACTTTGACACACCATATAATGGTACTTTATACCAACATTATGATTTAACATGTCCATGTATTCATTCTCAATTCATTGACGATTTTCCCTTTTATCTACTATTGTCTTGTTCTATTAATGTAACACTCAAAGCATAACAAGACCATATTTCCAAGTATAACATTTCATAGTAACTTAGGTAGATAGCATTTCGCACTAGTTTTAATTCGCAATGCACATATTGAGAATGATACTATTTTCTTGTTCTATTAAGCTAACACTCAAAGCATAACAAGACCATATTTCCAAGTATAACATTTCATAGTAACTTAGGTAGATAGCATTTGGCACTAGTTTTAATTCGCAATGCACATATTGAGAATGATATCATAATTTGATTAATGTTCATACCTGACAAGCCTTGCACATCGTTTACCTATTTCTTCAATTGTTTTTATAGTTGAATTGTTCATGAAAATGCTTTTGATCTTTTCATTCTTGGTAGAAGTCAAAACATGCCTTTTATGGAGCACACGTTCCATCACTTCCGGTATTTACTAACCAATTATTTTTATCATCTCCACTGGAAAAGTAAAATTACTTAACACAGTAAGAATGTCAATTGTTCCATTCAAATTTGAATATACAATTCTCTAATTCCGGGGAGATAAGCACACAACTAAAAAACAAAAGTTATCATAGATTAATACTTAATTTATTATTCAAATTAAGATGATGAAACTTCTGACCAACTAGGATTCAAAAAATTGGTTGATACTTTTATTCATCATAGGTAATATCAAATTATCAAGATATTATAAGTGATCATCTTATCAAAATATTTATTACCAACACATAGTTATCAAGTTACTTAAGTCTCTCTTCAAATTAGACTATCACTATCATAAGTAAGTAACAAAATTTGATAGTAAAAACCCTAAACGATTTTTGTGTACATAAGTATCAATTCAAGCATATTTGATTGCTTAACCTTCTTGTTGCACTAGTTACTAAAAGATACTTTATACCTCACTATCCATATGACTATGGTATACTGTATTATGATTTTTATATTTTCAACGAAAGGTAACGTATTCGAAATGATTTAGAAATCACCATAGAAGAAATTACTAATACACAATTATTAACCAATCATGTGATTCACGCCAATTGATACTACACAAAGCACATATAATCAAAGTGATTTATAACACAATGGGTAACCCATACACAACTGATTCAGAATCTCATTATTCATTAACAATGTGATACTAATCTAACATATATAAGAGATTATCACTTTAAGTCACAAAATTCAATTCGTTACTTGCTCTAATTTATTTATGAGAAATATTTCAACTCAATTGAAATCTCAAGTCTATTATGGATAAAAGCACTTACTAGTACCGGTTTTTCATGTTATATCCAAGGTGACAAAGTACCACTATAAATGGTTGCAAGATCTCATACTAATCTAGATCTTAGATACAGTTATTAATATACTGGACAAACATGCGCAATATTTTTACAAACACCATATCTCACAAACCACAATTCCGAATCAGAAAATAAAAAATAAGTTTTGAAGATAACATCTAGATCTACAAACTTAGTTTTAATTACCATTTCAAAAATTTCATGGTTACCTCAGAAAAACTAATTCAATCCAACAATATTTTTCTGCACGTCAGAATTTTTCAGGAACGTTTCTCAGTTTTGTAAAATACCTAAAAAATAGTTTTACAATTCCAAAAATTCTGAAATTTGGTTGGGGTAACTATCAGGATGTCTACTATATTCGATTAAAAGTATTTGTCGAAACTCCTTCTAAGTTAATAGATATACTCAAAACTCTACAGCTGTCCAAAAAACTCAATTTTATTTTTTTCACTTCACAATTAACATCATTTATATTCCAATATAATATCAACGTCAACGGTTCACAAATCGATCTTTCATTTACGATTATTACTAAAGATAATGTCTTAAGATTGTTGGGTGCAACAATCAAAAATGAAGAAAATCAAATAAGAAAAAGTTGTTGATACTTAGTTCCTTAATGGAAGTGATTTGTCACAACGGACGAGCTCTGCATATCTCCGCAACATCAACATGGAATGTAGCAAAAACTTTGAAAAAACAGAATGAATCACGTGTTCAACACGCTTTCCTTAAGACATTAGCGTCCAGCTACACCCAAAAGTGATGTTATAGCCTCCACATGGCAGATGCCTCCAGGATAAAACACCATACTACACCTACTACTAGAATATGCAGTAGATGCTCAACTTGCGCTTGCCAACTCCGAAAAAATCCTTAAGGAAAATCTCGTAAACTTTAGAAAGATAATAAAAAATTATTATTCTTTTTAGTCTCTCAAAAAATATGGAGAAACCCTTTTTCCTTGGATTATCTATATAGGTTGAGAAAGGCATGTTTATATAATAACTTAATATAACTTAAGAAAAGGAATCTCCCCGGTGTGTGACTAATAAACTTATATAGTCTCTTAAAACAACTTAAGATTGGAAACTCTCCGACGTGAGACTAATAAGTTTTTCATTCATAAAAGAAACAAAAATTTATTTTATTTACTTAAAAACTTTAAAATAAATTGTTTTCCAACATCTTCATCGAGGCTGGATTGCAGTAATTTCTCTTGATGCTGCTTCTTCTTCACTGATGGCAGTATTATCATAGCTCACCTTTCTTGCTGAAAACTCAATCAATGGTAAGTTCACACAGCAACTTGGCTCTTGCTTCGGCCATTAACTTTGTCCATGAGCTGGATAAGTTAGCAAGGGTATCTACTCGGCGAAGCTGCTTTGGTTTGTGTTGGCGAGATAGTTCTGGTAGCGAGATTAGTGAGCTAAGCTTTCTTCCTTGATTGTGATTCTGGCAACGAACTTGAACACACATCTCTTCGTTGAAAGTTGGTTCTGTTGGCAAGTCGATCTTTCCTGCTTACTAAACTAGCGAAATGGTAAAGGATTCCTCGGACTTTATGCCTCACGAATTAGATCCTGCCCCAAATCACAGCAACAGATATTGGTGACTGATTCCAATTAGCTATCTCAACCAGAGAGCTTATATCCTTGGCTATTCCTTCTCGGCTGTGAAGTCCTCTTACTGAAGATGACTGATTTTTCTTCGCATCCTCAACAACTCATGCTGAAGCTGCTCAATCCTCGTATCTTGGTGCAGTTGTAAGCTTTCTGGTAACAACGAGTCAGGTCTGTCTCTCTGGTCCTTGTCTTTGTTAAGATTTGCGAGATGGTTTCTGATTATTTTGCCAAGTCTACGAAATCCAGTTGTTCTCTTGTACTTCTTATGAAATTGGAAGGCTCGTTGGTTAGTCACCTCGAATTGGAGTTGTCTAGGCTTGTTCTGATTTCACTTCGCAGGAGGTTGGCTCGTTCGATGCTTCAGGTTATTTGCTATAAGTAATTCACTCATTTTCTTCGCAGCAAGGTCTTGACAAGAGTTCAGCTTCTATTTGAGCAATTTTGGGAGGTTAAATCCTTGACGAGAATACTTTGTTGCTTTTGTTGTTTGCGAACTAAACTTTGTCGTAGACCCAAAACCAGAAAGATAGTGATGAACTTCACGAGATTCATTCCTTACGAGCTAAATTCTACTCTTTCGCTTAGCATCGACAGTACATGCTTGGAGAAAGCTTCAACCATACATCGCTACAATCAACAACTCAATTCGGTGAGTAATCTAGATGAGCTTGATGTTATCTTCGTCAAATGAAAAATAGAGATCATAGTTACGAGCTTGTACGATTTTATTCACATAGCGAAATCCCCAAATCATATCAATTTTTTGTAAGTTAATATTTTCAAAATTAATTAAATGGGTTTATAGAACAAGGTTTATCTATTGTAAATCTATAATCAAAACTCATTTCGCGTCAAGTTTTAGAAGGAAAATTAGATTTTTTGCTGAAGAATAAGCATTGGATTTCATTTTATTTTTTTATTTTTGAAATTCTGCCTTAAATCAACAGATCTGAACGTTTAAAGAGTAAAATCAAAGTTATATGAAGAGAAGATTTATCCTTTAAAGACTAATTGTTGACGTAGATCCGTTTGATTTCACTTTGGTTGCACTTTCCCCGGCTCTGATTTTGTTGTTTGACACCATGATATCTCTTATTCTTCATTTCCTCCAACTATTAATATCACTTGTTGTCTGAAGATATATGTCTTCCCATCATAATTTCCGTATTTACCCCTGAAGCTTTTAATATCTCGCTGAATCTACCGATGAACTAGCTATTGTCACTGAAACTATCTTGAACCAACGAGGTCTTAGGTAGGATAAATTCTCTACTTCCATGTTTATAAATTCTCTACTTTCATGTTTCTAGCTCTAAAATATAGTTGTGGGAAATTCTACGACTACGTCCAAAGATCTTAATTAATACATAAGCAAGCAAAGTGTAAACGAAATGCACAAAAGATTTACGTGGTTTTGCATTAAAGCCTACATCCACGAGGGGATTTCACTCTGAGTGTTGGATTACAAGTGATCTCCATTAGAATGGAAATGCTCAAGTGAGCTAGAGAGTATCTCATGAGGATAAGAAGAAGAAAAGAACCCTTTACAAACCTAATCATTTTCCTTTAAGTAGGAGTAGAAATATAATAATAAAGTTACATATTTGTTCTTAACTTATAAACTAAGCTAAAATACTAGCTATGGTATGGACAATTCCATATGTGCTAAATTACTTGGGCTCTAATCTTATGCCACGTGTTGAATAAGATTTATGCCCACAATCAGAATATAGCATACCATGTGAATTAGTCCAAACATATGTAGGATTATATAAGTTCTTTATCTTGTTTCACGAGCATGCATATAGGATTGGTCCGTAGCTTTTGGGTAGTGTTTTAATTATGTCACGATTTATATAATCTACGCATATAAAGATATCGTCCCATATAGTTTGCTTCGTCGGTTTTTTTAGGATCCATCACTACAGAAAAAATGGGTTCAAGCGACTACTCGTTTTAAGTCGCTTAAAGCCCTTTTTGAGTCGCTATAACTGTTATAGCGACTAAAAGTGGCACTCGCTCCGTTGGTTGCCCAAAGCCATGTATGTCAAAGCCTTGAGCGACCATGCAATCGCTCTAGTAATAAACCAACTAACCTAAAGCGAGTACTTTTCTCATTGTTTAATATTTAGACCAACTAACATGGAGCAAGTAAAATTGTGATCGCTTAACATCTAGACCAACCAATATAGCAAGTAAAATATCAATCGCTTCAGATATACCAATCATTATAAAGCAAGTAAACTACTTAGTTGATAGATATATGGAGCAACACTTTCTGAAATTGCCTGGTTAAAGTTTTAAGCGATCAAATAATTTTGCTCGCTAAAAGTGATTTCTGATTTTGATTGGCCTGAAGTTGGTTGCTCAAGGTTTTAAGCTATTAAACTACCTAGTTGCTAGATCCATGGAACAACTTAACCTGAAGTTGCTTGGGATTTTAAGCGAGTAAACTATTGTTCTCGCTAAAAGCAATGAGGTTAGTTGCTTAACTTTTTAAACTAGCCTAAAATTAGTTGCTTAAAGTTTTTAAGATGTCAAATTTTTATGCTTGAATTTTCAAAGTTGCTTGCTTAAAGTTTTAAGCTATAAATTTGTATGCTTGACAAACACATTCTGCTCTTTTGTTATAGTCACCAATTTTGATGATCCTAATCACCGATTCCAATTTTTAAAATAAAAGTAATACTGAATAAATTATGAACCAAATTAAAAAATGAATCAAATTTCATTATATCACAAAATTCAATTTACATCATTTCTTTAAAATATTAAATTCCTTACAGGAAAAAAAACAAACAAAAATTCAGCTATTTAGAAATTCGACTACTTGAGAACATCTTCTTCAAATTCTTCTTGTAATGAATTGTTTGTAAAATTGAGAACATCACCCATTGCGTCTTCTGGTGTTTTGGCATATCCTTGTGCATCGTAGATGACTGACAAAATGCAAAACCACTGTATTCTCTCTCTACTCTTCAAACTCTCGCACAACAGTTTTCCAAGCTATCTTATACTGAAAATCCAAGACATTAGAAAAGTTAAGAGTTGTCAACAAGATAAGCTCAATTTAAAAAAGCAAATGAACCAAATTAATGGTAATAGTGGTACATAAAACAATCCTCAGAGAGAAGGCAAAAATAGAACACTAAAATGACCAGTCTTGTGTTGCAGCTAACAAGCATTACCATTAATTTGCAAAACCCAAACTACTCACGGCTACTGCTTTGTATTTTCATATATAAAACAAGTATACATAAGATCCCAGATCAAAATTTTTGGTTGCTTTAACATAACATGAACTAAGAAAAAATGGCAAAAAATACACTGAAACAGTGAAACCCATTAATGATAGTCTTCTGGTGTTTTGGCATATCCTTGTACCTGATCACAAATTCCTCATTAAACATCCACAATAGAATTGTTACTGTATGATTTTTTTTCTGTAATCCACTTTTGAAAAAATATATTCTTACCCTTTGAAACTCCATTTTGCTCTACATGTTGTAGACAAGAGGTCATAATCTGCACAACTTGGAACTCTATTGACATGATTATATGAACACATTATCCCACTTACTTTACCTTCTGTAACACAACTCCTGAATGGTGGTTGATAAGTGTCTGCTAAATCTTGCAATGTAACCTACAAACAATGAAGACCCCAAGTTACCATTATTAGACCTGGACCTGTTAGCAAGACTGGATTTAGAATACACTGGGTTCACCGATCCAAAATAAACAAAACAATCTACTTGAGCAAGAAAGAAATTAATAAAATAACTCAATATTACAATAATATGAAGTGAAGTCTCCTGCGGAATATATATGCAGAAAAATAATAATCTGATAATGGGTCTGTGGTCGGGAGTTCATGTTATTGTATTTCTGCATATATATAGTGAGAGGAATTCAGTGAATCTGATAATGGGTCTGTGGTCGAGAGAGAGCTGAAGGATATGGTTGTGTTACAGGTGATGGTGTTTGTGAGAATTTGGGTTTTGTCACTGAACTTCTTGATGGTTTGAAGAGCAAGAAGCTGGTATTGAACTTGTTGATGGTTTGTCGAGAGATGTTAGGTGTTGAATCCATGGCAGTAAACCAAGGAGAGATTGAGCCCGACTGAAGATGAACATGAATCGATGTGAGAGAATAGTAATTACCGTGACATGAAGTTGGTCTCATGGTGAAAAGCTAAGAGGTGCTGTGGTGTTTGGTGTTCAGAGAAGATCAATGATGGAGGCGGAGAAGTTCAGCGATGAAGGAGAAGAAGTTTAGGGAAGGAGGTGTTGAAGGGAGAAGTGATGAAACTTAGGGTTAGGGTGCTTATATAGAAGGGTATTAAACGTAAATAATAGAACTTTATGGTCAATAAGTATAACGAATAGGGTTTTAAACGACGGTTCAAGATTAACATTTCAAGCTGATCGGACGGTTCTAGGTTTTACATCTTCTACTCATACGGATCGTTAATCTGACGGCTCAAAATTAATATCTTATACTCATACGGATCACCAATCTAACGGTTCAAAATTAATATCTTGTGCTCATATGGATCACCAGTCTAACAGTTCAAAATTAATACACTCAATTTTGATCGATCTTACTCAAATTATATCAGTTTTTTATCAATTTCACTCGATTTCACTTAGATTAATTGAATTTTATCCAATCTCGATCAAACTTATTCATTTTATTATCGATCTAACAAATCTAACGATTTCAAACTATGATTTCATTAAATTCACTCAATTTTTTATCGAACCGACTTGAATACACTCAATTTTGATCGATCTTACTCAAATTATATCAATTTTCATCAATCTCATACGGATCACGAATCTGACGGACCAAAATTAACATCTTTTTTATATACGGATCACAACTAGAACGTCCAATAAAGCATACGTCTCTCAATGGCTCAAATTATTTGGAAGTGATTGAGAATTTCCGCCCAATTCAATACAATTCAATGCAATCGCTTCAATTTAAAAGGACTGAAATTTCAATTTCTCCATATTCTTTTAATCTCGCTATAATTCAACTTTGATTTACCCAATTTTGGCTTCTTCGTAGGCCCTCACCGTGAAAACGCTCATCTACGTTTGGATTTACATTTGAAGTATCAGATTTTGATTATATTTATTCAATCTAACGCAACATCAATTCAAAAGAGTTATTTTTTTAATTTATTCAATTGCACTACAATTTTAATTCATGTTTTCCCAATTTATATTTTCGTCACTCTAATTTATCCAATTTGACATAATCTCTTTAATTTTAGTCGAATTAATTTGAATTTCTTCTTGTTTTTTTTCTTCCGTTGATCAACAAAATTTGCAATTATTTCTTCCAACCTCATATGTCTAGTTATCTGTTGATCTTAACCTACCACACCAAATATCTAGTTATCCATCATTTTAACCAAATGTCCATTGACTTTTAGTCAATTTCACCCGTTGTCCATTAATTTTATCCAATATCGGTCGACCTCACTCAATTTCTCTTGAACTCCATCGGTTATTCCTTACTCAATCATTTTATCTATCTTTTATCAATCATTTTATCTATCTTTAAAAAAAAAAAAAATCAATCTTATATAATGCTAGTTGGCCTCACTCAATTTCTCTTCGATTTCATTAGTTTATCCACTTATCCATCATTGCCATGTTAAATCGAACTCGTGCATCTGATTTATTTATTAACCTTCGTTACAATTCAACTTTGATTTGTCCAATTTAGGTTCTTCGTGAACCCTCAAAGCAATAGATACGATTTACCCCAAATGTCAACATGTTAATACACAAATGATAAAACTAAATGAGATCGAAACAATTTGAGTGAAATTGAGTAATATTGAAAAATAAAGAGCAAAATTAAACGAGGCTGACTAATTTGAAGTGAAATTGAGTGAAACAAGTGAACACCTTAAGCGAAATTTTAGTGCAATCAACTAAAATCAAGTTCGATTGAAGGATACTAAATAAGATTAAGCAATACTGAGCGAGGTTAATGAATATTATATGGGATCAGACAAGGTAAATCAATATTGATTTTGAAATCACTAACTAAGCTTCAATCTATTTTGAATTCACTTGATTTTGTTATATTTCACTAAGAATCACTTAATGTTTCGTCAATCTCACTTGAGTTCATTCAATTTTCACCAATCTCACTAAAATTTCCTCAATTTTGTAGCGAACTCACTCTACTAGGTCAATTTTGATCGATCTTTCTCTTTTTTTTTTATCGAATATCCATCGACCTTATTTGACCTTGGTCAATTTCATCGATCTCACTCATATTCACTTAATATTGTTCGATCTCACTTGAATTCACTCGATGTTTGTCATATTATCCTCGATGGCCTATTCCCCTCACCAAAACCCCAATGCCTCATGTTCGTCCCAAGAAATTAATTAAGCTACATCTCAATTCTTTTTAATTGAAAATCTATGGGGGTTCAACCCTATTTATCAAATCATAACACTAAAACAAATGACAAACTGAGAACCCTAATTAATAAAAAAATTGATGAATCCTAATTTCCAAAATCCGTTAGGTTACGATAACACTAAATATCTGATAGAAATATCAGCTTCCGACATCCGAAATCCGTTACCCACCTTTCAATTGGAATGATCATATATTTTTTTTTATTAGGTAAAGCTTAACTTTATACAAGAAATTAAGCTACATCTCAATTCCTTTTAATTGAACATTTGTTGGGGTTCAACCTAATTCATCAAATCATAACTTATAAACAAATGACAAACTAATAACCCTACTTACAAAAAAAAAATGATAAATTCTAATTTCCAAAATTTGTTACGTTACGATAGAAATATCCATTTCCGACGTTACGATAGTAATATGCATATTACTCGACTATTCCGATCAATCAAAATTAACTATGATTTCTTCAATCTCACTAAAATTCACTCAATTGTTTATCGAATCGACTTGAATACACTCAATTTTGATCGATCTTACTCAAATTATATCAGTTTTTTATCAATTTCACTTGATTTCACTTAGATTTATTGAATTTTATTCAATCTCAATCAAAATTATTCATTTTATTATCGATCTAATAAATCTAACGATAAAATCATAGTTTGATATCGTTAGATTTGTTAGATCGATAAAAAAATGAATAAGTTTGATTGAGATTGAATAAAATTCAATAAATCTAACTGAAAACGAGTGAAATTGATGAAAATTGATATAATTTGAGTAAGATCGATCAAAATTGAGTGTATTCAAGTCGGTTCGTTAAAAAATTGAGTGAATTTTAATGAGACTGATGAAATCATAGTTTGATATCATTAGATTTGTTAGATCGATAAAAAAAAAAGAATAAGTTTGATTGAGATTGAATAAAATTCAATAAATCTAAGTGAAATCGAGTGAAATTAATGAAAACCTCTTCCCTAAGTCGGAATTTTCGTCGATACCCTGAACCATAAACCCATGGAATCCTTGAGAAATTAAGTGTGATCGAGCGGTATTGAATAAGATTGATAAATAATAGGATCACGTGAAAAGGCAATGAACCCCTTGTTCGATGATGTTTACGAGTTTGATATATTTTTAATTAAATCAATTTTGTTATATTTCACTAGAAATCACTCAATGTTTCATCAATCTCACTTGAATACAGTCAATTTTGATCGATCTTACTCAAATTATATTAATTTACATCAATTTCACTTAATTTATTAATTTTTATTCAGTCTCAGTCGAACTCATTCATTAAGTTTTATTCAGTCTAAATTGATATGAGTTAAGTAAATACAAGTGAGATCAATGAAAAATGAGTAAATTCGAGTGAGATCGATGAAAACGACTGAGTTTGATTGAGATTAAATAAAATTTAATGAATCTGAGCAAAATTATTTTTTGGATAAGGTAGTGATTCGTCATGTTATCCTTAAGAACCTCTTATCCGAGATCGGAATCTTCACCAGTACCCTAAACTAGATTGGATAAGGTAGTGATCGTCATGTGTTCCTCATAGTGTTTATTCCCCTAAGTCGGAATCTTCACTTTGTACCCAAAACTTATCGATGTTTTACCACACATGCTACTCAGACACTAGTCTCAATCCGTATGAGAATTCAAAACCGAATCTGGACCATTCAAAAAATTTCATGATCCGTATGAGGTACCTTATTCACCGTTCAAATTCTCGTTTTAACACAGTGAAAATCACATAGTTAACTAACACACTTGACTCAATCCGTATGAGAATCCAACATCGAATCCGAACCATCCAAAACTTTTCATGATCCGTTTGAGGTGGCTTATCTACCGTTCAAAATTTGTTTGCAAAACCCTAAACTTTTTTTCCCTTCATTTTCGTTATTCTTTTTTCTCTCTCTTTGTCTCTCTTCCAAAACAGCCGCCTGAGAAGAAAAACTAGGTTTCATCGATACCTTCATCACCATCCCTCGAATATGGATCATCGAAGCTTGTCCACAGGTTGCATCCATTTAGCGCATCAGACTCACGATGATTGCAAAATAACTTAGTAAGGTCTCTTTCGTTCACTGTAACCCTAGCCTTTGTTTCTCGTCGCCAATATTTAGGGGTTTTGGTGTTTGTAGATTTTGTTGGTAAATGGAGGTATTTCTAACACAGGTAACAACCCATCTCTTTTAGATCTAGGGTTTACTAATTTTGCAAGATTTTTCTTTCATAAACTCTGATTTCTTACAGGGGTTTTTGTTAGTAATTTTTTAATAATTATTCGGTTTGGACCTGGATTCTTTAGGTTTAAAGCTGAAAACACCAAACCATTGCAATCACCAAACCCTTAAAAATGAATTAGTTGATTCATAAACTCTGATCTGTAAACTCATTTCCCCTAAATGGTTTCAGCAAGTATAAATTAGTTGATTCTAAGATCAGTATATTTTTCGTCTATCATGAACATTCAACTGATTTGAGGGGTTTCTTTCAATTTTAGGGTTTGTGCTAAAAAGGGGAACATTTATTGGCTTATGCTAAAAAAAAATTGTTGGGGTTTCCTTACAGGGGATTTTGAGTTTACCAGAGGTGTTAGTACTACTAATAGTAGTTTTAGGTTAAACCCACTTCATGATGCTGGGCACTTTGTTATGCAGTGATTTTACGGTTTGGTGTTCTCTTTCAGGCATCTAGTCAGGAGGGTGCTTCTAAGGTTTGGGAATTACTACATGCAGCTCAGTACTATAGAGAGTAACATATTTGATTAGATTATGAAGATTGATTCTATTTATTTGCTTCTTTATATTGGTTTGTGACGATTATCATAGCAAGACGATGAAGTTTAGCCATCTTGGGTAGTTTTTCCTGTAGATTCTGTAGTTTGTGAGGTAGTTAATGCAAATTGTAGATGTCTCAACATGCTTTAAGACAAGACAATGTGTTAGAAATACAATCCTTTCACTAAGAGAGTTTGGGTATGCATACTTATTTTTAGTTATGTCTTATGTCTTTAATCATCTCAACTCTGGACATGCAATTATTTGTATATATGCAGACGCACCTGGAGCACCTCGATGGTGGTTTAGTGGTGGTACTGATTCATATGGTAAGACTCATGACACAACTATCGTAGGTCTGGATTTGCTACTGAGGTCTACTTAAATTGATTTTGGTTGCGTCTATTCATTCATTAATTCCTTCTCATCCAGTTGGGTCTACTGAAACAATAATAGCTTTAACTTTGCAGGGTCCTAATCCTCTTTGATGTTAGAAGACAAAGAACGCTGAGAAGCCATCAATTGCTTTGAATAAGGTGTGTTTTATTGTTAGTGCATCTTTCAATGCTTTTGCATATTCATGCTTCTTGTTTGCATGAGACATGCTTCTTGTTTGCATATTCATTATGTTATAAACATATTTAAGGACCAAATCAATTGGTCATAACAGGTGGAATCAATTTTTATTTTTCTTATTGTTTGAACTTTTTCTTTATTAAAACACAAGTGGAGTTTATTACTGTCCCACCCATCAAAAGTATTTTTGAACAAGTTTTTAACTTTTCTGGGAAGCAGACCCGTATTGTTAGTTTTTTTAGAAACCATACTCTAGTTTAATTGTTTTAATTAATCAAAAGCAACTCCAATAAAAATAAGAATCATTTGTTAGTTAGTGATGAGACTTTCTTACAGAGGAACTTTGTGCATAATTCACCTACTCTTACTTCCTTAAATTTATTAATCTTTCGCTCTCTCTCTCTCTCACACCCACACATCATATGTGATAGAGAATTAGGTAATCATGATCATCGATCTCAGCAAGAAATGATAGAGATTAGAACACTTTGAGAAAGAGAGATATGATACTTTATAACATATAGAAACGACCCTAGTTGCTGATAGAGGTAGCCCTTAGGAGACTTGATTAAAAAATAAGGATGACAATCGAAGTGTTCCCTTCTAATTTTCATCTTTGAATTACCTATCTGTGACTTGGTTGTATTTTTTCTATGGTGCTGAGGTATATGATTGTGTGCAGGCAGTAAAGAAAGGAGACACCATTTTTCTTGGGCAATACTTGTTTACAGGAAGTGAAACTACATCAGTTTGGCTTGAGGTAAGGCACTGAATTATGAGATTTCAATGAGTTCTTTGAGTATTCCCCAATGGTGTCTTATGAATCTTGATATTTGACTGCAGTTATCTGAGGTGAAAGAGGTAGATGGTGGACCTGTGGTATAAGTTTAGATTTACCTGTCTTTAGCTAGTTTTCCCTGGTGGATGTTGAGTTGCTTGCGGTGAAGAACTCAACACTGTCAAGGTGGGTTAAATTTTGTTGGACTCGTCAAGCTTTCTCGGAAGGTATCCAAAGTCGGACAGTGGATAGTGTCCACTATTACTAGTTCCATTTTTTAGTGTTAGAATGAGACTAATAGACAAGTCCTTGAACACGAAAGTTTTATACGGTATGAGTTTCTAACTCCGAAAAATGTAACTGTTTTTGGCTGAAAATTGAAACAAATCCAATGCAGCTTCAAGTTTTTCTATCTTTTTCATTGTACTAAGAATTTTCCATATTTCTATTATGTCATATGTGCTATTGTCTTTCTGAATCAAATTATTACATGAATCAGATCATTCAGATAATCAGAGAAAATTCAAGTCCAACAAGTACCATTTTTAGAATTTTCAGGTAGGTCCCACAATTATATATCTGACCCTACATGTAATTTTATCACCAAAATCTTAGCCGTTCATCCAGTCCCTGCTCCATCAAAATCACAATATCAAAAACCGATTGGAGTTATCAACTTGACCTTAAAAATACACAAAAAGCCGACTTAGCTCAGTGGTAGAGCGCGTGACTTTTAATCCCGTGGTCAAGGGTTTCGATCCCCTTAGTCGGCGCCTGTTTTTTATTTTTATTGAGATTTCAGGAGTATTTTTTTCTTTATACAAGTCATTTTAGAATGTATGCAAAATTTATTTTGTTGATTTTTAAATTTTAATAATCACAAATAATTTCTCAAAATTAAAAAATAGCTTAAACATAAATCAATCTTAGAAGTAAGAAGCAAAAAATAATTTCTTAGGTTATTAATTTTTTTCTTCCATAAATACATATTCCTCGATATTAAAATATACAAATATTTTACTAATTAAAATATATATAATATTTAGACAAAGATAACAAAAAAATAAAAAAACGGTGTTAAGTATAATCGTACTAAAATGGACAAATACGATTCTTTTCCAATGAGTCACACGGATCACAATCCGTATGACAGATAGAACTAGGTATAAAGCCTTGATGGATTTTGATCATACGGTTTATCTTTCTCCCTCAAGTAATTCATTTTTTAACATGTGGTGGTGGATTAAACTTAGTTGCTGAGAGAGGTTTGAGCAACCAATTCATTTTTTGTTGCTACGAGTATGTGCCTCAAAGTGATTATCTACATGATCACTTTTTTAGATGCTACAAGTTACTTGAAAAACGGATATAGCAATTAAACATATTTGGTTGTGGCTCAAACTTAGTTGCTGAGAGAGGTTTGAGAAACCAATTTATTTTTTTGTTGCTACGAGTCGGTGCCTCAAATTGAATAGCTACATGATCAACTTTAGATGCTATAAATTACTTGAAAAACGGATCTAGCAATTAAACATATTTGGTGTGGCTCAAACTTAGTTGCTGAGAGAGGTTTGAGTAACCAATTTATTTTGTTGTTGCTACGAGTCAGTGCCTCAAAGTAAATAGCTACATGATCACTTTTTTAGTTGCTATAAATTACTTGAACAAAGGATCTAGCGATTAAACACATTTTGTCGTTGCTAAATAATAGTGGACACAGGTTTATAGCCGCTAAAATTTCTGGCAGTTGCAATTTTAGATGCTTAAACTATTAAAGCGACTAATGTTTCGAGCTCTTGCTAAGATTTCGGTCGCTTAAACCCGTTTTTCTTGTAGTGCATGCATGACATAGTGCTAGATTTTTTCTCCCTTTCTTTCTTCGTTTTTGTATCACATCATTTATTCAGTCTTGGTTATAACTTGTTATGGATAGTTCACACCAGTTTGAGAGTTAGCATACAGTTTATATTGTTCGTTTGTTTAATGTTATGCTAAAACTCATGCATAGCATTTTATTTTTTTAGTTTAATTTTTGTATCCGTAAAACATCTCATGTTTAAGGTTTTAGTTGTTTTCTTATCACGCATGAACTCTAAATCCATTTGTAAAATAAAGAACGGTTGTTTTTGACCGGGTGGATTAGGTACCTAACACCATCCTGGTCTGTAAACAGATTCCAAAACCATAGAATTTCTAGGTTTGATCATGTGCCTATATAAAAGAAAACTTGTCGTTGTGGCTGATTTTCTGTAAACAGATTCCAAAACCATAGAATTTCTAGGTTTGATCATGTGCCTATATAAAAGAAAACTTGTCGTTGTGGCTGATTTTTTAAATCGGGACCTAATTCCCTTAAGTTGGGTGGCGACTAGGGTTGTACATCGGGTTGGGTGGGTCGGGTTTGGCCCCACTCGCACCCGATCCGCCAGTTGGAGGGTGACTGAAGTATTCACCCGCACCCAACCCGTCGTAGGTCGGGTCGGATCTGACCCGTCATTTCGACAGGTCGGGTGCGGGTGGGTGCGGGTCACCCGCCCAGATTCAGTCAATTTTTTCCCAGTACAACAAATAACCAAACAGAGTGTTCTATGTACAAAATGTGCCCAAAACATTTTCATGAATATTTTTCAAAATTTTCCCTGCACAAAACATGCTCAACAAAGTATTTATTGGACTAGAGATCATTAGTAGGGCTTCGGTTCACTCATTTCCATCAAAATCTGCTCAAAATTTAAAATCTTCATTCGGAGGCACTACCGTGAGATGTGCACCATATGGACAGTGAAGTTGGATTTGGTTTTCTTCTCGATCCATGTGACAATGCTAACTTTGAATTAACAAGTCTCTAACCTCTTTAAGACTCATACAACTGATTCTGGATAATTCTTCTGTCTCGGTATGGATGGAGGAGAATCTTCTAAAGCATATCTCCAAAAGTATCAGTTTTGGAAACAGGGCAGAACCCAACTAATTTTCTCTCACATTTCATTTCTTGGGCAACCTCAGTTGGTAGCATGCAAAAGTTTACTCCAGAACACATAATTGTTCATACTCGCAGAATTCGAGTTAGTTTGTAGACCTGTAATTGTTGAAACATCAAAGATTTACATGTTCACAAGTATTTGATACCAGAACTTGGGCAATAACAAGGTTGGCTTAAACATTTAGACATACAAAATGACAAACCTGAGAAGTTCTACTAGGCAGCATAATCTCTAAGAAGTTCGTAAGTCCATCAATTCTATAACAAGAACAATGGGAAGCTAAGGAAAACCAACTCATGAAGTAATTCTCACATGTGGAAAGAAAACAAGCATATGAAATACCTATTACTCATGGTTCTTTGAAGATATTGATCATCTTTGAGATGTCCTTGTCCCCCATATTTGACACCATCGATATCAAGTATATGATGTAAATATATGGCTTATCAGTGTCGCAATCACCCACTACTCAATCGGTTACGCTCTTGTTAAGATAAGAAAGACTAACTAGTTTATCTTGAAATAAAAGCTAAGAAACATGACAAGCATGTTTATCATTGAAGGAAACTTATGGTATTCCTAGCATTTCGATTAGTTTATTTGTCTTCTTCGATGTGTAGTTCACTAACCTGATATTCCCCAGCTTCATCTGCCCCCACTATATGTCCTGTAGGAATTTTCAGGGTGAAAATTGAAAACGATGACAAATGGACCTCTTATGTAAGATATACCTGTATAGCAAAAACTCCCCACTTTAAAGTTATAGTACAGTAAGACCTCTTATGTAAGATATTACCTGTATATTACCTTCTCCTTCAACAATTCTAAAAGCCATTTCATCTGTAACCATTCACTTATATTTCCTTATCACTAACTATATAACAATGACTGCATCATTCACAAACATAACCATTCACTT
The DNA here is from genome assembly GCA_023531435.1 of Papaver californicum. Classification (NCBI taxonomy): domain Eukaryota; kingdom Viridiplantae; phylum Streptophyta; class Magnoliopsida; order Ranunculales; family Papaveraceae; genus Papaver; species Papaver californicum. The sequence goes on along the minus strand of JAJJMC010009994.1, from coordinate 1,123,003 downwards.
ATATTTGAATAAATAACAACCCAAACGAAGATACAACAATAACATCTAGCTACCAGAATTACTTCTACCGATTTTAGTCAAATCACAAAAATTGGCAAAAGCCCCAAATTTACCAAAATAAGGCTAAGTCCTAACAAAATTTAACTCCGGATGAAGGACATAATACATACCCTAATAAGCTGGTGAGCTGGAGATTTGAGTCCTGAAATTAAATCAAAGTTGTTGAGCCTTCATAAATCCTCTAAAATCAGAGTTGTTGAACCCTAAAAAATCCTCTGAAATCAGATCTATCAATGATTAAACACCTAACCACTAAATACACAACCCTCATAAATTTTTCCGATTGAGTTTGTAATGATTATCTTGTTGTAGTAGATTTGTCTTGATAGTTAGCTAAGAGAAATAAATTTGACTGACACTGGGGAGAGTTAATAAAAGGGAAGAAGAGGAAATGAGGATAAAGAAGAAGAATAAGAAGAAGAAACTCTGGTTTTGGAAATTAGAGAAATAATAAAGAAAAAGGGAGAAATATGGCAGAGAAAGGAAGCAGAGAAAAAGATTAGATTAGAGAAGAGATTAAACCTGAAAAAGAGATGAGTGAAGAAAGACAAAGACAGAAGGGTAAGTTTTATCTTTTTCTGGCGGGTTTGGCGGGTGGGTCGGGTGAGAGAAGGTGTCACCCGCACCCGACCCGTTTATCGGCGGGTCGGGTTAAATCTGGCGGGTGCGGGTCAGGTATGTGCAGCTCTAGTGGAGACTTCGATAACAGTAACATGTGTGAGTTTTGCAGCTTTAAAGACGTAGACTGTAACACTCGTAATTTTTGCATGACGTTTACTCAGGGACGCGTCATGAAATGGGATGAAGCTTCATCCTAAGCTTATAAAGCTTACTTAGGAATGCATCGGGGTGTGAATGCATTGTCCTTGAATCATAGTGTTGAGACACTATTGTGTCGTGATGCATACCCAAATATGCATAAGATAATAATTTTACTCATCGGGGGCAAAAAGTTCATTCAGGGATAAAATAGCAATTTTACTCATCGGGGAAAAAAAGGTTACTCAGGGGTGAAATAGTTATTTTACCAAATGTTGAGGATTCATCACTAGAAAATGCAGTCGATGAATGTCACTTCCCCACCTTATCTTTACTTATAGAAATAAAACATATATAGGAAGGAGGTGTTGGTTGGAAATTCATGAAGCGTACTCGAGGATACATGATTGAGAATGCATCACTGACCCTATGTTGCGTACCTGATAGCGCACATAGTGCTAAGGCACTATTATGCCATGATGCATGATTGAGAATGCATCACTGACCCTACGTTACGTACCCGAGAGTGCATCATAGTGCTAAGACACTATTAGGCCATGATGCATGCGTGAGGCATCACTGACCCTATGTTACCTACCCGAGAGTGCATGATAGTTCCAAGGCACTATTATACCGTGATGTATGCATGAGAGTGCATCATTGACCCTATATTGCGTACCCGAGAGAGCAACATAGTGCTAAGGCACTATTATGCCGTGATGCATGCTTGAGAGTGCATCACGTACCCTATGTTGCATAACCGAGAGTGCATCATAGTGCTAAAGCACTATTATACCGTGATGCATGCGTGAGAGTGCATCACTGACCCTATTTGCGTACCCGAGAGTGCATCATAGTGCGAAGGCACTATTATGTCGTGATGCATGCGTGAAAATGTATCATTGACCATATGTTGCGTACCCGAGAACTCATCATAGTGTTAAGGCACTATTATGCCGTGATGCATGCTTGAGAATGCATCACTGACCCTATGTTGTGTACTCGAGAGCGCATCATAGTGCTAAGGCACTATTATGTCGTGATGCATGCGTGAGTATGCATCACTTAACCTACGTTGCATACCCGAGAGCCCATCATAGTACTAAGGAACTATTATGCCGTGATGCATGATTGAGAATGCATCACTGATCCAATATTGCATACCCGAGAATGCATTATAGTGCTAAAGCACTATTATGCTGTGAGGCATGATTATGATGCATGATTGAGAATGCATCACTGATCCAATTTTGCATACCCGAGAATGCATTATAGTGTTAATGCACTATTATGCCGTGATGCATGATTGAGAATGCATCACTGACCTTATGTTGCGTACCCGAGAGCGCATCATAGTGCTAATGCACTATTATGCCGTGATGCATGAATGAGAATGTGTCACTGACCCTACGTTGCATACCCGGGAATGCATTATAGTGCTAATGCACTATTATGCCGTGATGTATGATTGAGAATGCATCACTAACCTTATGTTGCATGCCCGAGAGCGCATCATAGTGATAATGCACTATTATGCCGTGATACATACCCGAGAATGCATCACTAGAAAGTGCAGTAGATGAATATCATCTATCCTCCTTATATCCACTTATATAAATGTGAATAAAACATATATAGGGAGGAGGTGTTTGTTAGAAGTTGATGCATAAGCTGGTGCATACTTTACGACAGTCCCTTGGCCTATGTGGACTAGGCTTAGCTTGGCCTTTGGCCTAGCAACGAAGTTGGAATCGATATTGGTTTTTCCTTAACTACGGTCATGCTTGATGCCTTCAAGGTACGGGTTGGGTACGTAGGCATCCGCAATGCAATCCATTGAGGTGCAGCATCTTGTCGCTCATATCATCTAATTTAGAGGTGATTACGACATTATGGTAACTCATATCATCTACCTCGGCAATGCCAAGTCAAGAGATGATTGTTACCACACTTGATAAGGTAGTTGTGATTCCATTTGATGGACTATTCATACTTTCTATCAACCTTTACGGCATGGAATGACTTCCGCCTGGATGTCGTACCCTTGGAAAAAGCAAGATCAGTGCAGGCTCCAGCGCATGGTCGAAGTAGAGTTGATGAAGCAAAAAATTGGTCCTAAAATGGCCTAGGTGCTAGTCCATGGCATGAGTTATGCCTGGAAAATGCTCGTAAGCAAGTGATGCATGCCAAAGGCGTTCAACATTGGCTTTAATGACCTTCTACCCTTTGCAGAACAAGGATGAGTTTGAACGGTGTAGAAACTACGTTTCGAGTATCATGCTTGCAAAGCATGCTTGGGAAGGAAAAACAACCTATATTTGCCTAGTGATAAGTTAGGCTTCAAGGTCCGGTTACTATCTTTCAAGCAACGCATGGGGAATTCTGACCTTTAGGCGTATAGCGCCGGGAGCAGAATTTTCCGGTATGTGACATAGAGATTTTAACGGGTTCTATCCCGTGGATTTCGACAGTATCTACACCTAGGCATAACAGGTTTTAATGACATGCATGACTATGAGAACTTTCTAATTCTGTAATGAGTATGCAATCTTTCAATCAGTTACATAGTAGTAGTAGTGGTTCGGCTAATGAGTTTGCAATATGTGATTAACATAGTCTTACAGTTAACTTTCTTATTCCCTGTATTATGGGTACATTTGATTCCTTGATCAAATTAGTTCTGGTTTTTTTGAACTTACCATCACAGACTTTAGTTTATGAGCTCCAACTATTTGTAGGCACAACAAAGACAATGCAGCCACTGCTAACCGAAGTGGGTTACTGTTCGTACCTCTATTGTTCGTTGCTTTCGCGACTAGCTGCAAGTTAGATGTGTAAATATAACCGAATTTTTAGTTAGCAATTAGATGGTGCCATCTGTGTAACCTAATTTCTCTTAGAATAATGCATTTTGTACTTACCTATTGTAGATGGTGCCATCTGTGTAACCTAATTTCTCTTAGATTAAATTTTAGGGCTTCTATTGTATTTTTCTACTGAAATATTCTTATTATTAAGTTTCAATATTTTGGTAGAATTCTGCTAATGATCAGCGCCTCATTGCGTTGTGGCTCTAATGAATTTCTGAAAAATTATAACAATGCAGTAATTTTTGGATGTTTGAATTTGGTTCCTCACCGTGTGATGTTTGTTTTGTTCAAATTGACTCCTCTATTGGCTTTATGATTAGGTATCCATGTTTTTGGAATTCATAAAAACATAATAGTATTATAAATAGAGGTTGAGGTTTGCTAAAATCCTACATTTGTTTTGTGCTTAATTCAATTTAAGCATGTTCTTTAAGTGAATGCAGAATTTGAGATGAAATGATACAGTAAATAATTGAAATTTCTCATCAACGATTCTCCCACAATGAAATTACTAACATTCGTGGAACCACATATCAGATGGGGAAGGAACTCAAGGTAAGTATTGTGTTGGATCAGCAACAATAGAAATACACTAAACAAAAGAAGTTGTTAAGATTAAAGAAATCTCTAATTGATACACACAATGGACAGAGCCACCTGCTCAGCAAATTGTCCTTAACACAATAGTCTGTGGGTACTCCTCAAGAATAAGAGATGCTATACCCCAACAACGGAGATGTATCCAGGATAGAACTGCCCGTTATGACTAGTATAAGCACAAAACCTGTCACCCTCAACGAACTCAACAACAATTGATATGGAAGGGAAATAAACAAGCAATGTGCGCAAAACAAAGCAAGAAGAGGGGAAAAGAAGACAGGATAGTAGCTGCTTCTGGAGTGAGTTGAAATGATGAAATCATTTTTCTTTTATAGCCAAAAGAAGAGAAGAACGTTAATGAATATTGATTGAAAATCAATTGCGTGCATGAAGCACGAACATAAATAATTAAAACGGAATTAAAACGGTTAAAATTTATTCTCTCTTTAAAATCTGCTTAATTCTCGCCGGGTCAGACGCCCCCACATTTAAAGCAAAATATATTTTGCTTTTAAATTCTTTAAGGAAAAATATTATGTTCAAATAGGTAAATCTTGGTTGGCCCGCAGTCTTAGCTACGCCCGCACCCGCAACCATACTCATTCCCACAACAGTATCCACAGTCACACCCACACCCGCAACCACATCCGCAGTCGCAAGTCCGCAAGCCACAAGCCACAAGACGCAAGCCGCAAAACGCAAGACGCAAGCGCATGCGCACGCGCACCCGCACCCGAACCCGAGCCCGTGCGTGCGTGCTTCGGTGTGAAGCATCGCACATGTGTGAAAATCATGGTTGCACCAACTAGCCCATAGCCTTAGTCCTCCCCCAACCACAAGAATGTCTAAACCCCTAAGGGCCCTAAGATTCATCCCTACCAAGACCAAAAAACAAGTAATAATAATAGTTCATATTCTCCAACAATCTCCCACATGAATGAAAACCCGATAAAAATCAGAAATCAGAAAGCGAGAAATACCACTTAAGCAATAGGTGTCCATAAGGTCTTGAACCTTTGCTTAGTGAGAAATTACCGGAACTACTTGATGGAAAATGAATGCGATGTCTTGAACTGCCATCGTTTGGTGTAGTTCATCAATAACTTCCACGCGTCATATCTCTCTAGGTGTAGTTAAGTTCGTGCTTTGTGTCCATTTTGGCCTTGGACGTATCCCGTTTCTCAGAATGCTCTAGAGAATCATCTCAATTCTCATAGGAAGCGGCCCACTTCCTCATTCAGATAGGTGAGTTCTATCAAGAGTGTTTACTGCTACGCCCCACTTCAATCTTAAATTGAAACTATAAAACTCATTAAAACTTAATAAAAAGTCATCCTTCACATGCAGTCACACTATCACGTCTACACCATAGGGAAGGGACAGAGAATGAAATTCTCTGATATTGTTTCTTTTAACCCACCACAAATTAGTTGTCTCATTCGAAACCTTGATCTTGGGATCTCCAGTCAGCAAGGTTGAGTATCCTTCATGGCAAGTTTAATTGATGAGTGTAAGCCCCATCCCCCTCGATGCATTAATAACTATCTCCTTGGAAAAACCTTTCGTCAAAGGGTCTGCGATATTATCCTTAGACGTCACAAAGTCAACATAAATAACGCTATTTGAGATTAATTGTTTTAGGGAATTGTGTCTTCTACGAATGTGTATAGACTTCCCATTATAGTTGCTGTTTTTAGCATTAGCTATTGCAGCTTGACTATCACAATGTATAGATATAGCTGGCACAGGCCTATGCCAAAGAGGAATGTATTCTAAAAAGCATCTTATCCAAGCGGCTTCCTCTCATGCTTTATCTAACGCAATAAACTCTGATTCCATAGTGGATTGAGCTATACATGTCTGTTTGGAACTCTTCCAAGATACATACCCGCATGCTAGAATGAAAATATATCCACTCGTAGACTTAGACTCCTCTGAGTCTGGTATCCAGTTTGCATCACAAAATCCTTCAAGGACCGCATGGTATCTCTCATAACTTAAACAAAAGTTCAAAGTGTACTTCAAGTACCTTAACACTCTAATAAGTGCATCCCAATGCTCCTGCACTGGGTTACAAGTATACCTACTCAACCTACTCATAGCATAAGCAATGTCTGGTCTCGTACAATTCATTAAATACATCATACTTCCTAGAACACGTGAATATTCAAGTTATGAAACTCCATTACCCTTATTATTTTTGAGTCTACAACAAGGATCATACGGAGTACAAGTAGGTTTACTATCAAACTGGTTATATTTCTTAAGCACAAATTCAATATAATGAGATTGTCTAAGACTATATCCATTAGAATTTCTTCTAATCTTCATCCCTAAGATCACATCAGCGGGGCCTAAGTCTTTCATGTCAAAGTTCTCATTTAGCATGCTCTTTGTGGAATTAATTATATCCATGTTTGTACCAAGTATAAACATATCATCAACATATAAGCATACAATCACACATGCATCATTCACAAGTTTAGTATAAACACACTTGTCAGATTCATTTATTTTAAAACCACTAGAAATCATTACATGATCAAATTTTTCTTGCCACTGTTTAGGTGCTTGTTTCAAACCATACAAAGTTTTTTTCAGTTTACAAAGGTTGTTTTCACAACCTTTCACTACAAAGCCCTCAGGTTGGTCCATATAAACTTCTTCATCTAATTCACTATTTAGAAAGGTTGTATTTCTATCCATTTGATGTATCTCTAAGTTATGAATGGAAGCAATAACAATTAACATCCTAATGGAAGTAATTCTCGTAACAGGTGAATAAGTATCAAAGAAATCTACACCTTCTATCTGTTTATATCCTTTAGCTACTAATCTAGCCTTGCATTTTTCCACATTTCCATTTACCTTACGTTTCCTTTTGAAAATCCATTTACAACCTATGGGTTTACACCCTAGAGGTAAATCTATAATCTCCCAAGTATCATTCTGTATAATGGAATCCATTTCACTAATAGTAGTTTCTTTCCACCATGGAGCTTCAAAAGAAGTCATGGATTCTCTATAAGTCTATGGATCAGTCTCAGCTAAGCATGTTATGAAGTCTGTCCCAAAATATTTTTCAGTTCTAAGTCTTTTACCTCTTCTAGGCTCAAATTCAAAATCATATTCCTCTAAAGGTAATGTCTGACTAGTGGAAGAGAAATCTAGGGGATCAACACATATCATGCGAGATTCAGATTTCAAAGGAAAAACATTTTCAAAGAACACATCATCCCTAGATTCCATAATAATATTCACACAAATTTCAGATATTTCAGAACTCACAAACCATAAATCTATATGCATTAGTATGTTCAGGATACCCTATGAAGACACAGTCAACAGTTTTGGGTCCTATCTTGGTTCTCTTAGGTGGAGGAATGGACACCTTAGCCAAACACCCCCATACTTTAAAGTATGCATAAGAAGGTTGTCTACCTTTCCATAACTCATATGAAGTTTTGTTTGATCCTTTAAAGGGTACTCTGTTCAAGACATAGCAATCTGAGAGGACGGCCTCCCCCCACAAGTTTGCAGGTAGTCCTGAACTAATTAACATGGCATTCATCATCTCCTTAAGAGTTCGGTTTTTCCGTTCAGCCACTTATAGACACATTTTTGTGTCTAAATTGTGCTCGATTATCTATTTTGATAGTGTTCGATTTTGTACTATTTATGGTTTTTATTTCTTTGTAGGTATTTTCGAGAAATAAAGATTTGTGGAAAAATCGGCTCAAAAAGTGATAAAGGCACCCATGAAAAATTATTAAAGGCACCCACCAAATTACTAAAGGCACCCATACAGTTGTTAAAGGCACCTTCCCTTTTGAATTCAAAACCGAAAAGGGCGGGAAATTAAGTTTACGTGAGAAAGCCACCTGGATTAGTTGGCAGCCGTGTTTTATGGGATTTTTAGGTGATTTCAAGTCACCAGAATCAAGATACAATCTATACTAGCTTGTACACACGCAATCCAGAGAGTTTTACGCCGGAAAATGGGTAAAAAATCCGTTTTGGATCCGGAAAAGGGAACACACTTTGATTCGTATGTACAATGATTTAGAGTTGATTTTGGATCTGTTTTTGAGTCATTATCGTTTCACATGAGTTAATAGGGTTTAGTAATCCTATATAAAGCAAAGAGAAGCAAAGAAAGTAGGGGGGCAGAGCCACCGGAAAAAAAAACCATGAAAAAAAAATTCTGCTGCTGCAAAGAAGAAGAGGAAGAACATAAGACTGTCGCTGAACTGTCATTCTTTTTGTCTCTGTTTTAGTCGTATCTTCATCTGCTGAAGCAGTCGTATTCCTGCTGCATATACAGTCCGTTCTTTTCTTCTGTTCCCTTTTCTTTCTTCTGTAACACAGAGAACACTTCTCTGTAACGCTTATAAGCGTCTCTGTTCTCCTGTGTTACTAGTATTTCACCATTGTAAGCACTTTTTGAGCTCTGAAATATATTTTTGAGCGTGTTTACAATACAATGAGCTAGTCATCATCACTGGGGCGATGTTGGAAGCTATTTCTCCAATAATTAAGTGGTAACTTCTATTTTAACTATTATTTATAATTCTTTTATTATTAATTGCTTTGAATTAAATTGGAAAAAATGGTTTTTCTTAAATGATTGTGTTGTCTTTTGATGGGTCATGCTTAGTTTTAAACTTTTGATGTCTCATGCTTTCGATTTACAATTATTCTTTCAAAAACCTATTTTGGCAATACTTAGAATAACTTGAATACAAGAACTGTAAGATTTTATCACTTGAAATATTGGTTAATGGTGGAATCTTAGCCCTAGTTATTCCCATCAATTATAAATCAACTTCGTTTTAATATTCTTTATTTTTAGTCATTAAAAATTAGGTATAGAATCGAATCTTTACAATTCTAAGAATCAAACCCTTTTTACCACTATTCTAAAATCCCATCAATTTTTGGCGCCGCCGACGCGGACTTGGTTTTAGATTTGTTTTTAGTTTCTTTTAGGTTAGTTAGGTTAATTAGATTTTTTTTTACTTTGTTATATTTTACGTTTCTTTGGGTATTTCTCTTTTTGCTACAGGTTTTGGATTTTTGATTGGAAGGAAATAGATCCAAAGACTTTGGCGATTAAAGACTTTGACTTAAAGTTAAATCTTCAAGAAAGGAAAAGAAGACAAAGAATTTAATTTTTAATTAGATTTTATTTTTTTAGAAAATTGTATTAGGTAATTTTTATTATTTCTGTAATTTAGCTTTTATTTTTGGACACTTTTTGGACTTTATTTGGACTTTGGACATTATTATTATTTTTAAACCCTACGGAAGAGTAATTTAAATATAAACTGCAACAGGGAAGGACGGCAATTACGATATTGTCTCGGCCCCTCGGGTTTGTACATTGACACAGGAGTTGGTGGCCCGAGTCGTCTTCAACGGTTCATCGCTCGTCTGGTACGGGAGGTAAGACTCTAACCACCCAAGAATCCCCTGTCAGTGGGTTTTCTGTATTCCTTCGTAATGCATATATATTGAGGAATTGAATACGGAATTTACTTTTCTAGTAAAGGGAAGAAATTGGCCATATAAGATAAGGGTTCGGATTTCATCACCGTATCCTTTCTGCCCGAATTAGGAACACGTTACCTACGCGAACCTAATCCTAAAATTTGACTAGAAAGAGACCTATAGGGTACGTGCTTATTGGAAAATCATTCAAAAGGACTGTACTGGTTACTTTGTTAGCCTAACTTAAAGTTCAAGAAGATTATTTTAAGTTGACTAGAGCCGCCTCGTAACCCAAGGAAAAGTTGCCAAAGAGGCAGAGTTATCAAAGCTCCTTAGAGCTTTTCCTATTTCTATTCGACTTAATCAAATTCGGATCGTTCTAAGGGATTTGCTAAAACTATAACTAGTTTCCTTTTGGAAGAATAGAAGCTTGTCTAGAAACAATCTAAGTAGAGCCATCATAATTTTTGTTTGCTAGATTCAGTAGGTTTGATTTGGTTGAGTCGGCCTTATTTGTGTATGTTTAGAACCCCTTCCTGTTAGATTTATTTTCTTAGATTTTTTGTAAACTTATTAGGAAATTTTTGTTAGAAAATGTCGAATTGGTATTACGATATCCAATACAATGAATATCCGACTGAGTTTCAAAACGAGCATTACCCTTACTATGACCATAGTGTGGATAGTACTTGGGACCACTACCAACCTTCTGAAGGTTATGGTTCATACCATGGAGGCCCCAATTACTATTCGTACGCGCACCAATCATATGAACGGGAAAACAAGCAAAATTCGAGTTCTTTGAAGGATGCCCTCGAGAAGTTGCAAGATAGTACCTCTCTAGAAGAATCACCCCTAACGATATATGATAAGTATTATAAACACAGACCACTTAGTTTGGAACAAAGATTGAGAGTTCTGGAATGCCATAGGTTATTTGATGATAATGATCAATCTTGTAGTGACCATGTGGATGATTGTGTAGATGATTTTCCTAATTCCATAGATGAATCTATCTCACAAGATCATTCACTCGATTTAGAGGTTGTTTCTCGACCCCTAGACTTCCAAAAGTTACCTAATCCAGGGTTAGAATTGTGCGCTTGTCAAGTTTTGTTGGATCAATTTGCATCCAAATACCTAGAGGAATTGCATGTTCCTGACATTTTTGAGGAACGGGTTTGTCCAGAGACTAGTGATTTAGAGTCTAACGATTCGAAGACAATAGTCTTTACGAAGATGATAGATTCATATAGAATTTTAATATGATAGAGGACGATTTGATCCAGGTTGATAGAATAGTTTCCCCAGTGGATTTTGTTGTCCTAGACACCCAACCTTTTCAGGTCCCAGAGGCTCAAATTCCAGTGACCTTAGGTCGTCCCTTTTCAGTTACATATAATGTCGTCATCAATTATGGAAATGAAATAATTAATTTTTCTTTTGGTAACATGACTATTGAACTGAATCTATTTAGTATGAGTAGACAAACTTCTTGTGAGATCTATGATTTAGAAGAAGTGAACATAACTAGTACTTCAGTTCAGAAATCTTTACCAAATACTTTGCTAGAAGATCCATTAGAAAAATACCTAGCCCACTTTAGATTTGATGTTGACGATGATAGTGTAATTAATGAGGTGAATGCTTTTTTAGATTCTGCACCTTTGATGGACACTTATAATATTGGAAAACTGAGTCTGAAATTCTACCAGTTTATAGTTTTACCTTATTTCCTTCTATAGAGGAAGCTGAGTGTAGTTCTAACCTTAAGGACTCTACAATCCAACCAATAGTTTCTAGTCCATATGAGAGTAATGTCCACCCTAATTTTGGGGGTACCGATGATTCTTGTGATTTTCAAGTATCCCTACTTAAAGTCCCTAACTTGGGACTTGACATATGCACCTTTACCATTTTACAAGATCATCCTCAAACTATATTTCCTGAGCCTGGTGATATCCAGAAAGAAGCTCGGTTGTTAGAAACCCATCCTCTAGTCGATGTAGTTTACCTAGGTGATAATACCGAGATTGACTTTTTTTTCCCACCAAAATATTTTCTTCCATATGTGGAAACGTTAGAATTTCAAATATGTCAGTTATTAAGTTTTGAGACTAAGCCTAATTACTTTAAGGAATTAAAATCGACACATTTTTTTAAGAATGACCACCTTCATAATATTCAATAGTGTGAGTCAAATATGATTGATTTTGAGGATCCATAATTATTCAGATTATCATTATGTGCTTCTAAGTTCTTAGTTGAGTTATTACAGACTCTACAACCTGATTCTGTTGATCCTGCATATGAGAAAATTCATCCCATGAAAATATTTTATCTAGATCCTTTTATAGAGCCTGAACCTGAACCACAGCTACAAGTAATTGTCTGAAACAAAAACCTAGATAAGGGTGTGCTCGGTTTGTTCATTTTCTTGGCCTGTTACAGTTTCCTCTTATTTGTGATAGCACTATTTGATTCAGATGACCCATAGTTATTCCGGATATTGTTATATGATTTTATAAGGTGACTAATTCTTTCTTAGTCTGGCTGGAGACTTTAAACTTAACACTTCTTGGGAGGTAACCCATGCTCATGCGACACGGTAATATCTTTACTTAACTCTTTTCCTTCGATTGGTAACAGTTTCTCCTTGTTCATGCTTTTAATTATTCATCTTTAGAAACATTAAGGACAATGTCATATTTAAGTTTGGGGGTAAGGGAGAAACTTTTTAATGAAATATGAAACTCCAAAGTCTAGAAATTTATGAACAATTCAGGATGACACTAACCATTCTAGGTAGATGGAAACTGAGATCTTTTTCTATAGGAATTGGTGTGCCCAGCTAAATGGTCTATTCAGAAAAGGACAGAGTTCAGGTGTTAGAAATAACATGATAGTTGTCACCGTATCTCGGAGTCTATCTCAACCATATCACCTTCTATTTTTATTTTTGCAATTTTTATTTTTCTCTAAGTGATTTGGTGGGGCACCAATATCGAATTGGTATCACTGCCAGGATGAAATAGAGTGTTTGAGATCAAGACCCATTTTTATATTTTATTTTAAAAAAATAAAAAAAGTAAAAAGAAAAAAAATCGAGTATTGATACTTTGATAGCAATATGTGTGCGTTTTCCCTGTCTCCATCACCTAAGCAAGTGTGGAATGCAGGATCCATGAGAACTATCATGTAAGATGCTGATAAGGAGCATGCACTTAGATTCAATTTGATCCAATCATGTTGTCAAGACATTTATAATTGTTTTATTTTCAATATATCGATCGTTGGGACCCTTGTATATACCAGTTGAATCGATATTAGTATTACGATTAAGACCACGTATCTCAATTTATTAGGATTCATCCTGGTACTAACCTTCAGACAGATATGGGAAACACCGTTCACCTTAGTCAACATGTGCAAACTTCATTTTTTCTATATCCATCTTCTAAATATTTTCATGTGATTGAACTTTGATAGATTCTGAGTATCGTGGTTGAAAAACTATCTGAGTAGAGCTTTGTTTTCTTATATATGAATTTTAGTATGCTTGAGTGATAACTCGTGTACAGCAATTGGACTCATATAGGGTAATGATTCCCAGAGCCGAAGAATTTAGTATGCCAACTAAATAGCTTGTTTAGTGTCTATCCTCAATCGTTCACGAGTAGCTCAAATTGAAGTAAAAGTTTTATGGGTATACTTCTTGTAAACCCTCACGAGACAAAACTCGTCCACTAGGGACACCTAGGGGCTTAACGGCTTATTACATATGCTAAATGTAGTCGCGATTCCTGCAAAAGTGAGTTAGAATTTTATTTTCTAGATTAGATTTGCTCGAGGACTAGCAAATAGTAAGTTTAGGGGTATAGATACATTTTTGTGTCTAAATTGTTCTCGATTATCTATTTTGATAGTGTTCGATATTTATGATTTTTATGTCTTTGTAGGTATTTTCGAGAAATGAAGATTTGTAGAAAAATCGGCTCAAAAGTGATAAAGGCACCCATGAAAAATTACTAAAGGCACCCACCAAATTACTAAAGGCACCCATACAATTGTTAAAGAAACCCTCCCTTTTGAATTCAAAATCGAAAAGGGCGGGAAATTAAGTTTACGTGAGAAAGTCACCTGGATTAATTGGCAATCGTGTTTTATGGGATTTTTAGGTGATTTCAAGTCACCAGAATCAAGATACAATCTATACTAGCTTGTACACATGCAATCCAGAGAGTTTCACGCAGGAAAATGCATGAAAAATCCGTTTGGGAGCCGGAAAAGGGAACACACTTTGATTCGGATTTACAATGATTTAGAGTTGATTTTGGATATGTTTTTGAGTCCTTATCGGTTCACGTGAGTTAATAGGGTATATTAATCCTATATAAAGCAAAGAGAAGCAAAGAAAATAGGGGTGAGAGCCACCGGAAAAAAAACCAGGAAGAGAAAATTATGCTGCTGCGAAGAAGAAGAGGAAGAACATAAGACTGTCGCTGAACTGTCATTCTTTCTGTCTCTGTTACAGTCGTATCTTCAGCTGCTGAAGCAGTCGTATTCCTGCTGCATATACAGTCCGTTCTTTTCTTCTATTCCCTTTTCTTTCTTCTGTAACATAGAGAAAACTTCTCTATAACGCTTATAAGCGTCTCTGTTCTCCTGTGTTACTAGTATATCACCATTGTAAGCACTTTTTGAGATCTGAAATATATTTTTGAGGGTGTTTCCAATACAATGAGCTAATCATCATCACTGGGGCGATGGAGGAAGCTATTTCTCCAATAATTAAATGGTAACTTCTATTTTAACTATTGTTTACAATTCTTTTATTATTAATTGCTTTGAATTAAATTGGAAAAAATGGTTTTTCTTAAATGATTGTGTTTTCTTTTGATGGGTCATGCTTAGTTTTAAACTTTTGATGTCTCATGCTTTCGTTTTACAATTATTCTTTCAAAAACCTAAATTTGGCAATACTTAGAATAACTTGAATACAGGAACTGTAAGATTTTATCACTTGAAATATTGGTTAATGGTGGAATCTTAGCCCTAGTTTTTCCCATCAATTTTAAATCAACTTCGTTTTAATTTTCTTTATTTTTAGTCATTAAAAATTAGGTCTAGAAATCGAACCTTCACAAGTCTGAGAATCAAACCCTTTTTACCACTATTCTAAAATCCCATCAGCCACACCATTAGATTATGGTGAATAATGAGGGGTTACTTCATGTATAATGTCGTGTTCTATGCAAAAATCTCATATAGGAATTACATACTTACCACCACGGTCAGACCTAACAGTTTTAATGGTAACACTCATTTGGTTTTTAACTTCTAGTTTATATATCTTAAAGGCTTCTAAGGCGTCATCCTTACCTTTAAGTAAATATATGTGACAGTACCTCGTACAATCATCTATAAAAGTGACAAACCATTTCTTACCACCTCTAGTTTGAACTGATTTCTTGTCAACTAGGTCTGAATGAATTAATTCTAAGGGTTTAGAATTTCTCTGAATATTTTTCCTATAAGATTTTTTAGCATATTTTGATTCTACGCATATTTCACATTTATGTTCATTTTCCAAACTAAATTTGGGTATGCAGCCTATGCTAGCCAGTTTATTCATTGATTTATAGTTTACATGACCAAGTCTACCATGCCAAACATTCAATGACACACAAACATAATAATAATCAATTTTATTCATTTCAACAGAGGTTACATTCAGTTTGTAGAGACCCTCGGTCTTATAACCCTTTCCTACATAGTTCTTGCCCTTAGTGACAATAACTTTCCCAGATTCAAAAACAAGTTTAAAACCCTTATCATCTAAAACACCACAAGATACAAGATTTTGCAGATGTCCGGAACATAAAGAACTTCATTCAATGTGAGAGTTTTTCCAGAAGTGAGCTTTAGCCCAACTTTGCCTTTTCCCGCAACCTGTGCTGCGGACGAGTTACCCATGTAGATTTTTTCCCCTTCCCCTACCTTCTGATAGGAGGTGAATATATCTCTATTTCCACAGACATGCTTGGTAGCACCAGAGTCTACCCACCAGTCTCTCACATTAGTTACCAAATTGACTTCAGACACCGTGGCAGAAAACTCGTTCTTGTTGTTTTCAACCAAATTAGCATTGTTTTTTTATTAAGGTCCTTACGTTTTCTACAATGCATTGCCATATGGCCAGGAATTCCGCAAACATAACATGCACCTTTAATTTTACCAATGCCAGATTTGGGTTTCAGAAATGTACCTTTCGTGTGCGAACCAGGCTTGCGTTTGCTGTTGTCCCCCTTTTCAGTATTGGAAGACTTGTGTTCAATCACATGAGCCTTGTTGGACATGTCCCTTGCGGAAGATACATTCTTGTCTTTGGAACACAACAATTCTTCCACTTGAATCTTCTTACCCAATTCAACCATACTGACTTCACCAGTTTCATGTCTCAATCTTCGTTTGTATTCAGACCAGGAAGAAGGTAATTTCTCAATCATCGCAGACACTTGAAACGTTTCATCTATCACCATACCTTCAACAATAATTTCATTGATAATTTGTTGAAGTTCAAGGAATTGGTCAACCACAGATTTGTCATTTGTCATTTGTCATTTTGTAATCCAGGAACCTGGCTACCAGAAACTTTTTACTTCCAGCAGTTTCCGCTTCATATTTTGCTTCTAAAGCAGCCCATAAATCAAAAGCAAAGAAGTTTTCTTTTGCATTATAAAAATCATATAATGCATCTTCTAAACAGTTCATGATATGATTTTTGGCCATAGTTCTGTCTACCCCAAATTTCTAATTCTCTTTCATTTCCCGCATCATTCAAAGTCTCATCAAAAGGTTTCAGAACTAATTCATCCAACATATGAAAACTCAGAAAGAACAACATCTTGGATTGCCATCTTTTGAAATCTTTGCCACTGAATTTTTGTGGTCTGTCAACATCACTTGTACCCATTGTTACAGAAGAAATAACTATTTTGTTAAGATTGTTGGATCTGCAACAATGGAAATACACTGAACAGAAGAAGTTGTTAAGGTTAAAGAAATCTCTGATTGATACACACAATGGACAGAGCCACCTGCTCAGCAAATTGTCCTTAACACAATAGTCCGCGGGTACTCCTCAAGAATGAGAGATGCTATACCCCAACAACGGAGGTGTGTCCAGGATAAAACTGCCCGTTATGACTAGTATAAGCACAATACTAGTCACCCTCAACGAACTCAACATCAATTGATATGGAAGGGAAATAAACAAGCAATGCGCGCAAAACAAAGCAAGAAGAGGGGAAAAGAAGACAAGATAGTAGTTGCTTCTGGAGTGAGTTGAAATGATGAAATCATTTTTCTTTTATAGCCAAAAGAAGAGAAGAACGTTAATGAATATTGATTGAAAATCAATTCCGTGCTTAATGAATAATTAAATGGAATTAAAATGGTCAAAATTTATTATCTCTTTTGAATCTGCTTATTTCTCGCCGGGTCTGACGCCCCCACATTTAAAACAAAATTTATTTTGGTTTTAAATTCTTTAAGGAAAAATATTATGTTCAAAAAGGTAAGTCTTGGTTGGCCCGCAGCCATACTCATTCCCGCAGCAGTAGCCACAGACACACCCACACCCACAAGTCCACAAGCGCAAGCGCACCCGCACCTGAGCTCGTGCGTGCTTCGGCGCACATGTGTGACAAGCATGGTTGCACCAACTAGCTCATAGCCTTAGTCCTCCCCAATAACAAAAGTGCCTAAACCCCTAAGGGCTCTTCCTTAGAAGCAACTTTCTAGGTAATAAGGAGAGGAATCATCTTTAATTTCTCCAATGTGGGACTAAAGGTTCATTCACAAAAATAAAAATAAACTAGTTA
This sequence comes from Papaver californicum, assembly GCA_023531435.1. Taxonomy (NCBI): domain Eukaryota; kingdom Viridiplantae; phylum Streptophyta; class Magnoliopsida; order Ranunculales; family Papaveraceae; genus Papaver; species Papaver californicum. Next base: position 1,105,338 of record JAJJMC010009994.1, on the reverse strand, counting down.
GTCTAGTTCCTTAGTGACCCCTTGATTCTAAGATTCATTCCTACCAAGACCAAAAAATAAGTAATAATAATAGTTCATTTTCTCTAACACATTATTGGTGCAGTGTAAGTATTGTTGCTTATTGAATGTGGTAAAGGTGTAAGTACTATGTGTATTCCAAGCTTCTGCCAGCATAGTTGATGTAAACCCAAATGAGGCAGATGTAACCGACAAAACCATATCGGTGTTGTCATGATATACGACCCAAGCCACTACTACACCTGGGTTTCTTCTTGATAGTATGTTGATATTGATTTTAATCCATGGGAGGTGTTGGGTGTTCCGACCATATAAAGACAACGTTATATTTGTTTTTATTTTTTACGTGTCCGCGGCTATATCATGTAAAAAGATAAATGCATATCTAAACTTTTTTTTTTGTGTAAATGAATATTTTTGATTGGAAAAAGAATACTGAATGCAAAGGTTAATATATACTGGAATGGAACGGCAGGCACATCATACGTGCGTTTAGACTAGTTTATATAATGGAGTTACGTAATTGTTAAGATGGGATTTTTGAGTTACAAAAACATGAAAAAATTTCTCGGAGATGGAAACTCGGCTGGGTTTTGGACTGAAGATTGGTCTGGTGAAGGTTGCTTTAAACATAAGTTTCCAAACATTTTTAAAATAGCTTCCAACAAAGATTGATCTGTTTATCAACATCCTGAAAGACGAATCTTCAAATTGGTATCTTCGTTTCAAAAGGAACTTGAAAGAGAGGAAATTAATGAATTAGCTTCTTCAAATCATCCCGGTGCCTTAATCTCTTTCATCTCAATGTGACCAGGTATGTTGGAACTCAACTTCTACTAATAAGAAAATTTCGGTTCGTGAATGTTATTGGTGGATCATCCAAGAAAAAATCCTAACAAAAATTTGTTTTCTAATTTAGCAAAATCTGTTGAATAGGCTAGCGACGAAGGGTAATCTTCTTAAGAGAAGAATTACTTGTTCTCTTTTGTGTGGACTTTGCTTGGCAGCTCCGCAGACCACATATTTCTTCACTGTAATGTCTCGAATAAAGTCTGGAATCTAATTCTGCCACAAACTAATTGGTGTTGGGTGAGACCAAATATAATTTTTGGACTTCTTTGTCAATGGAATTATGAATCGTTCTGTAAAAAAAAGGGAACATTTTTTTTTTTTGAAGAAAGAAAAAATATATTAATTGCAATTCATGTCCGAGTACAAAGCACTGGTTATACAAGGTGGGACCTCTGTAGTCCATACATTCGAAGTTCTGGTAGACAAAGAGAATTCTGCTAAATCATGCGCAGCTTCATTTGTGTCTCGGCTGCTATATTTGACGTTAACATCTTCAAAATTGGATAATTGATTTGAATATCGTGCAACAGACCTCGAATCTTCCATGGGAAGAAGTTTAAAATCACCGTTAATGAGATGTACCGCAATTAAACAATATCCTTCCAAAATCACTTTCTAATAGCCCAAATCGTTAGCCAGTTTTAAGCGTCCAAAACGGATCATGCATCCTTGATATTGGCCACGCTCATCTCTAGCTACAGCCTCCCAAGCACTTTCATAAGTAGGGATGCACAAACCCGAACAAATCCGCCAACCCGACCCGCACCTGCCCAATTTGACTCGATCCGTGCCCGATCTGCTGTGAACGGGTCGGGTGCGGGTGATATTTTGTTCGCCCGTCTTTTGGCGGGTCGGGTGCGGGTGAGATCAAAACCGACCCGACCCACCCGTCAGAAAACACACGTGAGAATTTGGTACGTGATTCACAAAGTAATAGTACTAAGTAACAGATGATCGAGTCGAGTGAAAGAGCTTCTTCTTCTCAAAGAAAAACCAACTGAAACCAAAAGACGAAAAAAACCAGAGAGAAAATAGAGTGAAGGAGAAATAGAGAAGACGAAGAACCTTGTTTTGAAGAATACCAAATTCTTGTTGAGATTGAAGAAGCTCACAGAGAAGAGCGTCGTCGAACCATAGCCGAGTTTTGTTGAAGAACACACAGGCACACTGCACACAGTTGAAGACGAAGGTGTTTTTGCTGCACATAAGGTAAGTAAATTCATACCCACTTTTTTATTTCACTTAAATCACATGATTGATTGTATTTATTCCAAAATCTCCGAATTTTTGGGATTTTATTTTGAAAATTAGGGTTCATAATTGAATTTAGGGTTTTCTATAATTAAGTTATTTAAGTTGTTCCTTGTCTAATTTAGGGTTTATAATTGACAGTAGATATGGTATTTATCATGTTTCGATTATTAGAAATTTACCGCTTTTTAAAATTAGGTATGGTTTCTAGTATTCAGCTGCATTGAGTAGCTAAATCCCATATTTTTTTGCTCTGTGTCTCTATATAATCATCTGAAATGTGGAATTGTGTTTGATTCCAAACTTTGCTCTGTGTCTCTATATGTGTATGGATTCATTAACCTATAATACAGTTAGAGGTTCGTCAGTTCAATAACCATGATAATGATTTTTAACTCGGGGGGTAGTGAAGGTTTGCTGCAGAAGAAGGCGTGCAAAATACTCTCCATTAGTCTCGAGTTTGTTATGGATTCCGCAACTCTTCTTGGGCTTTTCAGATGTAACTTTATTCTCCATAGTCTCAAGGTTGTATAAATCGAACCTGAGTGAGATAAATCAGAGTTATACTTGTAAGGAATACTAGATGGTCTGCCGACTATCTTGTCAAAACACTTATTGCTTGCTCTTATCTAGGAATTGGATCTGGTGTGTAGTTAATCTGAGTTAAACTAGTAGCTTTTTGATCAGAAGTTGAATCAATCATCAGAAGAAGAATTAGGCCAAAAATTCAGCAAAAATGTGTAATTTCTCTATTTTTCACACATTTTCTGTTCAATGACATTATTTCCCATTTAATATATATGATTTTGGATTTTGTTTATTAGTTTTGGATTTCAATTACAGGTCCAGAAATAGATTATATTGTTTGTATATGGTAAATTTTTGTTGACTCAAGACTTTCCCCAACCATTCCATGCTATTGTAGACTCAAGACTTAAACCTATTCTGGCATCTATATCTACCCATGTCTAAATAAATTGGTGTTCGATGTTCATTTCTTGGTGAAGTTCTTTGAAGTCCGATATCTAAGTTATTCAATTCTGTAATAGAATATCAAATTCAGGTGGCGCGCGTGAGGATCAAAAAAACAGCCAAGTTCATGAAAAAATTTTGCATCATTTCTGGGCGGGTGACCCGCACCCGCCCGACTCGACCCGCCATGTGGACGGGTCAGACCCGACCCGACCCGAGGACCAGGCGGGTCGGGTGCGGGTGTAAAAAATTTAACCCGCCTTACGCCGGGTCGGGTGCGGATGACAAAAACAAGTAACATTCCCAGAATCGGTATATTAACATAACCATTTACTTCCGTTTACAACCAAACTATGAGAATATAATTGAAAATTTCTCACAATCGGAAGATAAAGTTAAGCAATTACTTCCGATTAATTTGTTTTTTTCAGTGGGTGATATCTCTCCACCAATATTTTGTTAAGCATGAGGAGAACTTTATGCATGAGGATTGCTATCGGATAATGGAAGAAAGTACCTTGTTCGGTTTCCACATATATGCTAATTGATTTATTGTATTTCATTTCCTGTAAAGTTACATGTATGCCTTTTCCATTCAATGAAATGATTTTACATCCAACTGTTTTACAAAAGCAATCAATTGATCTAATCATATTGTTCACAAAGTACGTTAAACTCACCCAATTGTTTATAATCGGTAGTTAAAAAATCAACTAAACTACCGATTATGCATAATCGGTAGCACGGGCTCTACATTATCAACCGATTGAGCATATGGACACACTACAATCGGTAACATAAAAGATTAACTACCGATTATGTGTTATTTTGGATCCAGTAGAATAGTCGGTAGTTTAGGTGTACAAATAACTACCGATTGTGTTCGGTGTTTTTGAGTATAACTAACTAGCATAGTCGGAAGTTTAACCGTATAAGAAACTACCGATTACCACTAAATTTTTGTCAACTTAATTAATCGGTAGTTTATGACTAAACATAACTACCGATTGTGCTTGAAGTTCATGGACAATGAAGAACAACACAATAATCGGTAGTTAACACAAACACGAAACTACCGATTATAACATCTTAGATTTTAGGTTTAGGGTTTCAAACTTTTATTAGTGGACGATTTTGTGGTAATTATTTGATAAATAAAAAGATATTTTAATATTTTTACATACCCTAAATCACCCCTTAGCTTCTTCCATTGGATGTCTTTAGAAAAGTAACCCCTAAATGATTTTTGTTAGCCCTCAAATCTACTAGGATTATTGAGAGTACATACTTCCATTATTTCCTCCAAATCTTTGGGGCTCTCATAATCTTGAGCCAATTTATAAGTATTAAAATTGACTGACGAAGGATTCGGACTTGTTTTCTTGAAAATACAGTCATTCCTAGTCTTCCAAATCTGCCATAAAATATGATATGCCAACCACAGTCCAAATCCATTAGGATCGGAGTTAAACAATTCACCAATGATGTCGGCAACTGTAAAACTGTTGGGTCTTGGCCGGAATCCTATATGGCTTTGTATCCATATCATTCTTGCAAAGTCACATTCAAAGAAATGATGTATAACTGATTCCTCGGAATTTTTACAAAGAGGAAAAGTTATGTCTACTTCCCTGACGAAACGAGCAGTATTAACCTTGAGTGCTAAGGCTCCTCTCAATAATCTCCGTATGAAGTGTAAAATCCTTGGGCTTTAAGCCTTTTGTTTTCCAAAAGGACTCCTATTTTAGACTGTTTGCTAAAGAAGAAGACAACCGCATCTGACTGAAGAAGCTTATAAACAGATTTCGAAGTAAACATATTGTTATGATTTTATGGACTAATTTGTACGGGACTCATTTATATAACTAAGTAATGGGTGCTGAATACCAAGCTACTTGCTATTGTTATTATGACTTTATGGACTGATTTTACAAGACCCATTTGATTATATAAGTAAGTAAGATGGATATAAGAAAGAAACACGAGATAGATGAAACAAATAGGTGTTTCTTTTATTGCTTCCAACTACTGTTACAAAGTAATCTGGCTATAGCTATTTATATAAAAAAACTCTAGCCAAATCGGTGCTAGGATAAGTATTATCTAGGGATAATTATCCTTATACCACTTATACAGAAGACACATCAACCCATACGTGTTTAACTATGGTATATTAGGTGGGTCCCATAATAGTGTGATCATCCATAATTAACCGATTTAATATAAAACTTTTCCTTAGATGACCACCATTCCAATTATGTTGTTTTACTAAAAAAAAATTGTCGGTAAAACTTAATGGGATAAAATCCGAGCAAAGAGTATAATAAATTTATTACCTCGTCAAAACCTTGCTAGAAAAATCTAATGGAATAAAAGGTCGAAGGAAAAAGAGTACAACACTGGTATCTTTAAAAGGGTGTTGATCACCACTAATTTTTTTCTTTCTTCAAAGTTGTGTCAGGAAAACAGCTTTGGAAAAAACTCAAACACTTGAGTCTTATATATGAGGGTGGCCGCTTCCACCAATTCTCTCATTTGTCAAAATTACGTCAGGAAAACCATTTATAACAAAACCTGATCTCATAATGAGATTGGTCACCGGCACAAATTTTCTCATATATGAAAATTGTGCCAGAAAAACCACTTGGGACAAACATATGGGCCTGCGTCAGGAAAACCATTTGGAACAAAACCTGAACGCCTGAAGCTCATAGTTATGTTGACGTTGATGGACATGGTTCCTCGTTAAAAACTTCATCAGAAAAATCACGTGGGACAAAACATGACCATAAGAAAATAGTACAACAGATGTCGCTCGGTAACGGTGCTGGACACGCATATGATGTCTCGTTAAAAGTTCCAAACCAAACGATCAACACAATAGCTTTATGGTATGTGTATGGACATAATGACTTCCACTTCAAGTTCCGAAAATGAACTTCTTAATATATCGACATTCCAAGTCTTGTTATCCTCGTTTATAAGGTCCTTGACCTTAGAGATATTTGATTGATTAGTAACAGAGACTGCCTTGAATGGATTAATGCATTCACCGTTACCCACACTCCAGCAAGCACCTCGACTCAAAATATGTCTAACTTTGATAATACTAAACCAAGTTCTGGTTGTTGTCGATGGCAGGTTACATTCCCAAAATGAAGAAGCTTTTAGTTACTTGGCAGTTAATAACCTTACCCGGACAAAGTCTCTTTCCGTAATGAACCTCCATGCAAGCTTTGCCACAAGAGACTCGTTAACCATTTCCATATTTCTTATTCCTAATCCTCCCTCATTCTTTAGACGGAAGAAATAATCGCAGTTGAAAAAATACGGTTGTCTTTTGGAATCTTCGTGACCCCACCAAAATACGCACTGAATTATTTTATTTTCCTAATAATAAAAATTGGAAGTAAGAAAATTCCCATGTGATAAATAAGGATGAAAGCCAATGTGGACTAGATTAGAATGGTTCTGTTGGAAATAAAAATGGTTAATGCTAAAATTAAGATTTTATTACTTAAAATAATTTTGTTACTATAATTAATTTGATGGGTGTTAGGATCACTAGTCCAAATTTGGGTGGAATTATAGCCATTCATTTTCACTTCTTAGTGAATGAGAAACCTTTGGTTGTCCCACATTGGGCAAACCAAGGAGGAAGTTCATGCATTTTACCACAAACGTTCTACATAAGGAAAAAGAACTAGTGGATTGGATATGGACTTAGGAAATGGACTAGTGGGCAATGCACACATGTGCGGTGCTTCGCACCGAAGCACCGCGGACCGCGGCTTGCGGAGCTTGCATGTGCTTTTGCGTGTGCTTTTGCGTGAGCCTTGGCGCGAGCCTTGGCGTGTGCCCTACGAGTGCACATGTGTACCCATCAAATATTCAACGGGTTTATCTTAAAAATAAATATTTTACCGTTTTGAATTATGAAAAATAAAATCATAAATATTTTTTAATTAAAAATCTTAACGTTTTGTTTTAATGGGGATTTAATATTTTAAAATAAAATTTTTCACCGTTTTAAAGAACATCAACACTAAGGTTTTCGTTTAACCCAGTCGCAGCCACTGTCCTGGCGACTTTTCACCATCTTCCTGCTTTGTTGTGTGCAATAGTTTAAATTCTTTTTTCATCTTCTGTTAAGTTCACAACGGGCCAACGAGCTTTCCTAGCTGGGTTGGTATCAGGTGATTTTATCCTGAATTCAAATTTGTCACTTAAAAGGTATAGCAGCATCTTCCCGAAGGTGTACCTGGCAAATATTGAGTTAAGGGCAGTCTGTTGAACAGGCGACTTCACCTCTCTGTACTTGAGTGTGTGTGCTGTTTATTTCTAACCCTCCCTTAATCATCTTC